>CANTAL010000105.1:0-600000 GCA_947650365.1 Chamaelirium japonicum
TAAATAAGAATGGATCGTACGAATGAATTAGAATGGATCGTGCGAATGAATTAGCATGATTCGTACGATCCATTCTAATTCAATCGTCCGATCCATTCTAATTCATTCGCATGAATGTATCCATTCTAATTCATTCGTACAATCCATTCTATTTTATTCGTACGATCCATTCTTACTCATTCGTATGATCCATTCTACTTCATTCGTACGATCCATTCTAATTCATTCGTACGATCCATTCTAATTCATTCGCACGATCCATTCTAATTCATTCATACGATCCATTCTAATTCATTCATACGATCCATTTTAATTCATTCCTACAATCCATTCTAATTCATTCGCCCGATCCATTCTAATTCATTTATACGATCCATTCTATTCGAATGGATCATGCGATCCATTTGAATTCATTCGCACGATCCATTCTAATTCATTCATACGATCCATTCTAATTCATTCATACAATGCATTCTAATTCTTTCACACGATCCATTCTAATTCATTCGTACGATCCATTCTAATTCATTCGTACAATCCATTCTATTTTATTTGTACGATCCATTCTTACTCATTCGTATGATCCATTCTAATTCATTCGTACGATCCATTCTAATTCATTTGTACGATCCATTCTAATTCATTCGTACAATCCATTCTATTTCATTCGTACGATCCATTCTTACTCATTCATATGATCCATTCTAATTCATTCGCACGAATGTATCCATTCTAATTCATTCATACAATCCATTCTAATTCATTCCGTACGATCCATTCTAATTCATTCGTACGATCGTACGAATGAATTAGAATGGATCGTACGAATGAATTAGAATAGATTGTGCGAATGAATTAGAATGGATCGTACGAATGAATTAGAATGGATCGTACGAATGAATTAGAATGGATCATACGAATGAGTAAGAATGGATCGTACAAATGAATTAGAATGGATCGTACGAATGAATTAGAATGGATCGTACGAATAAATTAGAATGGATACATTCGTCCGAATGAATTAGAATGGATCATACGAATGAGTAAGAATGGATCGTACGAATGAAATAGAATAGATTGTACGAATGAATTAGAATGGATCCTACGAATGAATTAGAATGGATCGTGTGAAAGAATTAGAATGGATCGTATGAATGATTTAGAATGGATCGTATGAATGAATTAGAATGGATCGTGTGAATGAATTCGAATGGATCGTACGAATTCATTCTAATTCATTCATACAATCCATTCTAATTCTTTCACACGATCCATTCTAATTCATTCGTACGTTCCATTCTAATTCATTAGCACGATCCATGCTAATTCATTCGTTCGATCAATTCTAATTCATTAGCACGATCCATTCTAATTCATTCGTACGATCCATTCTAATTCATTCGTATGATCCATTCTAATTCATTCGCACGATCCATTCTAATTCATTCATAGAATCCCTTCTAATTCATTCATACGATCTATTCTAATTCTTTCGCACAAATGTATCCATTCTAATTCATTCGCACGAATGTATCCATTCTAATTCATTCGTACGATCCATTCTAATTCATTCGTACGATCCATTCTAATTCATTCATACGATCTATTCTAATTCATTCATACAATCCATTCTAATTCTTTCACACGATCCATTCTAATTCATTCGTATGATCCATTCTAATTCATTCGCACAATCCATTCTATTTCATTCGTACGATCCATTCTTACTCATTAGTACGATCCATTCTAATTCATTCGCACGAATGTATCCATTCTAATTAATTCGTACGAATCCATTCTAATTAATTCGTACAATCTATTCTATTTCATTCGTACAATCCATTCTTACTCATTCGTATGATCCATTCTAATTCATTCGGACGAATGTATCCATTCTAATTTATTCGTACGATCCATTCTAATTCATTCGTACGATCCATTCTAATTCATTCGTCCGATCCATTCTAATTCATTCGCACGAATGTATCCATTCTAATTCATTCGTACGATCCATTCTAATTCATTCGTAAGATCCATTCTAATTCATTCGTACGATCCATTCTAATTCACTCATACGATCCATTCTAATACATTCATACGATCCATTCTAATTCATTTGCACGAATATATCCATTCTAATTCATTCGTACGATCCATTCTAATTCCTTTGTACGATCCATTCTAATTCATTAATACAATGCATTCTAATTCTTTCACATGATCCATTCTAATTCATTCGTACGATCCATTCTAATTCATTCGTACAATCCATTCTATTTCATTTGTACGATCCATTCTTACTCATTCGTATGATCCATTCTAATTCATTCGTACGATCCATTCTAATTCATTTGTACGATCCATTCTAATTCTTTCACACGATCCATTCTAATTCATTCGTAGGATCCATTCTAATTCATTCGTACAATCTATTCTAATTCATTCGTACGATCCATTCTAATTCATTTGTACGATTGTACGAATGAATTAGAATGGATCGTACGGAATGAATTAGAATGGATTGTATGAATGAATTAGAATGGATACATTTGTGCGAATGAATTAGAATGGATCATACGAATGAGTAAGAATGGATCGTACGAATGAAATAGAATGGATTGTACGAATGAATTAGAATGGATCGTACAAATGAATTAGAATGGATCGTACGAATGAATTAGAATGGATCATACGAATGAATTAGAATGGATCGTGTGAAAGAATTAGAATGGATTGTATGAATGAATTTGAATAGATCGTATGAATGAATTAGAATGGATCGTACGAATGAATTAGAATGGATCGTACGAATGAACTAGAATGGATACATTCGTGCGAATGAATTAGAATGGATCGTACGAATGAATTAGAATGGATCGTACGAATGAATTAGAATAGATCGTACGAATGAATTAGAATGGATCGTACGAAGGAATTAGAATGGATCATACGAATGAATTAGAATGGATATATTCGAGCAAATGAATTAGAATGGATCGTATGAATGTATTAGAATGGATCGTACGAATGAATTAGAATAGATTCGTATGAATGAATTCGAATGGATACATTCGTGCGATTGAATTAGAATGGATCGTACCAATGAGTAAGAATGGATACATTCGTGCGAATGAATTAGAATGGATCGTACCAATGAGTAAAATGGATCGTACGAATGAATTAGAATGGATCGTACGAATGAATTAGAATGGCGTCCGAATGAATTAGAATGGATTGTACGAATGAATTAGAATGGATCATATTAATGAATTAGAATGGATCGTACGAATGAATTAGAATGGATACATTCGTGCGAATGAATTAGAATGCATCGTGCACGAATGAGTAAGAATAAATTAGAATGGATCATACGAATGAATTAGAATGGATCGTACGAATTAATTAGAATGGATATATTCGTGCGAATGAATTAGAATGGATCGTATGAATGTATTAGAATGGATCGTATGAGTGAATTAGAATGGATCGTACGAATGAATTAGAATAGATCGTACGAATGAATTAGAATGGATACATTCATGCGAATGAATTAGAATGGATACATTCGTGCGAAAGAATTAGAATAGATTGTATGAATGAATTAGAATGGATCCTATGAATGAATTAGAATGGATCGTGCGAATGAATTTGAATGGATCGTACGAATGAATTAGAATAGATCGTACAAATGAATTAGAATGGATCGTACGAAGGAATTAGAATGGATCGTACGAATGAATTAGAATGGATATATTCGTGCAAATGAATTAGAATGGATCGTACGAATGAATTAGAATGGATCGTACGAATGAATTAGAATGGATCTTACGAATGAATTAGAATGGATCGTACGAATGAATTAGAATAGATCCTACGAATGAATTAGAATGGATACATTCGTGCGAATGAATTAGAATGGATCGGACAAATGAATTAGAATGGATCGTACGTATGAATTAGAATGGATCGTACGAATGAATTAGAATGGATCGTACGAATAAATTAGAATGGATACATTCGTCCGAATGAATTAGAATGGATCATACGAATGAGTAAGAATGGATCATACGAATGAAATAGAATAGATTGTACGAATGAATTAGAATGGATCCTACGAATGAATTAGAATGGATCGTGTGAAAGAATTAGAATGGATTGTATGAATGAATTAGAATGGATCGTATGAATGAATTAGACTGGATCATGCGAATGAATTCGAATGGATCGTACGAATTCATTCTAATTCATTCATACAATCCAGTCTAATTCTTTCACACGATCTATTCTAATTCATTCGTAGGATCCATTCTAATTCATTCGTACAATCTATTCTATTTCATTCGTACGATCTATTCTTACTCATTCGTATGATCCAATCTAATTCATTCGGACGAATGTAACCATTCTAATTTATTCGTACGATCCATTCTAATTCATTTGTACGATCCATTCTAATTCATTCGTACGATCCATTCTAATTCATTCGTCCGATCCATTCTAATTCATTCGCACAAATGTATCCATTCTAATTCATTCGTACAGTCCATTCTAATTCATTCGCACAATCCATTCTATTTCATTCGTACGATCCATTCTTACTCATTCGTATGATCCATTATGGATACATTCGTGCGAATGAATTAGAATGGATCATACGAATGAGTAAGAATGGATCGTACGAATGAAATAGAATGGATTGCGCGAATGAATTAGAATGGATCGTACGAATGAATTAGAATGGATCGTGTGAAAGAATTAGAATGGATTGTATGAATGAATTAGAATAGATCATATGAATAAATTAGAAAGGATCGTACGAATGAATTAGAATGGATCGTACGAATGAACTAGAATGGATACATTCGTGCCAATGAATTAGAATGGATCGTACGAATGAATTAGAATGGATCGTACGAATGAATTAGAATGGATCTTATGAATGAATTAGAATGGATCATACGAATGCACGATCCATGCTAATTCATTCGTTCGATCAATTCTAATTTATTAGCACGATCCATTCTAATTCATTCGTATGATCCATTCTAATACATTCGCACGATCCATTCTAATTCATTCGTACGATCCATTCTAATTCTTTCACACGATCCATTCTAATTCATTCGTACGATCCATTCTAATTCATTCGTACGATCTATTCTAATTCATTTGTACGATCCATTCTAATTCATTCGTACGATCCATTCTAATTCCTTCATACGATCCATTCTAATTCATTCATACAATCCATTCTAATTCTTTTACACGATCCATTCTAATTCATTCGTACGATACATTCTAATTCATTCGTGCAATCCATTCTATTTCATTCGTACGATCCATTCTTACTCATTCGTACGATCCATTCTAATTCATTCACACGAATGTATCCATTCGTACGAATGAATTAGAATAGATTGTACGAATGAATTAGAATGGATCGTACGAATGAATTAGAATGGATCGTATGAATGAATTAGAATGGATCGTACGAACAAATTAGAATGGATCGTACGAATGAATTAGAATGGATCATACGAATGAACTAGAAAGGATACATTCGTGCGAATGAATTAGAATGGATCGTACGAATGAATTAGAATGGATCGAACGAATGAATTAGAATGGATCGTACGAATGAATTAGAATGGATCATACGAATGAGTAAGAATGGATCGTACGAATGAAATTAGAATAGATTGTATGAATGAATTAGAATGGATCGTACGAATGAATTAGAATGGATCGTACGAATAAATTAGAATGGATACATTCGTCCGAATGTATTAGAATGGATCATACGAATGAGTAAGAATGGATCGTACAAATGAAATAGAATAGACTGTACGAATGAATTAGAATGGATCCTACGAATGAATTAGAATGGATCGTGTGAAAGAATTAGAATGGATTGTATGAATGAATTAGAATGAATGATATGAATGAATTAGAATGGATCGTGCGAATGAATTCGAATGGATCGTACGAATGAATTAGAATGGAACGTACGAATGAATTAGAATGGATACATTCGTGCGAATGAATTAGAATGGATACATTCGTGCGAAAGAATTAGAATAGATCGTATGAATGAATTAGAATGGATCCTATGAATGGTGCGAATGAATTAGAATGGATCGTACGAATGAATTAGAATGGATCGTGCTAATGAATTAGAATTGATCGAATAGATGAATTAGCATGGATCGTGCTAATGAATTAGAATGGAATGTACGAATGAATTAGAATGGACCGTGTGAAAGAATTAGAATGGATTGTATGAATGAATTAGAATGAATTCGTACGATCCATTCGAATTCATTCGCACGATCCATTCTAATTCATTCATACGATCCATTCTAATTCATTCATACAATCCATTCTAATTCTTTCACACGATCCATTCTAATTCATTCGTAGGATCCATTCTAATTCATTCGTACAATCTATTCTATTTCATTCGTACGATCCATTCTTACTCATTCGTATGATCCATTCTAATTCATTCGGACAAATGTATCCATTCTAATTTATTTGTACGATCCATTCTAATTCATTCGTACGATCCATTCTAATTCATTCGTACGATCCATTCTTACTCATTCGTATGATCCATTCTAATTCATTCGTACGATCCATTCTAATTCATTCGTACGATCCATTCTAATTCATTCGCACAATCTATTCTAATTCATTCGTACGATCCATTCTAATTCATTCGTACGATCGTACGAATGAATTAGAATGGATCGTACGGAATGAATTAGAATGGATTGTATGAATGAATTAGAATGGATACATTCGTGCGAATGAATTAGAATGGATCATACGAATGAGTAAGAATGGATCGTACGAATGAAATAGAATGGATTGTACGAATGAATTAGAATGGATCGTACAAATGAATTAGAATGGATCGTACGAATGAATTAGAATGGATCACACGAATGAGTAAGAATGGATTGTACAAATGAAATAGAATGGATTGTACGAATGAATTAGAATGGATCGTACTAATGAATTAGAATGGATCGTGTGAAAGAATTAGAATGCATTGTATGAATGAATTAGAATGGATCGTATGAATGAATTAGAATGGATCGTGCGAATGAATTCGAATGGATCGTACGAATTCATTCTAATTCATTCATACAATCCATTCTAATTCTTTCACACGGTCCATTCTAATTCATTCGTACATTCCATTCTAATTCATTAGCACGATCCATGCTAATTCATTCGTTCGATCAATTCTAATTCATTAGCACGATCCATTCTAATTCATTCGTACGATCCATTCTAATTCATTCGCACCATTCATAGGATCCATTCTAATTCATTCATACGATCTATTCTAATTCTTTCGCACGAATGTATCCATTCTAATTCATTCGCACGAATGTATCCATTCTAATTCATTCGTACGTTCCATTCTAATTCATTCGTACGATCCATTCGAATTCATTCGCACGATCCATTCTAATTCATTCATATCATTCATTCTAATTCATTCATACAATCCATTCTAATTCTTTCACACGATCCATTCTAATTCATTCGTAGGATCCATTCTAATTCATTCGCATGATCCATTCGAATAGAATGGATCGTATGAATGAATTAGAATGGATCGGGCGAATGAATTAGAATGGATTGTAGGAATGAATTAGAATGGATCGTATGAATGAATTAGAATGGATCGTATGAATGAATTAGAATGGATCGTACGAATGAATTAGAATGAATACATTCGTGCGAATGAATTAGAATGGATACATTCGTGCGAAAGAATTAGAATAGATCGTATGAA
The DNA here is from genome assembly GCA_947650365.1 of Chamaelirium japonicum. Taxonomy (NCBI): domain Eukaryota; kingdom Viridiplantae; phylum Streptophyta; class Magnoliopsida; order Liliales; family Melanthiaceae; genus Chamaelirium; species Chamaelirium japonicum. The sequence goes on from CANTAL010000105.1 coordinate 7,811, forward strand.
TGAGTTAGAATGGATCCTATGAATGAATTAGAATGGATCGTGCGAATGAATTAGAATGGACCATGCTAATGAATTAGAATTGATCGAACGAATGAATTAGCATGGATCGTGCTAATGAATTAGAATGGAACGTACGAATGAATTAGAATGGATCGTGTGAAAGAATTAGAATGGATTGTATGAATGAATTAGAATGGATCGTAAGAAGGAATTAGAATGGATCGTACGAATGAATTAGACTGGATCGTACGAATGAATTAGAATAGATCATACGAAAGAATTAGAATGGATTGTACGGATGAATTAGAATGGATCGTGCGAATGAATTAGAATGGATCGTGCGAATGAATTAGAATGGATCGTACGAATGAATTAGAATGGATTGTGCTAATGAATTAGAATTGATCGAACGAATTCATTCTAATTCATTCATACAATCCATTCTAATTCTTTCACATGATCCATTCTAATTCATTCGTACGTTCCATTCTAATTTATTAGCACGATCCATGCTAATTCATTCGTTCGATCCATTCTAATTTATTAGCACGATCCATTCTAATTCATTCGCACGATCCATTCTAATTCATTCATAGGATCCATTCTAATTCATTCATAGGATCCATTCTAATTCATTCATACGATCTATTCTAATTCTTTCGCACGAATGTATCCATTCTAATTCATTCTCACGAATGTATCCATTCTAATTCATTCGTAAGATCCATTCTAATTCATTCGTACGATCCATTCGAATTCATTCGCACGATCCATTCTAATTCATTCATATGATCCATTCTAATTTATTCATACAATCCATTCTAATTCTTTCACACGATCCATTCTAATTCATTCGTACGATCCATTCTAATTCATTCGCACGAATGTATCCATTCTAGTTCATTCTTACGATCCATTCTAATTCATTCGTATGATCCATTCTAATTCATTCGTATGAGTGAATTAGAACGGATAGTACGAATGAAGTAGAATGGATCGTATGAATGAATTAGAATGGATACATTCGTGCGAATGAACTAGAATGGATCGTATGAATGAATTAGAATGGATCATACGAATGAATTAGAATGGATCGTGCGAATGAATTAGAATGGATCGTATGAATGAATTAGAATGGATCGTACGAATGAACTAGAATGGATACATTCGTGCGAATGAATTAGAATGGATCATACGAATGAATTAGAATGGATCGTACGAATGAATTAGAATGGATCTTACGAATGAATTAGAATGGATCGTACGAATGAATTAGAATGGATACATTCGTGCGAATGAATTAGAATGGATTGGACGAATGAATTTGAATGGATCGTACGAATGAATTAGAATGGATCAAATGAATGAATTAGAATGGATCGTACGAATAAATTAGAATGGATACATTCGTCCGAATGAATTAGAATGGATCGTACGAATAAATTAGAATGGATCGTACGAATGAATTAGAATGGATCGTACGAATGAATTAGAATGGATACATTCGTACGAATGAATTAGAATGGATCGTACGAATGAATTAGAATGGATCGTACGGAATGAATTAGAATGGATATATTTGAACGAATAAATTAGAATGGATCATACGAATGAATTAGAATGTATCGTACGAATGAATTAGAATGGATAGTGCGAATGAATTAGAATCGATCGTACGAATGAATTAGAATGGATCGTACGAATGAATTAGAATGGATCGTACGAATAAATTAGAATGGATACATTCGTCCGAATGAATTAGAATAGATCATACGAATGAGTAAGAATGGATCGTACGAATAAAATAGAATAGATTATACGAATGAATTAGAATGGATCCTACGAATGAATTAGAATGGATCGTGTGAAAGAATTAGAATGGATTGTATGAATGAATTAGAATGGATCGTATGAATGAATTAGAATGGATCGTACGAATGGATTAGAATGGATCGTACGAATGAATTAGAATGGATCATACGAATGAACTAGAATGGATACATTCGTGCGAATGAATTAGAAGGGATCGTACGAATGAATTAGAATGGATCGTACTAATGAATTAGAATGGATCTTACGAATAAATTTGAATGGATCGTACGAATGAATTAGAATGGATCGTACGAATGAATTAGAATAGATCGTACGAATGAATTAGAATGGATCGTACGAAGGAATTAGAATGGATCGTACGAATGAATTAGAATGGATCGTATGAATGAATTAGAATGGATACATTCATGCGAATGAATTAGAATGGATTGTATGAATGAATTAGAATGGATTGTATGAATAAATTAGAATGGATCATATGAATGAATTAGAATGGATACATTCGTGCGAATGAATTAGAATGGATCGTACGAATGAATTAGAATGGATCGTACGAATGAATTAGAATGGATCGTACGAATGAATTAGAATGGATCGTATGAATGAATTAGAATAGTTACATTCATGCGAATGAATTAGAATGGATCGTACGAATGGATTAGAATGGATCGTACGAATGGATTGGAATGGATACATTCGAGCGAATGAATTAGAATGGATCGTATGAATGAATTAGAATGGATCGTACGAATGGATTAGAATGGATCCTACGAATGGATTAGAATGGATACCTTTGTGCATATGAATTAGAATGGATCGTACGAATGAATTAGAATGGATCATATGAATGAATTAGAATGGATCATGTGAAAGAATTAGAATGGATTGTATGAATGAATTAGAATAGATCGTATGAATGAATTAGAATGGATCGTACGAATGAATTAGAATGGATCGTACGAATGAATTAGAATGGATACATTCGTGCGAATGAATTAGAATGGATACATTCGTGCGAAAGAATTAGAATAGATCGTATGAATGAATTAGAATGGATCCTATGAATGAACTAGAATGGATCGTGCGAATGAATTAGAATGGATCGTACGAATGAATTAGAATTGATCGTGCTAATGAATTAGAATTGATCGAACGAATGAATTAGCATGGATCGTGCTAATGAATTAGAATGGATCGTGCGAATGAATTAGAATGGATCGTACGAATGAATTAGAATGGATCGTACGAATGAACTAGAATGGATACATTCGTGCGAATGAATTAGAATGGATCGTACGAATGAATTAGAATGGATCGTACGAATGAATTAGAATGGATCGTACGAATGAATTAGAATGGATACATACGTGCGAATGAATTAGAATGGATCGTACGAATAAATTAGAATGGATCGTGCGAATGAATTAGAATGGATCGTACGAATGAATTAGAATGGATTCGTACGAATAAATTTGAATGGATACATTCGTGCGAATGAATTAGAATGGATCGTACCAATGAGTAAGAATGGATCGTACGAATAAAATAGAATGGATCGTAAGAATGAATCGTATGAATGAATTAGAATGGATCGTACGAATGAATTAGAATGGATCGTACGAATTAATTAGAATGGATCATACGAATGACTTAGAATGGATCGTACGAATGAATTAGAATGGATCGTACGAATGAATTAGAATGGAACGTACGAATGAATTAGAATGGATCGTACAAATAAATTAGAATGGATACATTCGTCCGAATGAATTAGAATGGATCATACGAATGAGTAAGAATGGATCGTACGAATGGATTAGAATGGATCGTACGAATGGATTAGAATGGATCGTACGAATGGATTAGAATGGATCGTACGAATGGATTAGAATGGATCATACCAATGAGTAAGAATGGATCGTGCGAATGAATTAGAATGGATCGTACGAATGAATTAGAATGGATCGTACGAATGAATTAGAATGGATACATACGTGCGAATGAATTAGATCCATTCTAATTCATTCGTATGATCCATTCTAATTCATTCGTACGATCCATTCTAATTCATTCATACGATCCATTCTAATTCATTCGCACGATCCATTCTAATTCATTCATATGATCCATTCTAATTCTTTCATACAATCCATTCTAATTCTTTCACACGATCCATTCTAATTCATTCGTACGATCCATTCTAATTCATTCGTACAATCCATTCTATTTCATTCGTACGATCCATTCTTACTCATTCGTATGATCCATTCTAATTCATTCGTATGATCTATTCTAATTCATTCGTTCGATCCATTCTAATTCATTCGAACGATCCATTCTAATTCATTCGTACGATCCATTCTAATTCATTCGCACGATCCATTCTAATTCATTCATAGGATCTATTCTAATTCATTCATACGATCTATTCTAATTCTTTCACACGAATGTATCCATTCTAATTCATTCGCACGAATGTATCCATTCTAATTCGTTCGTACGATCCATTCTAATTCATTCGTACGATCCATTCTAATTCATTCGTACGATCCATTCAAATTCATTCGCACGATCCATTCTAATTCATTCGTACAATCCATTCTATTTCATTCGTACGATCCATTCTTACTAATTCGTATGATCCATTCTAATTCATTCGCACGAATGTATCCATTCTAATCCATTCGTACGATCCATTCTAATCCATTCGTACGATCCATTCTAATTCATTCGCATGAATGTAACCATTCTAATTCATTCATTTGATCCATTCTAATTCATTCGTACGATCCATTCTAATTCATTCGTCCGATCAATTATTATTCATTCGCACGAATGTATCCATTCCAAACCATTCATACGATCCATTCTAATTTATTCGTATGATTCATTCTAATTCATTCGTAAGATCCATTCTAATTCATTCGTACGATCCATTCTAATCCATTCTAATTCATTCGTACGATCCATTCTAATTCCTTCGTACGATCCATTCTAATTCCGTCGTACGATCCATTCTAATTCCTTCGTACGATCCATTCTATTTCATTCGTATGATCTATTCTAATTAATTCGTACGATCCATTCTAATTCATTCGTATGATCATTTCTAATTCATTCGTACGATCCATTCTTACTCATTCGTACGATCCATTCTAATTCATTCATACAATCCATTCTAATTCATTCGTACGATCCATTCTTACTCATTCGTATGATCCATTCTAATTCATTCGTATGATCCATTCTAATTCATTCGCACGAATGAATCCATTCCATTCGTACGATCCATTCATACGATCCATTCTAATTCATTCATACAATCCATTCTAATTCTTTCACACGATCCATTCTAATTCATTCGTACGATCCATTCTAATTCATTAGCATGGATCGTGCTAATGAATTAGAATGGAATATACGAATGAATTAGAATGGATCGTACGAATGAATTAGAATGAATTAGAATGGATCGTACGAATGAATTAGAATGGATCGTACGAATGAATTAGAATGGATCGTACGAACGAAATAGACTGGATCGTGTTAAAGAATTAGAATGGATCGTACGAATGGAATGGATACATTCGTGCGAATGAATTAGAATGGATCGTACGAATGAATTAGAATGGATCATACGAATGAGTAAGAATGGATCGTACGAATGAATTAGAATGGATCGTACGAATGAATTAGAATGGATCGTACGAATAAACTGGAATGGATACATTCGTCCGAATGAATTAGAATGGATCATACGAATGCATTCTAATTCCTTCGTACGATCCATTTTAATTCCTTCGTATGATCCATTCTATTTCATTCGTATGATCCATTCTAATTCCTTCGTACGAACCATTCTAATTCCTTCGTATCCATTCTAATTCACTTATACGATCCATTCTAATCCATTCGTACGATCCATTCTAATTCATTCGCTTGAATGTAACCATTCAAATTCATTCAATTGATCCATTCTAATTCATTCGTACGATCCATTCTAATTCATTCGTACGATCCATTATAATTCATTCATACAATCCATTTAGATTCATTAGCACAAATGTATCCATTCAAATTCATTCTTACAATCCAGTCTAATTCATTCGTACGATCCATTCTAATTCATTCGCACGAATATATCCATTCTAATTCTTTCGTACGATGCATTCTAATTCATTCATACGATCCATTCTAATTCATTCGTACGATCCATTCTAATTCATTCGTACGATCTATTCTAATTCATTCGCACGAATGTATTCATTCTAATTCATTCGTACAATCCATTCTATTTCATTCGTACGATCCATTCTTACTCATTCGTATGATCCATTCTAATTCATTCGTATCATCCATTCTAATTCATTCGTACGATCCATTCTAATTCATTCGTACGATCCATTCTAATTCATTCTTACGATCCATTCTAATTCATTCATACGATCCATTCTAATTCATTCATACGATCCATTCTAATTCATTCGCCCGATCCATTCTAATTCATTCATACGATCCATTCTATTCGAATGGATCATGCGATCCATTCGAATTCATTCGCACGATCCATTCTAATTCATTCATACGATCCATTCTAATTCATTCATACAATGCATTCTAATTCTTTTACACGATCCATTCTAATTCATTCGTACGATCCATTCTAATTCATTAATATGATCCATTCTAATTCAATCGTACGATCCATTCTAATTCATATGCACAAAGGTATCCATTCTAATCCATTCGTAGGATCCATTCTAATCCATTCGTACGATCCATTCTAATTCATTCGTACGATCCATTCTAATTCATTCGCTCGAATGTATCCATTCTAATCCATTCGTACGATTCATTCAAATCCATTCGTACGATCCATTCTAATTCATTTGCATGAATGTAACCATTCTAATTCATTCATTTGATCCATTCTAATTCATTCGTACGATCCATTCTAATTCATTCATAGGATCCATTCTAATTCATTCGTACAATCCATTCTAATTCTTTCACACGATCCATTCTAATTCATTCGTACGATCCATTCTAATTCATTCATACAATCCATTCTAATTCATTCGTACGATCCATTCTAATTCATATGCACAAAGGTATCCATTCTAATCCATTCGTAGGATCCATTCTAATCCATTCGTATGATCCATTCTAATCCATTCGTACGATCCATTCTAATTCATTCGCTCGAATGTATCCATTCTAATCCATTCGTACGATCCATTCTAATCCATTCGTACGATCCATTCTAATTTATTTGCATGAATGTAACCATTCTAATTCATTCATTTGATCCATTCTAATTCATTCGTACGATCCATTCTAATTCATTCGTCCGATCCATTCTATTCATTCGCACGAATGTATCCATTCTAATTCATTCGTACGATCCATTCTAATTCATTCGTACGATCCATTCTAATTCATTTGTACGATCCATTCTAATTCATTCGTACGATCCATTCTAATTCATTCGCACGAATGTATCCATTCTAGTTCATTCGTACGATCAATTCTAATTCCTTCATACGATCCATTCTAATTCATTCGCACGATCCATTCTAATTCATTCGTACGATCAATTCTAATTCATTCGCACGAATGTATCCATTCTAATTCATTCATACGATCCATTCTAATTCATTCGTACTATCCATTCTAATTCATTCGTACGATCCATTCTAATTCATTCGTCCGATCCATTCTAATTCATTCGCACGAATGTACTAATTCTAGTTCATTCGTACGATCCATTCTATTTCATTCGTACGATCCATTCTTACTCATTCTTATGATCCATTCTAATTCATTCGGACGAAAGTATCTATTATAATTTATTCGTACGATCCATTCTAATTCATTCGTACGATCCATTCTAATTCATTCGCACGATCCATTCTAATTATTTCGTACGATCAATTCTAATTCATTCGCACGAATGTATCCATTCTAATTCATTCGTACGATCCCTTCTAATTCATTCGTTCGATCCATTCTAATTCATTCATACAATCCATTCTAATTCTTTCACACGATCCATTCTAATTCATTCATAGGATCCATTCTAATTCATTCGTACAATCTATTCTATTTCATTCGTACGATCCATTCTTACTCATTCGTATGATCTATTCTAATTCATTCGCACGAATGTATCCATTCTAATTCATTCGTACGAATCTATTCTAATTCATTCGTACAATTCATTCTATTTCATTTGTACGATCCATTCTTACTCATTCGTACGATCCATTCTAATTCATTCGTAAGATCCATTCTAATTCATTCGTACGATCCATTCTAATTCATTCGCACGATCCATTCTAATTCATTCATACAATCCATTCTAATTCATTCCGTACGATCTATTCTAATTCATTCGCTCGAATGTATCCATTCTAATCCATTCGTACGATCCACTCTAATCCATTCGTACGATCCATTCTAATTCATTCGCATGAATGTAACCATTCTAATCCATTCATTTGATCCATTCTAATTCATTCATACGATCCATTCTAATTCATTAGCACGATCCATGCTAATTCATTCGTTCGATCAATTCTAATTCATTAGAACGATCCATTCTAATTCATTAGTACGATCCATTGTAATTCATTCGCACGATCCATTCTAATTCATTCATACGATCTATTCTAATTCTTTCGCACGATCCATTCTAGTTCATTCGTATGATCCATTTTAATTCATTCGTATGATCCATTCTAATTAATTTGTATGATCCATTCTAATTCATTCGTACGATCCATTCTAATTCATTCACACAATCCATTCTAATTCATTCGCACGAATGTATCCATTCTAATTAATTCGTACGATCCATTCTAATTCATTCGTATGATCCATTCTTATTCATTCGCACGATCCAGTCTAATGGATTCGCATGATCCATTCTAAATCATTCGCACGAATGTATCCATTCTAATTCATTCATACGATCCATTCTAATTCATTCGTACGATCCATTCTAATTCATTCGCACAAATGTATCCATTCTAATTCATTTGTACGATCCATTCTAATTCATTCGTACGATCAGTTCGCATTCATTCACAAAATCTATTCTAATTCATTCATACGATCCATTCTAATTCATTCGCACGATCCATTCTAATTCATTCGTATGATCCATTCTAATTCTTTCACACGATCCATTCTAATTCATTCGCACGATCCATTCTAATTCATTCGTATGATCCATTCTAATTCATTCATACGATCCATTCTAATTCATTCATACGATCCATTCTAATTAATTCGTATGATCCATTCTAATTCATTCGTACGATCCATTTTAATTCATTCATACAATCCATTCTAATTCATTCGCACGAATGTATCCATTCTAATTAATTCGTACGATCAATTCTAATTCATTCGTATGATCTATTCTTATTAATTTGCACGATCCAATCTAATTGATTCGCACGATCCATTCTAATTCATTCGCACGAATGTATCCATTCTAATTCATTCGTACGATCCATTCTAATTCATTCGCACGATCCATTCTAATTCATTCGTACGATCCATTCTAATTCATTCGTACGATCCATTCTAATTCATTCGTATGATCCATTCTAATTAATTCGTATGATCCATTCTAATTCATTCGTACGATCCATTCTAATTCATTCATACAATCCATTCTAATTCATTCGCACGAATGTATCCATTCTAATTAATTCGTACGATCCATTCTAATTCATTCGTATGATCTATTCTTATTTATTCGCACGATCCAATCTAATTGATTCGCACGATCCATTCTAATTCATTCGCACGAATGTATCCATTCTAATTCATTCGTACGATCCATTCTAATTCATTAATATGATCCATTCTAATTCATTCGTACGATCCATTCTAATTCATATGCACAAAGGTATCCATTCCAATTCATTCGCACGAAAGAATTAGAATGGATTGTATGAAAGAATTAGAATGGATTGTATGAATGAATTAGAATGGATTGTATGAATGAATTAGAATGGATCGTATGAATGAATTAGAATGGATCGTGCGAATGAATTCGAATGGATCGTACGAATTCATTCTAATTCATTCATACAATCCATTCTAATTCTTTCACACGATCCATTCTAATTCATTCGTACGTTCCATTCTAATTCATTAGCACGATCCATGCTAATTCATTCGTTCGATCAATTCTAATTCATTAGCACGATCCATTCTAATTCATTCGTGCGATCCATTCTAATTCATTCGCACGATCCATTCTAATTTATTCATAGGATCCATTCTAATTCATTCATACGATCTATTCTAATTCTTTCGCACGAATGTATCCATTCTAATTCATTCGCACGAATGTATCCATTCTAATTCATTCGTACGATCCATTCTAATTCATTCATACGATACATTTGAATCTTGTGGCGAACAATGGGAAGTGGGGCAGATGGCCGACCTGGGCCGGCGTCCGGGCGAGGAGGTGGTGGAGGTGCGGATACATTCGTGCGAATGAATTAGAATGGATTGTATGAATGAATTAGAATAGAATTAGAATTAGAATGGATTGTACGAAGGAATTAGAATGGATCGTACGAATGAATTAGACTGGATCGTACGAATGATTTAGAATAGATCGTACGAATGAATTAGAATGGATCGTACGAAGGAATTAGAATGGATCGTACGAATGAATTAGAATGGATTGTGCGAATGAATTAGAATGGATCGTACGAATGAATTAGAATGGATCGTGTGAAAGAATTAGAATGGATTGTATGAATGAATTAGAATAGATCGTATGAATGAATTAGAATGGATCGTACGAATGAATTAGAATGGATCGTACGAATGAACTAGAATGGATACATTCATGCGAATGAATTAGAATGGATCGTACGAATGAATTAGAATGGATCTTACGAATGAATTAGAATGGATCGTACGAATGAATTAGAATGGATCGTACGAATGAATTAGAATGGATACATTCGTGCGAATGAATTAGAATAGATCGGACGAATGAATTAGAATGGATCGTACGAATGAATTAGAATGGATCGTATGAGTGAATTAGAATGGATCGTACGAATGAATTAGAATGGATCGTATGAATGAATTAGAATGGATCGTGCGAAAGAATTAGAATGCATTGTATGAATGAATTAGAATGGATCGTATGAATGAATTACAATGGATCGTGCGAATGAATTCGAATGGATCGCATGATCCATTCGAAAAGAATGGATCGTATGAATGAATTAGAATGGATCGGGCGAATGAATTAGAATGGATTGTAGGAATGAATTAGAATGGATCGTATGAATGAATTAGAATGGATCGTATGAATGAATTAGAATGGATCGTGCGAATGAATTAGAATGGATCGTACGAATGAATTAGAATGGATCGTACGAATGAATTAGAATGGATCGTACGATTCATTCTAATTCATTCGTACGATCCATTCTAATACATTCGTACTATTCATGCTAATTCATTCGCACGATCCATTCTAATTCATTCGTACGATCCATTCTTATTCATTCATACGATCCATTCTAATTCATTCGCATAATCCATTCTAATTCATTCGTACAATCCATTCTAATTCATTTGTATGATCCATTCTAACTCATTCGGTGGATCCATTCTAATTCATTCATACGATCCATTCTAATTCATTCCCACGATCCATTCTAATTTATACGTACGATCCATTCTAATTCATTCATACGATCTATTCTAATTCATTCGCACGAATGTAACCATTCTCATTCATTCATACGATTCATTCTAATTCATTCGTATGAGCTATTCTAATTCATTCGTACGATCCATTCTAATTCATTCGTACGATCCATTGTAATTCATTCATATAATCCATTTAGATTCATTCGCACAAATATATCCATTCAAATTCATTCGTACGATCCATTCTAATTCATTCGTACGATCCATTCTAATTCATTCATACGATCTATTCTAATTCATTCATACAATCCATTCTAATTCTTTCACACGATCCGTTATAATTCATTCGTATGATCCATTCTAATTCATTCGTACGATCCATTCTAATTCACTCATACGATCCATTCTAATACATTCATACGATCCATTCTAATTCATTTGCACGAATATATCCATTCTAATTCATTCGTACGATCCATTCTAATTCATTCATACGATCCATTCTAATTCAGTTGCACGAATATATCCATTCTAATTCATTCATACGATCCATTCTAATTCCTTCGTACGATCCATTCTAATTCGTTTGTACGATCCATTCTAATTCATTCGTACGATCCATTCTAATTCATTAATATGATCCATTCTAATTCATTCGTATGATCCATTCTAATGAATTAGAATTGATCGTACGAATGAAATAGAATGGATTGCACGAATGATTTAGAATGGATCGTACGAATGAATTAGAATGGATCGTGTGAAAGAATTAGAATGGATTGTATGAATGAATTAGAATGGATCGTACGAATGAATTAGAATGGATCTTACAAATGAATTAGAATGGATTAGAATGGATTAGAATGGATTGTGCGAATGAATTAGAATGGATCGTATGAATGAATAAGAATGGATCGTACGAATGAATTAGAATGGATCGTGCGAATGAATTAGCATGAATCGTACGAATGTATTAGAATGGATCATACGAATTAGTAAGAATGGATCGTACGAATGAAATAGAATGGATTATACGAATGAATTAGAATGGATACATTCGTGCGAATGAATTAGAATGGATCGTACGAATTAATTAGAATGGATCATACGAATGAATTAGAATGGATCGTACGAATGAATTAGAATGGATCGTACGAATGAATTAGAATGGATCGTGCGAATGAATTAGAATGAATCGTACGAATGAATTAGAATGGATACGTTTGTGTGAATGAATTAGAATGGATCGTACGAATGAATTAGAATGGATCGTATGAATGAATTAGAATGGATCGTACGAATGAATTAGAATAGATCGTGCGAATGAATTAGAATGGATCGTACGAATGAATTAGAATGGATCGTGGGAAAGAATTAGAATGGATCGTACGAATGAATTAGAATGGATCGTGCGAATGAATTAGAATGGATCGTACGAATGAATTAGAATGGATACATTTGTGCGAATGAATTAGAATGGATCATACGAATGAATTAGAATGGATCGTATGAATGAATTAGAATGGATCGTATGAATGAATTAGAATGGATCGTGCGAATGAATTAGAATGGATCGTACGAATGAATTAGAATGGATCGTACGAATGAACTAGAATGGTTACATTCATGCGAATGAATTAGAATGGATCGTACGAATGAATTAGAATGGATCGTACGAATGAATTAGAATGGATATTACGAATGAATTAGAATGGATCGTACGAATGAATTAGAATGGATCGTACGAATGAATTAGAATGGATACATTCGTGCGAATGAATTAGAATGGATCGGACGAATGAATTAGAATGGATCGTACGCTCGAATGTATCCATTCTAATCCATTCGTACGATCCATTCTAATCCATTCGTACGATCCATTCTAATTCATTCGCTTGAATGTAACCATTCTAATTCATTCATTTTATCCATTCTAATTTATTCGTACGATCCATTCTAATTCATTCATACGATCCATTCTAATTCATTCATACGATCCATTCTAATTCATTCGCATGAATGTAACCATTCTAATTCATTCATTTGATCCATTCTAATTCATTCGTACGATCCATTCTAATTCATTCGTCCGATCCATTTTAATTCATTCGCACGAATGTATCCATTCTAATTCATTCGTACGATCCATTCTAATTCATTCGTACGATCCTTTCTAATTCATTCGTAAGATCCATTCTAATTCATTCGTATGATCCATTCTAATTCATTCCTACGATCCATTGTAATTCATTCGCACGATCCATTCTAATTCATTTGCACAAATATATCCATTCTAATTCATTCGTACGATCCATTCTAATTTCTTCGTACGATCCATTCTAATTCATTCGTACGATCCATTCTAATTCCTTCGTACGATCCATTCTAATTCATTCGTACGATCTATTCTAATTCATTCGTACGATCCATTCTAATTCATTCGCACGATCCATTCTAATTCATTCATAGGATCCATTCTAATTCATTCATACGATCTATTCTAATTCTTTCGCACGAATGTATCCATTCTAATTCATTCGCACGAATGTATCCATTCTAATTCATTCGTACGAATCCATTCTAATTCATTCGTACAATCTATTCTAATTCATTCGTACGAATCCATTCTAGTTCATTCGTACGATCCATTCTAGTTCATTCGTGTGAAAGAATTAGAATGGATTGTATGAATGAATTAGAATGAATTCGTACGATCCATTCGAATTCATTCGCACGATCCAATCTAATTCATTCATACGATCCATTCTAATTCTTTCACACGATCTATTCTGATCCATTCTACGATCCATTCTAATTCATTCGCACAATCCATTCTATTTCATTCGTACGATCCATTCTTACTCATTCGAATGATCCATTCTAATTCATTCGCACGAATGTATCCATAATGGATCATACGAATGAGTAAGAATGGATCGTACAAATGAAATAGAATGGATTGTATGAATGAATTAGAATGGATCGTGCGAATGAATTAGAATGGATCGTACGAATGAATTAGAATGGATCGTACGAATGAACTATAATGGATACAGTCGTGCGAATGAATTAGAATGGATCGTACGAATGAATTAGAATGGATCGTACGAATGAATTAGAATGGATCATACGAATGAATTAGAATGGATCGTGTGAAAGAATTAGAATGGATTGTATGAATGAATTAGAATGGATCGTACGAATGAATTAGAATGGATCGTACGAATGAACTAGAATGGATATATTCATGCGAATGAATTAGAATGGATCGTACGAATGAATTAGAATGGATCGTACGAATGAATTAGAATGGATCATACGAATGAATTAGAATGGATCGTATGAATGAATTAGAATGGTTACATTCATGCGAATGAATTAGAATGGATGGTACGAATGGATTAGAATGGATCGTACGAATGGATTAGAATGGATACATTCGAGCGAATGAATTAGAATGGATTGTATGAATGAATTAGAATGGATCCTATGAATAAATTAGAATGGATCGTACGAATGAATTAGAATGGATACATTCGTGCGAATGAATTAGAATTGATCGTACGAATGAATTAGACTGGATCGTGCGAATGAATTAGAATAGATCGTACGAATTAATTAGAATGGATCATACGAATGAATTAGAATGGATTTTATGAGTGAATTAGAATGGATCGTACAAATGAGTTAGAATGGATTGTGCGAATGAATTAGAATGGATCCTATGAATGAATTAGAATGGATCGTATGAGTGAATTAGAATGGATCGTACGGAATGAATTAAAATGGATTGTATGAATGAATTAGAATGGATCGTACGAATGAGTAAGAATGGATCGTACGAATGAATTAGAATGGATTGTGCGAATGAATTAGAATGGATCGTACGAATGAATTAGAATGGATTGTATGAATGAATTAGAATAGATCGTGCGAATGAACTAGAATGGATACATTCGTGCAAATGAATTAGAATGGATCGTATGAATGAATTAGAATGGTTACATTCATGCGAATGAATTAGAATGGATCGTACGAATGGATTAGAATGGATCGTACGAATGGATTAGAATGGACACATTCGAGCGAATGAATTAGAATGGATTGTATGAATGAATTAGAATGGATCCTATGAATGAATTAGAATGGATTGTATGAATGAATTAGAATGGATACATTCGTGCGAATGAATTAGAATTGATCGTACGAATGAATTAGACTGGATCGTGCGAATGAATTAGAATGGATCGTACGAATGAATTAGAATGGATCATAAGAATGAATTAGAATGGATCGTATGAGTGAATTAGAATGGATTGTGCGAATGAATTAGAATGGATCGTACGAATGAATTAGAATGGATCCTATGAATGAATTAGAATGGACCGTATGAGTGAATTAGAATGGATCGTACGGAATGAATTAAAATGGATTGTATGAATGAGTTAGAATGGATCGTACGAATGAGTAAGAACGGATCGTACGAATGAATTAGAATGGATTGTGCGAATGAATTAGAATGGATCGTACGAATGAATTAGAATGCATCGTGTGAAAGAATTAGAATGGATTGTATGAATGAATTAGAATAGATCGTGCGAATGAACTAGAATGGATACATTCGTGTGAATGAATTAGAATGGATCGTACGAAAGAATTAGAATGGATTGTATGAATGAATTAGAATGGATCGTACGAAGGAATTAGAATGGATCGTATGAATGAACTAGAATGGATCGTACAAATGAATTAGAATAGATCGTACGAATGAATTAGAATGGATCGTACGAATGAATTAGAATGGATCGTGTGAAAGAATTAGAATGGATCGTACGAATGAATAAATTAGAATAGATCGTATGAATGAATTAGAATGGATCGTACGAATGAATTAGAATGGATCGTATGAATGAATTAGAATGGATCATACGAATGAATTAGAATGGATCGTACGAATGAATTAGAATGGATCTTACGAATGAATTAGAATGGATCGTACGAATGAATTAGAATGGATCGTACGAATAAATTAGAATGGATACATTCGTCCGAATGAATTAGAATGGATCATACGAATGAGTAAGAATGAATAAGAATGGATCGTACGAATGAATTAAAATGGATCGTACGAATGAACTAGAATAGAATGGATCGTACGAATGAATTAGAATGGATCGTACGAATGAGTAAGAATGGATCGTACGAATGAATTAGAATGGAATAGAATAGATTGTACGAATGAATTAGAATGGATCGTACGAATGAATTAGAATTCGTTTGATCAATTCTAATTCATTAGCACGATCCATTCTAATTCATTCGTATGATCCATTCTAATTCCTTGGTACGATCCACTGTAATTCATTCGTACAAACCATTTAGATTCATTCGCACAAATGTATCCATTTAGATTCATTCGCACAAATGTATTCATTTAGATTCATTCGCACAAATGTATCCATTTAGATTCATTCGTACAAATGTATTCATTCTAATTCATTCGTACGATCCATTCTAATTCATTCGCACGAATGTATCCATTCTAGTTCATTCGTCCGATCCATTCTAATTCATTCGTCCGATCCATTCTAATTCATTCGCACGATCCATTCTAATTCATTCGTACGATTCATTCTAATTCATTCGCACGAATGTATCCATTCTAATTCATTCGTACATACGATCCATTCTAATTCATTCGCACGAATGTATCCATTCTAATTCATTTGTATAATCCATTCTATTTCATTCGTACGATCCATTCTTACTCATTCTTATGATCCATTCTAATTCATTCGCACGAATGTATCCATTCTAATTCATTCGTACGATCCATTCTAATTCATTCGCACGATCCATTCTAATTCAATCATACGATCTATTCTAATTCATTCATACAATCCATTCTAATTCTTTCACACGATCCATTCTAATTCATTCGTAGGATCCATTCTTACTCATTCGTATGATCCATTCTAATTCATTCGGATGAATGTATCCATTCTAATTTATTCGTACGATCCATTCTAATTCATTCGTACGATCCATTCTTACTCATTCGTATGATCCATTCTAATTCATTCGGACGAATGTATCCATTCTAATTTATTCGTACGATCCATTCTAATTCATTCCATTGTTTTAAAACACAGTCCAGGCGGCCGCCTAGGCGGTTTTATGCACAGGCCGACCCACCTTGGCTTTAGGCGGTAATAACAGGCGGGTGTAGCTGGGCGGCGCTTAAGCGGGTCGGGTAACCGCTTAGGCGGGTTAAGAGGCGGCCGAGTAGGCGAACCGGGCGGGCTGTTCGGATCCAAACCCGACCCGAACGTTTATTTAAAAACCGTGACCCAACTTTAGGTTTTTTTTTTATCCCTGCGTCGTCCGCTCGTCCGTTCGTCTCCCTCCGTTCCTCTCTCGCAGGAGCTCCAGCCCGGCAGCACCCCCACTCCGCAGGCCGACAGAGGAGAAGCCCCACCGCTGGAGACCCCCACTCCGCAGGCCGACAGAGGAGGCCCACCACCTGAGGTCCGCACGCCGCAAGCCAAAGGAGGAGCCCCGAACGCCTCCCACAGTCCACCAGGCGCAGGTTCCCCCCCCCCCCCCCCCAACTCTCTCTCTTAGTCTCTCTCTCTCTCTCAGATTTTATTAGTTTCACTTTTTTGCACTGTGAATCTGTGATAATGCAGAGATTGGAAATTTTTTTTTTTTTTTTCTGATGTACTGCTGCTACTGCAGAATTCTCTCTCTCTATCTCTCTTTCTCTCTCTCAGATTTTTTTAGTTTTTCACATTTTTGCACTGCAGTAATGCAGAGATTGGAATTTTTTTTTTTTTTCTGATGTACACTGTACAGTATGTCTGTATGTGCATACAACATACTGCAGAATTCTCTCTCTATCTCTCTCTCTCAGATTTTTTTAGTTTCACTTTTTTTCAGTTTTTGCACTGCAGTAATGCAGAGAATCAGAGATTGGATTTTTTTTTTTTTTGCACTGCAGTTTTTGCAGAGAATCAGTTTTTGCACTGCAGTTTTTGCACTGCAGAGAATCAGTTTTTGCACTGCAGTTTTTGCACTGCAGTAATGCAGAGAATCAGAGATTGGATTTTTTTTGCACTGCACTGCAGACTGCAGAATTCTCTCTCTCTCTCTCTCTCTCTCTCTCTCTCTCTCTCTCTCTCTTAGATTTTTAGTTTTTCACTTTTTTGCACTGCAGTAATGCAGTGTGATTATGCCGAGACTGGATTTTTTTTTTTTTGCACTGCAGTAATGCAGTGCGATTATGCAGAGACTGCAGTAATGCAGACTGCAGTAATGCAGTGCGATTTTTTTGCACTGCAGTAATGCAGTGCGATTATGCACTGCAGTAATGCAGTGCGATTATGCAGTGTGATTCTTGCAGTAATGCAGTGCGATTATGCAGTGCGATTATGAAATAGAATTCTCTCTATTGTAGGATTTTTTTTATTTTGCAACTTTCAACTTTGCAAGTGCTCGGGAGGTTTGTTAATTATTATGTTTGTATTTTACTATTTTGCAGCAAGGTATTGATTGGAGACTTGGTGTATCAACTATCAAGTAACTTTAAGTTATCAATTATCAACATTCAACAAGTACTACTACTAATGTCGGGCTCCTCCAGCGCAGTAAATCCCAAAGATGATCCGGGTTGGAAATATGGTTTTTGTCCCGATGAAAAGGACAAAAACACAATACAATGTAAATTCTGTGGGCAGAGGACAAGGGGCGGGATAAATAGATTTAAAAAGCACATCGCCGGTATTCGAGGAGACGTCGCTCCATGCACGAAGGTGCCATCAGAGATGAGGCAGGAGATTTTGGACTATATAAACATTAAAAAACAACAAAAAGTAGATAAAAAGAAAGAAATGGAAGAGCTGAGAAGCAGTGTTAACGTGTTTGGAAAAGATGAAGAAGAGGACATTGTAGAACTTAGAGATTCAAGCTCTCGTAAGAAGCCTCGTACAAAAGGGCCAATGGATAGGTTCATCGCAATTGATCCTGAGGTCGCTATAAGTGCAAGAAAAAAGTTAAAGCAGACTACGATGAAAGATGCATTCCAGAAGGAAGAGAGGGCGAAAGTTTGCCAGTATGTAGCTCGTTGGATGTATCAAGCAGGAATTGCAATGAACACTGCATCATTGAAGGCATTCAATGTCATGTTGGAAGCTGTTGGTCAGTATGGCCCAGGATTTGTTGGCCCGACCCCTTATGAGCTTAGTGAGCCCTTACTGAAAAAAGAGGTGGAGTTAACAAAAGAAAGTTTAAAAATCCATAGGGAGGCATGGGAAAAATATGGATGCACTATTATGACCGATGGGTGGACAGACATAAGAGGGAGAAGCATTATGAATCTTTGTGTGAACACTCATTTGGGCACTACCTTTTTGCGATCAGTTAATGCTTCGGATCGAATACATGACGCGCACTATATATTTGAGTTAGTGGAAAGCTGCATTGAAGAGGTGGGGGAAAAAAACGTAATACAAGTTGTTACTGATAGTTTTTCTTCTAATATTGCAGCTGCAAAGCTTTTGAAGATAAAGAGGCCTAAGATATTTTGGAGTCCGTGTGCTGCTCATTGCATTGACCTTATGCTTGAAGCTATTGGTGGTATGCAAAAGGTGAAGTCGATCATTATCAAAGCAAGAGCACTCACAGTTTTCATATATAGCCATCACATCACGTTGAGCATGATGAGGCGTTGTACTGGCAAGAAGGACTTGGTGAGACCAGGAGTTACACGTTTTGCCACGTCATATCTTAGTTTACAAAGTATATTGGATCAAAAGGACAAGCTGAGGTTAATGTTTACTTCAGATGAGTGGTTGAATTGTAAATGGTCAAAAAATACCAAGGGTCAGAGAGCTGCGGCAACAGTACTTAACAGTCATTTCTGGAAAGGGGTGGTGTTTGCTTTGAAGGTCTTTCAACCCCTTGTTAAAGTTCTTCGTCTGGTTGATAGTGATTGCATACCAGCTATGGGTTTTATATATGCCGCGATGGAAAATGCAAAGAAAGAAATGGCCTCAAGTTTGAACAACGACGAGGCATTGTTGAAGCCGATATTTGAAATAGTTGATGCAAAATGGGATAAGAAGCTCCATCGTCCATTACATGAAGCCGGATATTATCTTAATCCGTTGTGCTACTACAATGATAATAATGTTGAGACGAATAATACCATTATGAATGGTTTGGTCGAGTGCATTGAGGGGTTTTTTCAAAGTGACAACGAAGCACAAGACCAAATTGCAAATGAGCTAGTTATATATAGAAATACAGGTGGTGCATTTGGAAAAGAAATGGCCACGAGGCAAAGGAACAAACCTGATTTTAATCCAGGTAACTCTCATATTAACATGTTAGACACTTTACACTTAGACTGTTAGTATGTTACACACTTACACTTTCATGTCAATGATCTCATTTTTTTATTTGATGATGTATTTTATGTATTTGTCTTTTGGGGTGTAGTTCAATGGTGGTCGATGTATGGGTCGCATGTGCCTTTGCTTTCACGCATGGCTATGAAAATATTGAATCTGACATGTAGTTCTTCAGGATGTGAATGCAATTGGAGTACCTTCGAGATGGTAAATTGAAAGCATATAAGTATTTCACTATTTTGTAATTTTCAATTTTTCACTTATGTCAGAGACTTAAAGCTGATAATATTTCAAATTTTAATGTTTTATTTACAGATTCATACAAAGAAAAGAAATAGACTAGAACAAAAAAAATTGAATGATCTAGTCTATGTCCAATTTAATGCAAGACTGAAAGAGCGTCAGACTGAGAAATCTAGGGATCCGTTATGCTCAAAGGACATAGATAATGCAGCTTCATGGTTGAATGACCTTGATCCCGAAACAGAAGAGGTTTTTCCCGGGTCAGGCTTGACTTGGGGTGTAGTTGACAAAGCTTCAGGTACAACTATAGTACTGTACAAGTTGTTACTCACAGCTTCATGTTTCTCTTCCTCCAATCTTTGTTTTGATTTTAAAATTTTCATATATAATATATTTAGGAGCGACATCAACGTCTGAGCCAAGAAGAAGTTCCAGATTTAGTGCCGGTGCATACAGTTCCCAAGGATTGGAGGAAGATGAGGCACTATCTGAGTCTGAGGATGAGACTGATGAGGAGGATGATGGATATGTTGAGCTTGATGATACTTCTAATGACGACGGATTGGATATATCAGATCATAACCTTGATGAAGTCAATGGGGAAGATTAAAAAACTATTGCAATGCTTGAAGGAGTTTTTTTTTTTGCATAAACAGTTGAACTGTTGAAGGACTTAATAGGACTTATTACTAGTTTAGTAGTTTATTACTATTTACTTCTGCTTGCTTTGAAGTTTGAACTAGTTAATTATGTTTTGAAGTTTGAACTAAATTGTTGTTTATGATGTTTGTGCTGGACCTGCTGGTTCCCATTATCATTTGGTGATTTGAAAAGATGTTTGAAGTGCTACTTGATGAGGTTGCAAATTTGTTTTTAATGTTGATTAGCCTGATTCATAGCTGCGCATTGTTGCCTGTGAACCACTTTTTTTAGAGTTGGATTGCACCGTTGTACATTTGCTGTTAATGCTGATTGAGAGCTGTACATTTGCTGCTATTTGATAATGCTGATTGTAATGCTGTCATGCTGAGGTATGCTGCGTATACAAATGTTGCTGTAAGGTCTTCAAGGGGTACCTGTGCTCTACTTAATACAATTTTGTGTATTGTTGCTGATTTTTTATTTTGATTCCCATTTCTCAAGCATCTCATCTGAGAGCAATTTGAATCATTAATTGTTGCCGACTGTGAACCACCTTTTGTAGAGTTGGGTAACTTGGGTTGCACATTAGCTGTTAATACTGATTGATAGCTATACATTTGCTGCTATTTGATAATGCTGATTGTAGCTGCACCCCCATTGTTGCTGATTTTTTATGACTGTTGTTGAGCGCAAGCTGCGCAACTAGCTGACTTTAGTGATATGGGCTTAGAAGATGAAGTTGTTGTCATGCTGAGGACCTGAGGTACCGTATGCAGTATGCTGCGTATCATGCGTATGCAAATGCTGCTGTAAGGTCTTCAAGGGGTACCTGTGCTCCACTTAATACAATTTTGTGCATTGTTTCTCATTTCTCACGCATCTCATGTGAGAGCAACTTGAATAGTTGAATCATTAATTGTCGCCGACAGCTAAGTTAGTTGACACACAATAGTGCTCCATTTTCACTTTTACTCCCCATTTGCCCTTTTTTATTATATTTTTATCTTATTACCCCTCAAAAAAAGTGAAGAAATAAAAATAAAAGTGCCACTGCCACCTTTCCTCTGGGCGCCCGCCTAGGCGCCCGCCTTCCGCCTTCCGCCTTGTACCCCCCCTACCCGCCTTGGATCCGCCTAACGTGTTTTAAAACAATGATTCATTCGTACGATCCATTCTAATTCATTCGTACGATCCATTCTTATTCATTCGTCTGATCCATTCTAATTCATTCGCACGAATGTATCCATTCTAATTCATTCGCACAATCCATTCAATTTCATTCGTACGATCCATTCTTACTCAATCGTATGATCCATTCTAATTCATTCGGACGAATGTATCCATTCTAATTTATTCGTACGATCCATTCTAATTCATTCGTACGATCCATTCAAATTCATTTATACAATCCATTCTAATTCTTTCATACAATCCATTCTAATTCTTTCGTGCGAATGAATTAGAATGGATACCTTTGTGCATATGAATTAGAATGGATCGTACGAATGAATTAGAATGGATCATATTAATGAATTAGAATGGATCGTACGAATGAATTAGAATGGATACATTCGTGCGAATGAATTAGAATGGATCGTGCGAATCAATTAGACTGGATCGTGCGAATGAATAAGAATAGATCATACGAATGAATTAGAATGGATCGTACGAATTATTTAGAATGGATACATTCGTGCGAATGAATTAGAATGGATTGTATGAATGAATTAGAATGGATCGTACGAATGAATTAGAATGGATCATACGAATTAATTAGAATGGATCATACGAATGAATTAGAATGGATCGTACGAATGAATTAGAATGGATCGTACGAATGAATTAGAATGGATCGTACGAATGAATTAGAATGGATACATTTGTGCGAATGAATTAGAATGGATCGTACGAATGAATTAGAATGGATCGTATGAATGAATTAGAATGGATCGTACGAATGACTTAGAATGGATCGTGCGAATGAATTAGAATGGATCGTACGAATGAATTAGAATGGATCGTGTGAAAGAATTAGAATGGATCGTACGAATGAATTAGAATGGATCGTGCGAATGAATTAGAATGGATCATATGAATGAATTAGGATAGATTTTGTGAATGAATTAGAACTGATCGTACGAATGAATTAGAATGGATCGTACGAATGAATTAGAATGGATACATTTGTGCGAATGAATTAGAATGGATCGTACGAATGAATTAGAATGGATCGTATGAATGAATTAGAAAGGATACATTCGTGCGAATGAATTAGAATGGATCGTGCGAATGAATTAGAATGGATCGTACGAATTAATTAGAATGGATACATTCGTGCGAATGAATTAGAATGGATTGCATGAATGAACTAGAATGGATCGTACGAATGAATTAGAATGGATCATACGAATTATTTAGAATGGATCATACGAATGAATTAGAATGGATCGTACGAATGAATTAGAATGGATCGTACGAATGAACTAGAATGGATCGTACAAATGAAATAGAATAGATTGTACAAATGAATTAGAATGGATTCGTATGAATGAATTAGAATGGATACATTCGTGCGAATGAATTAGAATGGATACATTCGTGCGTAAGAATTAGAATAGATCGTATGAATGAATTAGAATGGATCCTATGAATGAATTAGAATGGATCGTGCGAATGAATTAGAATGGATCGTACGAATGAATTAGAATGGATCGTGCTAATGAATTAGAATTGATCGAACGAATGAATTAGCATGGATCGTGCTAATGAATTACAATGGATCGTACGAATGAATTAGAATGGATCAAATGAATGAATTAGAATGGTTACATTCATGCGAATGAATTAGAATGGATCGTACGAATGGATTAGAATGGATCGTACGAATGGATACATTCGAGCGAATGAATTAGAATGGATCGTACGGAATGAATTAGAATGGATTGTATGAATGAATTAGAATGGATCGTGCGAATGAATTAGAATGGATCGTACGAATGAATTAGAATGGATCTTACGAATGAATTAGAATGGATCGTACGAATGAGTAAGAATGGATCGTACGAATGAA
The DNA here is from genome assembly GCA_947650365.1 of Chamaelirium japonicum. Taxonomy (NCBI): domain Eukaryota; kingdom Viridiplantae; phylum Streptophyta; class Magnoliopsida; order Liliales; family Melanthiaceae; genus Chamaelirium; species Chamaelirium japonicum. The sequence continues at coordinate 32,711 of CANTAL010000105.1, forward strand.
ATAGAATGGATTGTACGAATGAATTAGAATGGATTCGTACGAATGAATTAGAATGGATACATTCGTGCGAATGAATTAGAATGGATCATACGAATGAGTAAGAATGGATCGTACGAATGAAATAGAATTGATTGTACGAATGAATTAGAATGGATCCTACGAATGAATTAGAATGGATCGTGTGAAGGAATTAGAATCGATTGTATGAATGAATTAGAATGGATCGTATGAATGAATTAGAATGGATCGTACGAATGAATTAGAATGGATATATTCGTGCGAATGAATTAGAATTGATCGTACGAATGAATTAGAATGGATCATGCGAATGAATTAGAATGGATCGTACGAATGAATTAGAATGGATCGTACGAATGAACTAGAATGGATACATTCGTGCTAATGAATTGGAATGGATCGTACGAATGAATTAGAATGGATCTTACGAATGAGTTAGAATGGATCGTACGAATGAATTAGAATGGATCGTACGATAGAATTAGAATGGATACATTCGTGCGAATGAATTAGAATGGATCGGACGAATGAATTAGAATGGATCGTACGAATGAATTAGAATAGATCGTATGAATGAATTAGAATGGATTGTACGAATAAATTAGAATGGATACATTCGTCTGAATGAATTAGAATGGATGATACGAATGAGTAAGAATGGATCGTACGAATGAAATAGAATGGATCGTACGAATGAACTAGAATGGATACATTCGTGCGAATGAATTAGAATGGATCGGACGAATGAATTAGAATGGATCATACGAATGAATTAGAATGGATCGTACGAATGAATTAGAATGGATCGTATGAATGAATTAGAATGGATATATTCGTGCGAATGAATTAGAATTGATCATACGAATGAATTAGAATGGATCGTGCGAATGAATTAGAATGGATCGTACGAATGAATTAGAATGGATCGTACGAATGAACTAGAATGGATACATTCGTGCGAATGAATTAGAATGGATCGTACGAATGAATTAGAATGGATCGTACGAATGAATTAGAATGGATCTTACGAATGAATTAGAATGGATCGTACGAATGAATTAGAATGGATCGTACGAATGAATTAGAATGGATACATTCGTGCGAATGAATTAGAATGGATCAGACGAATGAATTAGAATGGATCGTACGAATGAATTAGAATAGATCAAATGAATGAATTAGAATGGTTACATTCATGCGAATGAATTAGAATGGATCGTACGAATGGATTAGAATGGATCGTACGAATGGATTAGAATGGATACATTCGAGCGAATGAATTAGAATGGATCGTACGAATGAATTAGAATGGATCGTACGAATGGATTAGAATGGATCCTACGAAAGGATTAGAATGGATACCTTTGTGCATATGAACTAGAATGGATCGTACGAATGCATTAGAATGGATTGTATGAATGAATTAGAATGGATCGTACGAATGAATTAGAATGGATCGTGTGAAAGAATTAGAATGGATTGTACGAATGAATTAGAATGGATCCTATGAATGAATTAGAATGGATCGTGCGAATGAATTAGAATGGATCGTACGAATGAATTAGAATGGATCAAATGAATGAATTAGAATGGTTACATTCATGCGAATGAATTAGAATGGATTGTACGAATGGATTAGAATGGATACATTCGAGCGAATGAATTAGAATAGATCGTACGAATGAATTAGAATGGATCGTACGAATGGATTAGAATGGATCCTACGAATGGATTAGAATGGATACCTTTGTGCATATGAATTAGAATGGATCGTACGAATGAATTAGAATGGATCATATTAATGAATTAGAATGGATCGTACGAATGAATTAGAATGGATCGTGTGAAAGAATTAGAATGCATTGTATGAATGAATTAGAATGGATCGTATGAATGAATTAGAATGGATCGTGCGAATGAATTCGAATGGATCGCATGATCCATTCGAATAGAATGGATCGTATGAATGAATTAGAATGGATCGGGCGAATGAATTAGAATTGATTGTAGGAATGAATTAGAATGGATCGTATGAATGAATTAGAATGGATCGTATGAATGAATTAGAATGGATCGTGCGAATGAATTAGAATGGATCGTACGAATGAATTAGAATGGATCGTACGAATTAATTAGAATGGATCATACGAATGAATTAGAATGGATCATACGAATGAGTAAGAATGGATCGTACGAATGAAATAGAATGGATTGTACGAATGAATTAGAATGGATACATTGGTGCGAATGAATTAGAATGGATCGTACGAATGAATTAGAATGCATCGTACGAAAGAATTAGAATGGATATATTCGTGCGAATGAATTAGAATGGATCGTACGAATGAATTAGACTGGATCGTAAGAATGAATTTGAATGGATACATTTGTGCGAATGAATCTAAATGGATTGTATGAATGAATTACAATGGATCGTACAATTAAATTAGAATGGATCGTACGAATGAATTAGAATGGATCAAATGAATGAATTAGAATGGTTACATTCATGCGAATGAATTAGAATGGATCGTACGAATGGATTAGAATGGATCGTACGAATGCATCCATTCTAAACCATTCATACAATCCATTCTAATTTATTCGTACGATCCATTGTAATTCATTCATACAATCCATTTAGATTCATTAGAATGGATTGTACGAATAAATTAGAATGGATCATATGAATGGTTTAGAATGGATACATTCGTACGATCCATTCTAATCCATTCGTACGATCCATTCGTACGATCCATTCGTACGATCCATTCGTACGATCCATTCTAATCCATTCGTACGATCCATTCTAATCCATTCTAATCCATTCGTACGATCCATTCGTACGATCCATTCTAATCCATTCTAATCCATTCTAATACATTCGTACGATCCATTCTAATTCCTTCGTACGATCCATTCTAATTCATTCGTACGAATGAAATAGAATAAATTGTGCGAATGAATTAGAATGGATCGTACGAATGAGTTAGAATGGATCGTGTGAAAGAATTAGAATGGATTGTATGAATGAATTAGAATAGATCGTATGAATGAATTAGAATGGATCGTATGAGTGAATTAGAATGGATACGAAGGAATTAGAATGGATCGTACAAAGGAATTAGAATGGATCATACGAATGAAATAGAATGGATCGTACGAAGGAATTAGAATGGATCGTACGAAGGAATTAGAATGGATCGTACGAAGGAATTAGAATGGATATATTCGTGCAAATGAATTAGAATGGATCGTCTGAATGAATTAGAATGGATCATTCGTATGATCCATTCTAACTCATTCGGTGGATCCATTCTAATTCATTCCTACGATCCATTCTAATTCATTCCCACGATCCATTCTAATTTATTCATACGATCCATTCTAAGTCATTCGTACGATCTATTCTAATTCATTCGCACGAATGTAACTATTCTAATTCATTCATATGATCCATTCTAATTTATTCGTACGATCCATTCTAATTCACTCATACGATCCATTCTAATACATTCATACGATCCATTCTAATTCATTTGCACGAATATATCCATTCTAATTCATTCGTACGATCCATTCTAATTCATTCGTACGATCCATTCTAATTCCTTCGTACGAATGAATTAGAATGTATACTTTTGTGCGAATGAATTAGAATGGATCGTACGAATGAATTAGAATGGATCGTATGAATGAATTAGAATGGATCATACGAATGAATTAGAATGGATCGTACGAAGGAATTAGAATGGATCATACGAATGAATTAGAATGGATCGTACGAATGAATTAGAATGGATACATTCGTCCGAATGAATTAGAGTGGATCATACGAATGAGTAAGAATGGATCGTACGAATGAAATAGAATAGATTGTACGAATGAATTAGAATGGATCCTACGAATGAATTAGAATGGATCGTGTGAAAGAATTAGAATGGATTGTATGAATGAATTAGAATGGATCGTATGAATGAATTAGAAAGGATCGTGCGAATGAATTCGAATGGATCGTACGAATTCATTCTAATTCATTCATACAATCCCTTCTAATTCTTTCACCCGATCCATTCTAATTCATCCGTACGTTCCATTCTAATTCATTAGCACGATCCATGCTAATTCATTCGTTCGATCAATTCTAATTCATTAGCACGATCCATTCTAATTCATTCGTACGATCCATTCTAATTCATTCGCACGATCCATTCTAATTCATTCATAGGATCCATTCTAATTCATTCATACGATCTATTCTAATTCTTTCGCAGGACTGTATCCATTCTAATTCATTCGCATGAATGTATCCATTCTAATTCATTCATACGATCCATTCTAATTCATTCGTACGATCCATTTTAATTCATTCGTACGATCCATTCTAATTCATTCATACAATCCATTCTAATTCTTTCACACGATCCATTCTAATTCATTCGTACGATCCATTCTAATTCATTCGCCTAATCCATTCTATTTCATTCGTACGATCCATTCTCACTCATTCGTATGATCCATTCTAATTCATTCACACGATCCATTCTAATTCATTCATACGATCCATTCTAATTCATTCGTACGATCCATTCTAATTCCTTCGTACGATCCATTCTAATTCATTCGTACGATCCATTCTAATTCATTCGTACGATCCATTCTAATTCATTCATACGATCTATTCTAATTCATTCATACAATCCATTCTAATTCTTTCACACGATCCATTCTAATTCATTCGTATGATCCATTCTAATTCAATCGAACAATCCATTCTAATTCATTCGCACAATCCATTCTATTTCATTCGTATGATCCATTCTAATTCATTCGTATGATCCATTCTAATTCATTCGCACAATCCATTCTAATTCATTCGTACGATCCATTCTAATTCATATGCACAAAGGTATCCATTCTAATTCATTTGCATGAAAGAATTAGAATGGATTGTATGAAAGAATTAGAATGGATTGTGCGAATGAATTAGAATGGATCGTACGAAGGAATTAGAATGGATCGTACGAAGGAATTAGAATGGATCGTACGAATGAGTAAGAATGGATCGTACGAATAAATTAGAATGGATCATACGAATAAATTAGAATGGATACATTCGTCCGAATGAATTAGAATGGATCATACGAATGAGTAAGAATGGATCGTACGAATGAAATAGAATAGATTGTACGAATGAATTAGAATGGATCGTGGGAATGAATTAGAATGGATCGTACGAATGAATTAGAATGGATCGTACGAATGAATTAGAATGGATCGTGCGAATGAATTAGAATGGATCATATTAATGAATTAGAATGGATCGTACGAATGAATTGGAATGGATACATTCGTGCGAATGAATTAGAATGGATCGTGCGAATCCATTAGACTGGATCGTGCGAATGAATAAGAATGGATCATACGAATGAATTAGAATGGATCGTACGAATTAATTAGAATAGATACATTCGTGCGAATGAATTAGAATGGATTGTATGATTGAATTAGAATGGATCGTACGAATGAATTAGAATGGATCATACGAATTAATTAGAATGGATCATACGAATGAATTAGAATGGATCGTGCGAATGAATTAGAATGGATCGTACGAATGAATTAGAATGGATCGTACGAATGAACTAGAATGGATACATTCGTGCGAATGAATTAGAATGGATCGTACGAATGAATTAGAATGGATCGTACGAATGAATTAGAATGGATCGTACGAATGAATTAGAATGGATCATACGAATGAATTAGAATGGATCATACGAATGAGTAAGAATGGATCGTACGAATGAAATAGAATGGATTGTACGAATGAATTAGAATGGATCGTACGAATGAATTAGAATGGATCGTGTGAAAGAATTAGAATGGATTGTATGAATGAATTAGAATGGATCGTGTGAATGAATTCGAATGGATCATACGAATGAATTAGAATGGATCGTACGAATGAATTAGAATGGATACATTCGTGCGAATGAATTAGAATGGATACATTCGTGCGAAAGAATTAGAATAGATCGTATGAATGAATTAGAATGGATCCTATGAATGAATTAGAATGGATCGTGCGAATAAATTAGAATGGATCGTACGAATGAATTAGAATGGGTCGTGCTAATGAATTAGAATTGATCGAACGAATGAATTAGCATGGATCGTGCTAATGAATTAGAATGGAACGTACGAATGAATTAGAATGGATCGTGTGAAAGAATTAGAATGGATTGTATGAATGAATTAGAATGAATTCGTACGATCCATTCGAATTCATTCGCACGATCCATTCTAATTCATTCATACGATCCATTCTAATTCATTCATACAATCCATTCTAATTCTTTCACACGATCCATTCTAATTCATTCGTAGGATCCATTCTAATTCATTCGTACAATCTATTCTATTTCATTCGTATGATCCATTCTTACTCATTCGTATGATCCATTCTAATTCATTCGGACGAATGTATCCATTCTAATTTATTCGTACGATCCATTCTAATTCATTCGTACGATCCATTCTAATTCATTCGTACGATCCATTCTTACTCATTCGTATGATCCATTCTAATTCATTCGTACGATCCATTCTAATTCATTCGTACGATCCATTCTAATTCATTCGCACAATCTATTCTAATTCATTCGTACGATCCATTCTAATTCATTCGTACGATCGTACGAATGAATTAGAATGGATCGTACGGAATGAATTAGAATGGATTGTATGAATGAATTAGAATGGATACATTCGTGCGAATGAATTAGAATGGATCATACGAATGAGTAAGAATGGATCGTACGAATGAAATAGAATGGATTATACGAATGAATTAGAATGGATCGTACAAATGAATTAGAATGGATCGTACGAATGAATTAGAATGGATCATACGAATGAGTAAGAATGGATCGTACGAATGAAATAGAATAGATTGTACGAATGAATTAGAATGGATCCTACAAATGAATTAGAATGGATCGTGTGAAAGAATTAGAATGGATTGTATGAATGAATTAGAATGGATCGTATGAATGTATTAGAATGGATCGTGCGAATGAATTCGAATGGATCGTATGAATTCATTCTAATTCATTCATACAATCCATTCTAATTCTTTCACACGATCCATTCTAATTCATTCGTACGTTCCATTCTAATTCATTAGCACGATCCATGCTAATTCATTCGTTCGATCAATTCTAATTCATTTGCACGATCTATTCTAATTCATTCGTATGATCCATTCTAATTCATTCGCACGATCCATTCTAATTCATGCGTATGATACATTCTAATTCCTTCGTACAATCCATTCTAATTTATTCATACAATCCATTCTAATTCTTTCACACGATCCATTCTAATTCATTCGTATGATCCATTCTAATTCATTCGTGCAATCCATTCTATTTCATTCGTACGATCCATTCTTACTCATTCGTACGATCCATTCTAATTCTTTCACACGAATGTATCCATTCGTACGAATGAATTAGAATAGATTGTACGAATGAATTAGAATGGATCGTACGAATGAATTAGAATGGATCGTACGAAGGAATTAGAATGGATCGTACGAATGAATTAGAATGGATCGTACGAATGAATTAGAATAGATCGTACGAATGAATTAGAATGGATCGTACGAAGGAATTAGAATGGATCGTACGAATGAATTAGAATGGATATATTCGTCCAAATGAATTAGAATGGATCGTATGAATGTTTTAGAATGGATCGTATGAGTGAATTAGAATGGATCGTACGAATGAATTATAATGGATTGTTTGAATGAATTAGAATGGATCGTACGAATGAATTAGAATGGATCGTATGAATGAATTAGAATGGATCGTACGAATGAATTAGAATGGATCGTGCGAATGAATTAGAATGGATCGTACGAATGAATTAGAATGGATCGTACGAATGAACTAGAATGGATACATTCGTGCGAATGAATTAGAATGGATCGTACGAATGAATTAGAATGGATCGAACGAATGAATTAGAATGGATATATTCGAGCGAATGAATTAGAATAGATCGTAGGAATGAATTAGAATGGATCGTACAAACGAATTAGAATGGATCGTACGAACGAATTAGAATGGATCATATGAACGAATTAGAATGGATCGTACGAGGTTGCATTCATGCGAATGAATTAGAATGGATCGTACGAATGGATTAGAATGGATCGTACGAATGGATTAGAATGGATACATTCGAGCGAATGAATTAGAATGGATCGTACGAATGAATTAGAATGGATCGTACGAATGGATTAGAATGGATCCTACGAATGGATTAGAATGGATACCTTTGTGCATATGAATTAGAATGGATCGTACGAATGAATTAGAATGGATCATATTAATGAATTAGAATGGATCGTACGAATGAATTAGAATGGATACATTCGTGCACGATCCATTCTAATTCATTCGCACGAATGTATCCATTCTAATTCATTCGTACGATCCATTCTAATTCATTAATATGATCCATTCTAATTCATTCGTACGATCCATTCAAATTCATATGCACAAAGGTATCCATTCTAATTCATTCGTACAATCCATTCTAATTCAGGATCGTACGAATGAATTAGAATGGATACATTCGTGTGAATGAATTAGAATTGATCGTACGAATGAATTAGAATGGATCGTGCGAATGAATTAGAATGGATCGTACAAATGAATTAGAATGGATCGTACGAATGAACTAGAATGGATACATTCGTGCGAATGAATTAGAATGGATCGTACAAATGAATTAGAATGGATCGTACGAATGAATTAGAATGGATCTTACGAATGAATTAGAATGGATCGTACGAATGAATTAGAATGGATCGTATGAATGAATTAGAATGGATACATTCGTGCGAATGAATTAGAATGGATCGGACAAATAAATTAGAATGGATCGTACGAATGAATTAGAATGGATCAAATGAATGAATTAGAATGGTTACATTCATGAGAATGAATTAGAATGGATCGTACGAATGGATTAGAATGAATCATACGAATGGATTAGAATGGATACATTCGAGCGAATAAATTAGAATGGATCGTACGAATGAATTAGAATGGATCGTACGAATGGATTAGAATGGATCCTACGAATGGATTAGAATGGATACCTTTGTGCATATGAATTAGAATGGATCATACGAATGAATTAGAATGGATCATATTAATGAATTAGAATGGATCGTACGAATGAATTAGAATGGATACATTCGTGCGAATGAATTTGAATGGATCGTGCGAATCAATTAGACTGGATCGTGCGAATGAATAAGAATAGATCATACGAATGAATTAGAATGGATCGTACGAATTAATTAGAATGGATACATTCGTGCGAATAAATTAGAATGGATTGTATGAATGAATTAGAATGGATCGTACGAATGAATTAGAATGGATCATACGAATTAATTAGAATGGATCATACGAATGAATTAGAATGGATCGTACGAATGAATTAGAATGGATCATACGAATGAATTAGAATGGATACATTCGTGCGAATGAATTAGAATGGATTGTGAGAATGAATAAGAACAGATCGTGCGAATGAATTAGAATGGATCGTACGAATGAATTAGAATGGATCGTGCGAATGAATTAGAATGGATCGTACGATCCAATCTAATTCATTCATACGATCCATTCTTACTCATTCGTATAATCCATTCTAATTCAATCGTACGATCCATTCTAATTCATTCGTCCGATCCATTCTAATTCCTTCGTACGATCCATTCTAATTCATTCGTACGATCCATTCTAAATCCTTCGTACGATCCATTCTAATTCATTCGAATGATCCATTCTAATTCATTCGCACAATTTATTCTAATTCATTCGTACGATCCATTCTAATTCATTCGTACGATCCATTCTAATTCATTCATACAATCCATTCTAATTTATTCGCACGAATGTATCCATTCTAATTCATTCGTGCGATCCATTCTAATTCATTAATATGATCCATTCTAATTCATTCGTACGATCCATTCTAATTCATTCGTAGGATCCATTCTAATTCATTCGTATAATCTATTCTATTTCATTCGTACGATCCATTCTTACTCATACGTATGATCCATTCTAATTCATTCGGACAAATGTATCCATTCTAATTTATTCGTACGATCCATTCTAATTCATTCGTACGATCCATTCTAATTCATTCGTACGATCCATTCTTACTCATTCGTATGATCCATTCTAATTCATTCGTACGATCCATTCTAATTCATTCGTACGATCGATTCTAATTCATTCGCACTATCCATTCTAATTCATTCGTACGATCCATTCTAATTCATTCGTATGATCCATTCTAATTTATTCGTTCAAATATATCCATTCTAATTCATTCGTATGATCCATTCTAAATCATTCGTACGGTCCATTCTAATTCATTCGCACAATCCATTCTATTTCATTCGTACGATCCATTCTTACTCATTCGTATGATCCATTATGGATACATTCGGGTGAATGAATTAGAATGGATCATACGAATGAGTAAGAATGGATCGTACGAATGAAATCGAATGGATTGTGCGAATGAATTAGAATGGATCGTACGAATGAATTAGAATGGATCGTGTGAATGAATTAGAATGGATCGTTCTAATGAATTACAATGGATCGTACGAATGGATTAGAATGGATACATTCGAGCGAATGAATTAGAATGGATCGTACGAATGAATTAGAATGGATCGTACGAATGGATTAGAATGGATCCTACAAATGGATTAGAATGGATACCTTTGTGCATATGAATTAGAATGGATCGTACGAATGAATTAGAATGGATCATATGAATGAATTAGAATGGATCGTGTGAAAGAATTAGAATGGATTGTATGAATGAATTAGATTGGATCGTATGAATGAATTAGAATGGATCGTACGAATGAATTAGAATGGATCGTACGAATGAATTAGAATGGATACATTCGTGCGAATGATTTAGAATGGATATATTCGTGTGAAAGAATTAGAATAGATCGTATGAATGAATTAGAATGGATCCTATGAATGAATTAGAATGGATCGTGCGAATGAATTAGAATGGATCGTACGAATGAATTAGAATAGATCGTACGAATGAATTAGAATGGATCGTACGAATGGATTAGAATGGATCGTACGAATGGATTAGAATGGATACATTCGAGCGAATGAATTAGAATGGATCGTACGAATGAATTAGAATGGATCGGACGAATAAATTAGAATGGATACATTCGTCCGAATGAATTAGAATGGATCATACGAATGAGTAAGAATGGATCGTAGGAATGAAATAGAATAGATTGTACGAATGAATTAGAATGGATCCTACGAATGAATTAGAATGGATCGTGTGAAAGAATTAGAATGGATTGTATGAATGAATTAGAATGGTTCGTATGAATGAATTAGAATGGATCATGCGAATGAATTCGAATGGATCGTACGAATTCATTCTAATTCATTCATACAATCCATTCTAATTCTTTCACACGATCCATTCTAATTCTTTCACACAATCCATTCTAATTCATTCGTACGTTCCATTCTAATTCATTAGCACGATCCATGCTAATTCATTCGTTCGATCAATTCTAATTCATTAGCACGATCCATTCTAATTCATTCGTACTATCCATTCTAATTCATTCGCACGATCCATTCTAATTCATTCATAGGATCCATTCTAATTCATTCATACGATCTATTCTAATTCTTTCGCACGAATGTATCCATTCTAATTCATTCGCACGATTGTATCCATTCTGATTCATTCGTACGATCCATTCTAATTCATTCACACAAATGTATCCATTCTAATTCATTCGTACGATCCATTCTAATTCATTCGCACGATCCATTCTAATTCATTCGTACGATCCATTCTAATTCTTTCACACGATCTATTCTAATCCATTCTAATTCATTTGTATGAATCCATTTTAATTCATTCATACAATCTATTCTATTTCATTCGTACGATCCATTCTTACTCATTCGTATGATCCATTCTAATTCATTCGGACGAATGTATCCATTCTAATTTATTCCTACGATACATTCTAATTCATTCGTACGATCCATTCTAATTTATTCGCTCGAATGTAACCATTCTAATCCATTCGTACGATCCATTCTAATCCATTCGTACGATCCATTCTAATTCATTCACATGAATGTAACCATTCTAATTCATTCATTTGATCCATTCTAATTCATTCGTACGATCCATTCTAATTCATTAGCACGATCCATGCTAATTCATTCGTTCGATCAATTCTAATTCATTAGCACGATCCATTCTAATTCATTCGTATGATCCATTCTAATTCATTCGCACGATCCATTCTAATTCATTCATAGGATCCATTCTAATTCATTCATACGATCTATTCTAATTCTTTTGCACGAATGTATCCATTCTAATTCATTCGCACGAATGTATCCATTCTAATTCATTCATACGATCCATTCTAATTCATTTGTACGATCCATTCTAATTCATTCGTACGATCCATTCTAATTCATTCATACGATCTATTCTAATTCATTCATACAATCCATTCTAATTCTTTCACACGATCCATTCTAATTCATTCGTACGATCCATTCTAATTCATTCGCACAATCCATTCTATTTCATTCGTACGATCTATTCTTACTCATTCGTATGATCCATTCTAATTCATTCGCACGAATGTATCCATAATGGATCATACGAATGAGTAAGAATGGATCGTACGAATGAAATAGAATGGATTGTGCGAATGAATTAGAATGGATCGTACGAATGAATTAGACGTACGAATGAATTAGAATGGATACATTCGTGCGAATAAATTAGAATGGATCATACGAATGAGTAAGAATGGATCGTCAATCTAATTCATTCGTATGATCCATTCTAATTCATTTGTATCCATTCTATTTCATTCGCACGATCCATTCTAATTCCTTCTCGCAATCTATTCTAATTCATTCGTACGATCCATTCTAATTCATTCGTACGATCCATTCTAATTCATTCATACAATCCATTCTAATTTATTCGCACGAATGTATCCATTCTAATTCATTCGTACGATCCATTCTAATTCATTCGCACAATCTATTCTAATTCATTCATACGATCCATTCTAATTCATTCGCACGAATGTATCCATTCTAATTCATTCATACGATCCATTCTACTTCATTCGTACTATCCGTTCTAATTCACTCATACGATCCATTCTAATTCATTCATACGATCCATTCTAATTCATTTGCACGAATATATCCATTCTAATTCATTCGTACGATCCTGAATTAGAATGGATCGTACGAATGAATTAGAATGGATACCTTTGTGCATATGAATTAGAATGGATCGTACGAATGAATTAGAATGGATCGTACGAATGAATTAGAATGGATCGTACGAATGAATTAGAATGGATATCTTCGTGCAAATGAATTAGAATGGATCGTATGAATGAATTAGAATGGATCGTACGAATGGATTAGAATGGATCGTACGAATGGATTAGAATGGATACCTTTGTGCATATGAATTAGAATGGATCGTACGAATGAATTAGAATGGATCATATTAATGAATTAGAATGGATCGTACGAATGAATTAGAATGGATACATTCGTGCGAATGAATTTGAATGGATCGTGCGAATCAATTAGACTGGATCGTGCGAATGAATAAGAATAGATCATACGAATGAATTAGAATGGATCATACGAATTAATTAGAATGGATATATTCGTGCGAATAAATTAGAATGGATTGTATGAATGAATTAGAATGGATCGTACGAATGAATTAGAATGGATCATACGAATTAATTAGAATGGATCATACGAATGAATTAGAATGGATCGTACGAATGAATTAGAATGGATCGTATGAATGAATTAGAATGGATACATTCGTGCGAATGAATTAGAATGGATTGTAAGAATGAATAAGAACAGATCGTGCGAATGAATTAGAATGGATCGTACGAATGAATTAGAATGGATCGTGCGAATGAATTAGAATGGATCGTACGATCCAATCTAATTCATTCATACGATCCATTCTTACTCATTCGTATAATCCATTCTAATTCAATCGTACGATCCATTCTAATTCATTCGTCCGATCCATTCTAATTCCTTCGTACGATCCATTCTAATTCATTCGTACGATCCATTCTAATTCATTCGTACGATCCATTCTAATTCCTTCGTACGATCCATTCTAATTCATTCGTACGATCCATTCTAATTCATTCGCGCAATCTATTCTAATTCATTCGTACGATCCATTATAATTCATTCGTACAATCCATTCTAATTCATTCATACAATCCGTTCTAATTTATTCGCACGAATGTATCCATTCTAATTCATTCGTGCGATCCATTCTAATTCATTAATATGATCCATTCTAATTCATTCGTACGATCCATTCTAATTCATTCGTAGGATCCATTCTAATTCATTCGTATAATCTATTCTATTTCATTCGTACGATCCATTCTTACTCATTCATATGATCCATTCTAATTCATTCGTACGATCCATTCTAATTCATTCATACAATCCATTCTAATTCTTTCACACGATCCATTCTAATTCATTCGTACGATCCATTCTAATTCATTCGCACAATCCATTCTATTTCATTCATACGATCCATTCTTACTCATTTGTATGATCCATTCTAATTCATTCGCACGAATGTATCCATAATGGATCATACGAATGAGTAAGAATGGATCGTACGAATGAAATAGAATGGATTGTGCGAATGAATTAGAATGGATCGTACGAATGAATTAGACGTACGAATGAATTAGAATGGATACATTCGTGCGAATAAATTAGAATGGATCATACGAATGAGTAAGAATGGATCGTCATTCTAATTCATTCGTATGATCCATTCTAATTCATTTGTATCCATTCTATTTCATTCGCACGATCCATTCTAATTCTTTCGCGCAATCTATTCTAATTCATTCGTACGATCCATTCTAATTCATTCGTACGATCCATTCTAATTCATTCATACAATTCATTCTAATTTATTCGCACGAATGTATCCATTCTAATTCATTCGTACGATCCATTCTAATTCATTCGCACAATCTATTCTAATTCATTCATACGATCCATTCTAATTCATTCGCACGAATGTATCCATTCTAATTCATTCATACGATCCATTCTACTTCATTCGTACTATCCGTTCTAATTCACTCATACGATCCATTCTAATTCATTCATACGATCTATTCTAATTTATTTGCACGAATATATCCATTCTAATTCATTCGTACGATCCTGAATTAGAATGGATCGTACGAATGAATTAGAATGGATACCTTTGTGCATATGAATTAGAATGGATCGTACGAATGAATTAGAATGGATCGTACGAATGAATTAGAATGGATCGTACGAATGAATTAGAATGGATATATTCGTGCAAATGAATTAGAATGGATCGTACGAATGAATTCGAATGGATCGTACGAATGGATTAGAATGGATCCTACGAATGGATTAGAATGGATATCTTTGTGCATATGAATTAGAATGGATCGTACGAATGAATTAGAATGGATCATATTAATGAATTAGAATGGATCGTACGTATGAATTAGAATGGATACATTCGTGCGAATGAATTTGAATGGATCGTGCGAATCAATTAGACTGGATCGTGCGAATGAATAAGAATAGATCATACGAATGAATTCGAATGGATCGTACGAATTAATTAGAATGGATACATTCGTGCGAATAAATTAGAATGGATTGTATGAATGAATTAGAATGGATCGTACGAATGAATTAGAATGGATCATACGAATTAATTAAAATGGATCATACGAATGAATTAGAATGGATCGTACGAATGAATTAGAATAGATCGTACGAATGAATTAGAATGGATACATTCGTGCGAATGAATTAGAATGGATTGTGAGAATGAATAAGAACAGATCGTGCGAATGAATTAGAATGGATCGTACGAATGAATTAGAATGGATCGTGCGAATGAATTAGAATGGATCGTACGATCCAATCTAATTCATTCATACGATCCATTCTTACTCATTCGTATAATCCATTCTAATTCAATCGTACGATCCATTCTAATTCATTCGTCCGATCCATTCTAATTCCTTCGTACGATCCATTCTAATTCATTCGTACGATCCATTCTAATTCATTCGTACGATCCATTCTAATTCCTTCGTACGATCCATTCTAATTCATTCGTACGATCCATTCTAATTCATTCGCGCAATCTATTCTAATTCATTCGTACGATCCATTCTAATTCATTCGTACGATCCATTCTAATTCATTCATACAATCCGTTCTAATTTATTCGCACGAATGTATCCATTCTAATTCATTCGTGCGATCCATTCTAATTCATTAATATGATCCATTCTAATTCATTCATACAATCCATTCTAATTTATTCGTAGGATCCATTCTAATTCATTCGTATAATCTATTCTATTTCATTCGTACGATCCATTCTTACTCATTCGTATGATCCATTCTAATTCATTCGGACAAATGTATCCATTCTAATTTATTCGTACGATCCATTCTAATTCATTCTTACGATCCATTCTAATTCATTCGTACGATCCATTCTTACTCATTCGTATGATCCATTCTAATTCATTCGTACGATCCATTCTAATTCATTCGTACGATCGATTCTAATTCATTCGCACTATCCATTCTAATTCATTCGTATGATCCATTCTAATTCATTCGTATGATCCATTCTAATTTATTCGTTCAAATATATCCATTCTAATTCATTCGTATGATCCATTCTAATTCATTCGTACGGTCCATTCTAATTCATTCGCATAATCCATTCTATTTCATTCGTACGATCCATTCTTACTCATTCGTATGATCCATTATGGATACATTCGTGCGAATGAATTAGAATGGATCATACGAATGAGTAAGAATGGATCGTACGAATGAAATCGAATGGATTGTGCGAATGAATTAGAATGGATCGTACAAATGAATTAGAATGGATCGTGTGAATGAATTAGAATGGATCGTGTGAATGAATTAGAATGGATCGTTCTAATGAATTACAATGGATCGTACGAATGGATAAGAATAGATACATTCGAGCGAATGAATTAGAATGGATCGTACGAATGAATTAGAATGGATCGTACGAATGGATTAGAATGGATCCTACGAATGGATTAGAATGGATACCTTTGTGCATATGAATTAGAATGGATCGTACGAATGAATTAGAATGGATCATATGAATGAATTAGAATGGATCGTGTGAAAGAATTAGAATGGATTGTATGAATGAATTAGAATGGATCGTACGAATGAATTAGAATGGATCGTACGAATGAATTAGAATGGATCGTACGAATGAATTAGAATGGATACATTCGTGCGAATGATTTAGGATGGATATATTCGTGCGAAAGAATTAGAATAGATCGTATGAATGAATTAGAATGGATCCTATGAATGAATTAGAATGGATCGTGCGAATGAATTAGAATGGATCGTACGAATGAATTAGAATAGATCGTACGAATGAATTAGAATGGATCGTACGAATGGATTAGAGTGGATCGTACGAATGGATTAGAATGGATACATTCGAGCGAATGAATTAGAATGGATCGTACGAATGAATTAGAATGGATCGTACGAATAAATTAGAATGGATACATTCGTCCGAATGAATTAGAATGGATCATACGAATGAGTAAGAATGGATCGTAGGAATGAAATATAATAGATTGTACGAATGAATTAGAATGGATCCTACGAATGAATTAGAATGGATCGTGTGAAAGAATTAGAATGGATTGTATGAATGAATTAGAATGGATCGTATGAATGAATTAGAATGGATCATGCGAATGAATTCGAATGGATCGTACGAATTCATTCTAATTCATTCATACAATCCATTCTAATTCTTTCACACGATCCATTCTAATTCATTCGTACGTTCCATTATAATTCATTAGCACGATCCATGCAAATTCATTCGTTCGATCAATTCTAATTCATTAGCACGATCCATTCTAATTCATTCGTACGATCCATTCTAATTCATTCGCACGATCCATTCTAATTCATTCATAGGATCCATTCTAATTCATTCATACGATCTATTCTAATTCTTTCGCACGAATGTATCCATTCTAATTCATTCGCACGATTGTATCCATTCTGATTCATTCGTACGATCCATTCTAATTCATTCGCACAAATGTATCCATTCTAATTCATTCGTACGATCCATTCTAATTCATTCGCACGATCCATTCTAATTCATTCGTACGATCCATTCTAATTCTTTCACACGATCTATTCTAATCCATTCTAATTCATTCGTATGAATCCATTTTAATTCATTCGTACAATCTATTCTATTTCATTCGTATGATCCATTCTTACTCATTCGTATGATCCATTCTAATTCATTCGGACGAATGTATCCATTCTAATTTATTCGTACGATCCATTCTAATTCATTCGTACGATCCATTCTAATTCATTCACTCGAATGTATCCATTCTAATCCATTCGTACGATCCATTCTAATCCATTCGTACGATCCATTCTAATTCATTCACATGAATGAAACCATTCTTATTCATTCATTTGATCCATTCTAATTCATTCGTAGGATCCATTCTAATTCATTAGCACGATCCATGCTAATTCATTCGTTCGATCAATTCTAATTCATTAGCACGATCCATTCTAATTCATTCGTATGATCCATTCTAATTCATTCGCACGATCCATTCTAATTCATTCATAGGATCCATTCTAATTCATTCATACGATCTATTCTAATTCTTTCGCACGAATGTATCCATTCTAATTCATTCGAACGAATGTATCCATTCTAATTCATTCATACGATCCATTCTAATTCATTTGTACGATCCATTCTAATTCATTCATACGATCCATTCTAATTCATTCATACGATCTATTCTAATTCATTCATACAATCCATTCTAATTCTTTCACACGATCCATTCTTATTCATTCGTACGATCCATTCTAATTCATTCGCACAATCCATTCTATTTCATTCGTACGATCTATTCTTACTCATTCGTATGATTTATTCTAATTCATTCGCACGAATGTATCCGTAATGGATCATACGAATGAGTAAGAATGGATCGTACGAATGAAATAGAATGGATTGTGCGAATGAATTAGAATGGATCGTACGAATGAATTAGACGTACGAATGAATTAGAATGGATACATTCGTGCGAATAAATTAGAATGGATCATACGAATGAGTAAGAATGGATCGTCATTCTAATTCATTCGTATGATCCATTCTAATTCATTTGTATCCATTCTATTTCATTCGCACGATCCATTCTAATTCCTTCGCGCAATCTATTCTAATTCATTCGTACGTTCCATTCTAATTCATTCGTACGATCCATTCTAATTCATTCATACAATCCATTCTAATTTATCCGCACGAATGTATCCATTCTAATTCATTCGTACGATCCATTCTAATTCATTCGCACAATCTATTTTAATTCATTCATACGATCCATTCTAATTCATTCACACGAATGTACCCATTCTAATTCATTCATACGATCCATTCTACTTCATTCGTACTATCCGTTCTAATTCACTCATACGATCCATTCTAATTCATTCATACGATCCATTCTAATTCATTTGCACGAATATATCCATTCTAATTCATTCGTACGATCCTGAATTAGAATGGATCGTACGAATGAATTAGAATGGATACCTTTGTGCATATGAATTAGAATGGATCGTATGAATGAATTAGAATGGATCGTACGAATGAACTAGAATGGATACATTCGTGCGAATGAATTAGAATGGATCGTACGAATGAATTAGAATGGATCGTATGAATGAATTAGAATGGATCGTACGATTGAATTAGAATGGATCGTACGAATGAATTAGAATGGATACATTCGTGCGAATGAATTAGAATGGATCGGACGAATGAATTAGAATGGATCGTACGAATGAATTAGAATGGATCAAATGAATGAATTAGAATGGTTACATTCATGAGAATGAATTAGAATGGATCGTACGAATGGATTAGAATGAATCATACGAATGGATTAGAATGGATACATTCGAGCGAATAAATTAGAATGGATCGTACGAATGAATTAGAATGGATCGTACGAATGGATTAGAATGGATCCTACGAATGGATTAGAATGGATACCTTTGTGCATATGAATTAGAATGGATCGTACGAATGAATTAGAATGGATCGTATTAATGAATTAGAATGGATCGTACGAATGAATTAGAATGGATACATTCGTGCGAATGAATTTGAATGGATCGTGCGAATCAATTAGACTGGATCGTGCGAATGAATAAGAATAGATCATACGAATGAATTAGAATGGATCGTACGAATTAATTAGAATGGATACATTCGTGCGAATAAATTAGAATGGATTGTATGAATGAATTAGAATGGATCGTACGAATGAATTAGAATGGATCATACGAATTAATTAGAATGGATCATACGAATGAATTAGAATGGATCGTACGAATGAATTAGAATGGATCGTACGAATGAATTAGAATGGATACATTCGTGCGAATGAATTAGAATGGATTGTGAGAATGAATAAGAACAGATCGTGCGAATGAATTAGAATGGATCGTACGAATGAATTAGAATGGATCGTGCGAATGAATTAGAATGGATCGTACGATCCAATCTAATTCATTCATACGATCCATTCTTACTCATTCGTATAATCCATTCTAATTCAATCGTACGATCCATTCTAATTCATTCGTCCGATCCATTCTAATTCCTTCGTACGATCCATTCTAATTCATTCGTACGATCCATTCTAATTCCTTCGTACGATCCATTCTAATTCATTCGAACGATCCATTCTAATTCATTCGCGCAATCTATTCTAATTCATTCGTACGATCCATTCTAATTCATTCGTACGATCCATTCTAATTCATTCATACAATTCATTCTAATTTATTCGCACGAATGTATCCATTCTAATTCATTCGTGTGATCCATTCTAATTCATTAATATGATCCATTCTAATTCATTCGTACGATCCATTCTAATTCATTCGTAGGATCCATTCTAATTCATTCGTATAATCTATTCTATTTCATTCGTACGATCCATTCTTACTCATACGTATGATCCATTCTAATTCATTCGGACAAATGTATCCATTCTAATTTATTCGTACGATCCATTCTAATTCATTCGTACGATCCATTCTAATTCATTCGTACGATCCATTCTTACTCATTTGTATGATTCATTCTAATTCATTCGTACGATCCATTCTAATTCATTCGTACGATCGATTCTAATTCATTCGCACTATCCATTCTAATTCATTCGTACGATCCATTCTAATTCATTCGTATGATCCATTCTAATTTATTCGTTCAAATATATCCATTCTAATTCATTCGTATGATCCATTCTAAATCATTCGTACGGTCCATTCTAATTCATTCGCACAATCCATTCTATTTCATTCGTACGATCCATTCTTACTCATTCGTATGATCCATTATGGATACATTCGGGCGAATAAATTAGAATGGATCATACGAATGAGTAAGAATGGATCGTACGAATGAAATCGAATGGATTGTGCGAATGAATTAGAATGGATCATACGAATGAATTAGAATGGATCGTGTGAATGAATTAGAATGGATCGTTCTAATGAATTACAATGGATCGTACGAATGGATTAGAATGGATACATTCGAGCGAATGAATTAGAATGGATCGCACGAATGAATTAGAATGGATCGTACGAATGGATTAGAATGGATACCTTTGTGCATATGAATTAGAATGGATCGTACGAATAAATTAGAATGGATCATATGAATGAATTAGAATGGATCGTGTGAAAGAATTAGAATGGATTGTATGAATGAATTAGAATGGATCATATGAATGAATTAGAATGGATCGTACGAATGAATTAGAATGGATCGTACGAATGAATTAGAATGGATACATTCGTGCGAATGATTTAGAATGGATATATTCGTGTGAAAGAATTAGAATAGATCGTATGAATGAATTAGAATGGATCCTATGAATGAATTAGAATGGATCGTGCGAATGAATTAGAATGGATCGTACGAATGAATTAGAATAGATCGTACGAATGAATTAGAATGGATCGTACGAATGGATTAGAATGGATCGTACGAATGGATTAGAATGGATACATTCGAGCGAATGAATTAGAATGGATCGTACGAATGAATTAGAATGGATCGGACGAATAAATTAGAATGGATACATTCGTCCGAATGAATTAGAATGGATCATACGAATGAGTAAGAATGGATCGTAGGAATGAAATAGAATAGATTGTACGAATGAATTAGAATGGATCCTACGAATGAATTTGAATGGATCGTGTGAAAGAATTAGAATGGATTGTATGAATGAATTAGAATGGATCGTATGAATGAATTAGAATGGATCATGCGAATGAATTCGAATGGATCGTACGAATTCATTCTAATTCATTCATACAATCCATTCTAATTCTTTCACACGATCCATTCTAATTCTTTCACCCAATCCATTCTAATTCATTCGTACGTTCCATTCTAATATATTAGCACGATCCATGCTAATTCATTCGTTCGATCAATTCTAATTCATTAGCACGATCCATTCTAATTCATTCGTACTATCCATTCTAATTCATTCGCACGATCCATTATAATTCATTCATAGGATCCATTCTAATTCATTCATACGATCTATTCTAATTCTTTCGCACGAATGTATCCATTCTAATTCATTCGCACGATTGTATCCATTCTGATTCATTCGTACGATCCATTCTAATTCATTCGCACAAATGTATCCATTCTAATTCATTCGTACGATCCATTCTAATTCATTTGCACGATCCATTCTAATTCATTCGTACGATCCATTCTAATTCTTTCACACGATCTATTCTAATCCATTCTAATTCATTTGTATGAATCCATTTTAATTCATTCGTACAATCTATTCTATTTCATTCGTACGATCCATTCTTACTCATTCGTATGATCCATTCTAATTCATTCGGACGAATGTATCCATTCTAATTTATTCGTACGATCCATTCTAATTCATTCGTACGATCCATTCTAATTCATTCGCTCGAATGTATCCATTCTAATCCATTCGTACGATCCATTCTAATTCATTCACATGAATGTAACCATTCTAATTCATTCATTTGATCCATTCTAATTCATTCGTACGATCCATTCTAATTCATTAGCACGATCCATGCTAATTCATTCGTTCGATCAATTCTAATTCATTAGCACGATCCATTCTAATTCATTCGTATGATCCATTCTAATTCATTCGCACGATCCATTCTAATTCATTCATAGGATCCATTCTAATTCATTCATACGATCTATTCTAATTCTTTTGCATGAATGTATCCATTCTAATTCATTCGCACGAATGTATCCATTCTAATTCATTCATACGATCCATTCTAATTCATTTGTACGATCCATTCTAATTCATTCGTACGATCCATTCTAATTCATTCATACGATCTATTCTAATTCATTCATACAATCCATTCTATTTCATTCGTACGATCCATTCTTACTCATTCGTATGATCCATTCTAATTCATTCGCACGAATGTATCCATAATGGATCATACGAATGAGTAAGAATGGATCGTACGAATGAAATAGAATGGATTGTGCAAATGAATTAGAATGGATCGTACGAATGAATTAGACGTACGAATGAATTAGAATGGATACATTCGTGCGAATAAATTAGAATGGATCATACGAATGAGTAAGAATGGATCGTCAATCTAATTCATTCGTATGATCCATTCTAATTCATTTGTATCCATTCTATTTCATTCGCACGATCCATTCTAATTCCTTCGCGCAATCTATTCTAATTCATTCGTACGATCCATTCTAATTCATTCGTACGATCCATTCTAATTCATTCATACAATCCATTCGAATTTATTCGCACGAATGTATCCATTCTAATTCATTCGTACGATCCATTCTAATTCATTCGCACAATCTATTCTAATTCATTCATACGATCCATTCTAATTCATTCGCACGAATGTATCCATTCTAATTCATTCATACGATCCATTCTACTTCATTCGTACTATCCGTTCTAATTCACTCATACGATCCATTCTAATTCATTCATACGATCCATTCTAATTTATTTGCACGAATATATCCATTCTAATTCATTCGTACGATCCTGAATTAGAATGGATCGTACGAATGAATTAGAATGGATACCTTTGTGCATATGAATTAGAATGGATCGTACGAATGAATTAGAATGGATCGTACGAATGAATTAGAATGGATCGTACGAATGAATTAGAATGGATATCTTCGTGCAAATGAATTAGAATGGATCGTATGAATGAATTAGAATGGATCGTACGAATGGATTAGAATGGATCCTACGAATGGATTAGAATGGATACCTTTGTGCATATGAATTAGAATGGATCGTACGAATGAATTAGAATGGATCATATTAATGAATTAGAATGGATCGTACGAATGAATTAGAATGGATACATTCGTGCGAATGAATTTGAATGGATCGTGCGAATCAATTAGACTGGATCGTGCGAATGAATAAGAATAGATCATACGAATGGATTAGAATGGATCGTACGAATTAATTAGAATGGATATATTCGTGCGAATAAATTAGAATGGATTGTATGAATGAATTAGAATGGATCGTACGAATGAATTAGAATGGATCATACGAATTAATTAGAATGGATCATACGAATGAATTAGAATGGATCGTACGAATGAATTAGAATGGATCGTATGAATGAATTAGAATGGATACATTCGTGCGAATGAATTAGAATGGATTGTGAGAATGAATAAGAACAGATCGTGCGAATGAATTAGAATGGATCGTACGAATGAATTAGAATGGATCGTGCGAATGAATTAGAATGGATCGTACGATCCAATCTAATTCATTCATACGATCCATTCTTACTCATTCGTATAATCCATTCTAATTCAATCGTACGATCCATTCTAATTCATTCGTCCGATCCATTCTAATTCCTTCGTACGATCCATTCTAATTCATTCGTACGATCCATTCTAATTCATTCGTACGATCCATTCTAATTCCTTCGTACGATCCATTCTAATTCATTCGTACGATCCATTCTAATTCATTCGCGCAATCTATTCTAATTCATTCGTACGATCCATTATAATTCATTCGTACAATCCATTCTAATTCATTCATACAATCCGTTCTAATTTATTCGCACGAATGTATCCATTCTAATTCATTCGTGCGATCCATTCTAATTCATTAATATGATCCATTCTAATTCATTCGTACGATCCATTCTAATTCATTCGTAGGATCCATTCTAATTCATTCGTATAATCTATTCTATTTCATTCGTACGATCCATTCTTACTCATTCATATGATCCATTCTAATTCATTCGGACAAATGTATCCATTCTAATTTATTCATACGATCCATTCTAATTCATTCTTACGATCCATTCTAATTCATTCGTACGATCCATTCTTACTTATTCGTATGATCCATTCTAATTCATTCGTACGATCCATTCTAATTCATTCGTACGATCGATTCTAATTCATTCGCACTATCCATTCTAATTCATTCGTATGATCCATTCTAATTCATTCGTATGATCCATTCTAATTTATTCGTTCAAATATATCCATTCTAATTCATTCGTATGATCCATTCTAATTCATTCGTACGGTCCATTCTAATTCATTCGCACAATCCATTCTATTTCATTCGTACGATCCATTCTTACTCATTCGTATGATCCATTATGGATATATTCGTGCGAATGAATTAGAATGGATCATACGAATGAGTAAGAATGGATCGTACGAATGAAATCGAATGGATTGTACGAATGAATTAGAATGGATCGTACGAATGAATTAGAATGGATCGTGTGAATGAATTAGAATGGATCGTTCTAATGAATTACAATGGATCGTACGAATGGATAAGAATGGATACATTCGAGCGAATGAATTAGAATGGATCGTACGAATGAATTAGAATGGATCGTACGAATGGATTAGAATGGATCCTACGAATGGATTAGAATGGATACCTTTGTGCATATGAATTAGAATGGATCGTACGAATGAATTAGAATGGATCATATGAATGAATTAGAATGGATCGTGTGAAAGAATTAGAATGGATTGTATGAATGAATTAGAATGGATCATACGAATGAATTAGAATGGATCGTACGAATGAATTAGAATGGATCGTACGAATGAATTAGAATGGATACATTCGTGCGAATGATTTAGAATGGATATATTCGTGCGAAAGAATTAGAATAGATCGTATGAATGAATTAGAATGGATCCTATGAATGAATTAGAATGGATCGTGCGAATGAATTAGAATGGATCGTACGAATGAATTAGAATGGATCGTACGAATGGATTAGAATGGATCGTACGAATGGATTAGAATGGTTACATTCGAGCGAATGAATTAGAATGGATCGTACGAATGGATTAGAATGGATCGTACGAATGGATTAGAATGGATACATTCGAGCGAATGAATTAGAATGGATCGTACGAATGAATTAGAATGGATCGTACGAATAAATTAGAATGGATACATTCATCCGAATGAATTAGAATGGATCATACGAATGAGTAAGAATGGATCGTAGGAATGAAATATAATAGATTGTACGAATGAATTAGAATGGATCCTACGAATGAATTAGAATGGATCGTGTGAAAGAATTAGAATGGATTGTATGAATGAATTAGAATGGATCGTATGAATGAATTAGAATGGATCATGCGAATGAATTCGAATGGATCGTACGAATTCATTCTAATTCATTCATACAATCCATTCTAATTCTTTCACACGATCCATTCTAATTCATTCGTACGTTCCATTATAATTCATTAGCACGAGCCATGCAAATTCATTCGTTCGATCAATTCTAATTCATTAGCACGATCCATTCTAATTCATTTGTACGATCCATTCTAATTCATTCGCACGATCCATTCTAATTCATTCATAGGATCCATTCTAATTCATTCATACGATCTATTCTAATTCTTTCGCACGAATGTATCCATTCTAATTCATTCGCACGATTGTATCCATTCTGATTCATTCATACGATCCATTCTAATTTCATTCGCACAAATGTATCCATTCTAATTCATTCGTACGATCCATTCTAATTCATTCGCACGATCCATTCTAATTCATTCGTACGATCCATTCTAATTCTTTCACACGATCTATTCTAATCCATTCTAATTCATTCGTATGAATCCATTTTAATTCATTCGTACAATCTATTCTATTTCATTCGTACGATCCATTCTTACTCATTCGTATGATCCATTCTAATTCATTCGGACGAATGTTTCCATTCTAATTTATTCGTACGATCCATTCTAATTCATTCGTACGATCCATTCTAATTCATTCACTCGAATGTATCCATTCTAATCCATTCGTACGATCCATTCTAATCCATTCGTACGATCCATTCTAATTCATTCACATGAATGAAACCATTCTAATTCATTCATTTGATCCATTCTAATTCATTCGTACGATCCATTCTAATTCATTAGCACGATCCATGCTAATTCATTCGTTCGATCAATTCTAATTCATTAGCACGATCCATTCTAATTCATTCGTATGATCCATTCTAATTCATTCGCACGATCCATTCTAATTCATTCATAGGATCCATTCTAATTCATTCATACGATCTATTCTAATTCTTTCGCACGAATGTATCCATTCTAATTCATTCGAACGAATGTATCCATTCTAATTCATTCATACGATCCATTCTAATTCATTTGTACGATCCATTCTAATTCATTCGTACAATCCATTCTAATTCATTCATACGATCTATTCTAATTCATTCATACAATCCATTCTAATTCTTTCACACGATCCATTCTAATTCATTCGTACGATCCATTCTAATTCATTCGCACAATCCATTCTATTTCATTCGTACGATCTATTCTTACTCATTCGTATGATCCATTTTAATTCATTCGCACGAATATATCCGTAATGGATCATACGAATGAGTAAGAATGGATCGTACGAATGAAATAGAATGGATTGTGCGAATGAATTAGAATGGATCGTACGAATGAATTAGACGTACGAATGAATTAGAATGGATACATTCGTGCGAATAAATTAGAATGGATCATACGAATGAGTAAGAATGGATCATCATTCTAATTCATTCGTATGATCCATTCTAATTCATTTGTATCCATTCTATTTCATTCGCACGATCCATTCTAATTCCTTCGCGCAATCTTTTCTAATTCATTCGTACGTTCCATTCTAATTCATTCGTACGATCCATTCTAATTCATTCATACAATCCATTCTAATTTATCCGCACGAATGTATCCATTCTAATTCATTCGTACGATCCATTCTAATTCATTCGCACAATCTATTCTAATTCATTCATACGATCCATTCTAATTCATTCGCACGAATGTACCCATTCTAATTCATTCATACGATCCATTCTACTTCATTCGTACTATCCGTTCTAATTCACTCATACGATCCATTCTAATTCATTCATACGATCCATTCTAATTCATTTGCACGAATATATCCATTCTAATTCATTCGTACGATCCTGAATTAGAATGGATCGTACGAATGAATTATAATGGATACCTTTGTGCATATGAATTAGAATGGATCGTACGAATGAATTAGAATGGTTCGTACGAATGAATTAGAATGGATATATTCGTGCAAATGAATTAGAATGGATCGTACGAATGAATTAGAATGGATCATACGAATTAATTAGAATGGATCATACGAATGAATTAGAATGGATCGTACGATATCCATTCTAATTCATTCGTACGATCCATTCTAATTCATTCGTAAGATCCATTCTAATTCATTCGTACGATCCATTCTAATTCATTCGCATAATGTATCCATTCTAGTTCATTTGTACGATCCATTCTAATTCATTCGTACGATCCATTCTAATTCATTCGCACGATCCATTCTAATTCATTCGTACGATCCATTCTAATTCATTCGCACGATCCATTCTAATTCATTCGTACGATCCATTCTAATTCATTCATACGATCCATTCTAATTCATTCGTACGATACATTCTAATTCATTCGCACAAATGTATCCATTCTAATTCATTCGTACGATCCATTCTAATTCATTCGCACGATCCATTCTAATTCATTCGTATAATCCATTCTAATTCATTCGTACGATCCATTCTAATTTATTCGTATGATCCATTCTAATTAATTCGTATGATCCATTCTAATTCATTCGTACGATCCATTCTAATTCATTCATATAATCCATTCTAATTCATTCGCACGAATGTATCCATTCTAATTAATTCGTACGATCCATTCTAATTCATTCGTATGATTTATTCTTATTCATTCGCACGATCCAGTCTAATTGATTCGCACGATCCATTCTAATTCATTCGCACGAATGTATCCATTCTAATTCATTCGTACGATCCATTCTAATTCATTAATATGATCCATTCTAATTCATTCGTACGATCCATTCTAATTCATATGCACAAAGATATCCATTCTAATTCATTCGCACGAAAGAATTAGAATGGAT
Source organism: Chamaelirium japonicum (assembly GCA_947650365.1). NCBI lineage: Eukaryota > Viridiplantae > Streptophyta > Magnoliopsida > Liliales > Melanthiaceae > Chamaelirium > Chamaelirium japonicum. The sequence continues at coordinate 62,664 of CANTAL010000105.1, forward strand.
TGTATGAAAGAATAGATCGTATGAATGAATTAGAATGGATCGTACGGAATGAATTAGAATGGATTGTATGAATGAATTAGAATGGATCGTACGAATGAGTAAGAATGGATCGTACGAATGAATTAGAATGGATCATACGAATGAATTAGAATGGATCGTACGAATTAATTAGAATGGATCATATGAATGAAATAGAATGGATCGTACGAAGGAATTAGAATGGATCGTACGAAGGAATTAGAATGGATCGTACGAATGAATTAGAATGGATATATTCGTGTAAATGAATTAGAATGGATCGTATGAATGAATTAGAATGGATCGTATGAGTGAATTAGAACGGATAGTACGAATGAAGTAGAATGGATCGTATGAATGAATTAGAATGGATACATTCGTGCGAATGAATTAGAATGGATCGTATGAATGAATTAGAATGGATCGTACGAATGAATTAGAATGGATCGTGCGAATGAATTAGAATGGATCGTACGAATGAATTAGAATGGATCGTACGAATGAACTAGAATGGATACATTCGTGCGAATGAATTAGAATGGATCGTACGAATGAATTAGAATGGATCTTACGAATGAATTAGAATGGATCGTACGAATGAATTAGAATGGATCGTACGAATGAATTAGAATGGATACATTCGTGCGAATGAATTAGAATGGATCGGACGAATGAATTAGAATGGATCGGGCGAATAAATTAGAATGGATCAAATGAATGAATTAGAATGGATCGTACGAATGAATTAGAATGGATCGTACGGAATGAATTAGAATGGATATATTTGAATGAATAAATTAGAATGGATCATACGAATGAATTAGAATGGATCGTATGAATGAATTAGAATGGACAGTGCGAATGAATTAGAATCGATCGTACGAATGAATTAGAATGGATCATACGAATGAATTATAATGGATCATATGAATGAGTAAGAATGGATCGTACGAATGAATTAGAATGGATCGTACGAATGAATTAGAATGGATACATTCGTGCGAATGAATTAGAATGGATCGAACGAATGAATTAGAATGGATCGGGCGAATAAATTAGAATGGATCAAATGAATGAATTAGAATGGATCGTACGAATGAATTAGAATGGATCGTACGGAATGAATTAGAATGGATATATTTGAACGAATAAATTAGAATGGATCATACGAATGAATTAGAATGGATCGTATGAATGAATTAGAATGGACAGTGCGAATGAATTAGAATCGATCGTACGAATGAATTAGAATGGATCATACGAATGAATTATAATGGATCATACGAATGAGTAAGAATGGATCGTACGAATGAATTAGAATGGATCGTACGAATGAATTAGAATGGATCGCACGAATAAATTAGAATGGATACATTCGTCCGAATGAATTAGAATGGATCATACGAATGAGTAAGAATGGATCGTACGAATGAAATAGAATAGATTGTACGAATGAATTAGAATGGATCCTACGAATGAATTAGAATAGATCGTGTGAAAGAATTAGAATGGATTGTATAAATGAATTAGAATGGATCGTATGAAGGAATTAGAATGGATCGTACGAATGGATTAGAATGGATCGTACGAATGAATTAGAATGGATCGTACGAATGAACTAGAATGGATACATTCGTTCGAATGAATTAGAATGGATCGTACAAATGAATTAGCATGGATCGTACGAATGAATTAGAATGGATCTTACGAATGAATTAGAATGGATCGTATGAATGAATTAGAATGGATCGTACGAATGAATTAGAATAGATCGTACGAATGAATTAGAATGGATCATACGAAGGAATTAGAATGGATCGTACGAATGAATTAGAATAGATCGTATGAATGAATTAGAATGGATACATTCGTGCGAATGAATTAGAATGGACTGTACGAATGAATTAGAATGGATTGTACGAATGAATTAGAATGGATCGTGTGAAAGAATTAGAATGGATTGTATGAATGAATTAGAATGGATCATATGAATGAATTAGAATGGATACATTCGTGCGAATGAATTAGAATGGATCGTACGAATGAATTAGAATGGATTGTATGAATGAATTAGAATGGATCGTGCGAATGAATTAGAATGGATATTATGAATGAATTAGAATGGTTACATTCATGCGAATGAATTAGAATGGATCGTACGAATGGATTAGAATGGATACATTCGAGCGAATGAATTAGAATGGATCGTACGAATGAATTAGAATGGATCATACAAATGAATTAGAATGGATCATATGAATAAATTAGAATGGATCGTGTGAAAGAATTAGAATGGATTGTATGAATGAATTAGAATAGATCATATGAATGAATTAGAATGGATCGTACGAATGAATTAGAATCGATCGTACGAATGAATTAGAATGGATCGTACGAATGAATTAGAATGGATACATTTGTGCGAATGAATTAGAATGGATACATTCGTGCGATAGAATTAGAATAGATCGTATGAATGAATTAGAATGGATCCTATGAATGAATTAGAATGGATCGTGCGAATGAATTAGAATGTATCGTACGAATGAATTAGAATGGATCGTACGAATGGATTAGAATGGATCGTACGAATGGATTAGAATGGATACATTCGAGCGAATGAATTAGAATGGATCCAACGAATGAATTAGAATGGATCGTACGAATGGATCGTACGAATGGATTAGAATGGATCGTATGAATGGATTAGAATGGATACATTCGAGCAAATGAATTAGAATGGATCGTACGAATGAATTAGAATGGATCGTACGAATAAATTAGAATGGATACATTCGTCCGAATGAATTAGAATGGATCATACGAATGAGTAAGAATGGATCGTACGAATGAAATAGAATAGATTGTACTAATGAATTAGAAAGGATCCTATGAATGAATTAGGATGGATCGTGTGAAAGAATTAGAATGGATTGTATGAATGAATTAGAATGGATCGTATGAATGAATTAGAATGGATCGTGCGAATGAATTCGAATGGATCGTACGAATTCATTCTAATTCATTCATACAATCCATTCTAATTCTTTCACACGATCCATTCTAATTCATTCGTACGTTCCATTCTAATTCATTAGCACGATCCATGCTAATTCATTCGTTCGATCAATTCTAATTCATTAGCACGATCCATTCTAATTCATTCGTACGATCCATTCTAATTCATTCACACGATCCATTCTAATTCATTCATAGGATCCATTCTAATTCATTCATACGTTCTATTCTAATTCTTTCGCAGGAATGTATCCATTCTAATTCATTCGCACGAATGTATCCATTCTAATTCATTCGTACGATCCATTCTAATTCATTCATACGATCCATTCTAATTCATTCGTACGATCCATTCTAATTCATTCATACGATCTATTCTAATTCATTCATACAATCCATTCTAATTCTTTCACACGATCCATTCTAATTCATTCGTACGATCCATTCTAATTCATTCACACAATCCATTCTATTTCATTCGTACGATCCATTCTTACTCATTGGTACGATCCATTCTAATTCATTCGCACGAATGTATCCATTCTAATTCAATCGTACGAATCCATTCTAATTCATTCGTACAATCCATTCTATTTCATTCGTACGATCCATTCTTACTCAATCGTATGATCCATTATAATTCATTCGCACGAATGTATCCATTCTAAATCATTCGTATGATCTATTCTAATTCATTCGTACGATCCATTCTAAATCATTCGTACAATCCATTCTATTTCATTCGTACGATCAATTCTAATTCATTAGCACGATCCATTCTAATTCATTCGTACGATCCATTCAAATTCATTCGCACGATCCATTCTAATTCATTCGTACAATCCATTTTATTTCATTCGTACGATCCATTCTTACTCATTCGTATGATCCATTCTAATTCATTCGCACGAATGTATCCATTCTAATCCATTCGTACGATCCATTCTAATCCATTCGTACGATCTATTCTAATTCATTCGCATGAATGTAACCATTCTAATTCATTCATTTGATCCATTCTAATTCATTCGTATGATCCATTCTAATTCATTCGCATGACTGTATCCGTTCTAAACCATTCATACGATCCATTATAATTTATTCGTACGATCCATTCTAATTCATTCGTAAGATCCATTCTAATTCATTCGTACGATCCATTCTAATTCATTCGCACGAATGTATCCATTCTAGTTCATTCGTATGATCCATTCTAATTCATTCGTACGATCCATTCTAATTCATTCATACGATCTATTCTAATTCATTCATACAATCGATTCTAATTCTTTCACACGATCCATTCTAATTCATTTGTATGATCCATTCTAATTCATTCGTACGATCCATTCTAATTCATTTGTACGATCTATTCTAATTCATTCGCACGAATGTATCCATTCTAATTCATTCATATGATCAATTCTAATTCATTCATACAATCCATTCTAATTCTTTCACACGATCCATTCTAATTCATTCGTACGATCCATTCTAATTCATTCGTACAATCCATTCAAATTCATTCGCACGAATGTATCCATTCTAATTCATTCATACGATCTATTCTAATTCATTCGTACAATCCATTCTAATTCCTTCGTACGATCCATTCTAATTCATTCGTACGATCTATTCTAATTCATTCGTACGATCCATTCTAATTCATTCGTACGATCCATTCTAATTCATTCGTAAGATCCATTCTAATTCATTCGTACGATCCATTCTAATTCATTCGTACGATCCATTCTAATTCATTCGCACGAATGTATCCATTCTAGTTCATTCGTACGATCCATTCTAATTCATTCGTATGATCCATTCTAATTCATTCGTACGAATGAATTAGAATGGATACATTCGTGCGAATGAATTAGAATGGATCGTACCAATGAGTAAGAATGGATCGTACAAATGAAATAGAATGGATCGTATGAATGAAATAGAATGGATTATGCGAATGAATTAGAATGGATCGTATGAATGAATTAGAATGGATCGTGTGAAAGAATTAGAATGGATTGTATGAATGAATTAGAATAGATCATATGAATGAACTAGAATGGATCGTATGAGTGAATTAGAATGGATACGAAGGAATTAGAATGGATCGTACGAAGGAATTAGAATGGATCATACGAATGAAATAGAATGGATCGTACGAAGGAATTAGAATGGATTGTACGAAGGAATTAGAATGGATCGTACGAAGGAATTAGAATGGATCGTATGAATGAATTAGAATGGATATATTCGTGCAAATGAATTAGAATGGATCGTATGAATGAATTAGAATGGATCATTCGTATGATCCATTCTAACTCATTCGGTGGATCCATTCTAATTCATTCGTACGATCCATTCTAATTTATTCCCACGATCCATTCTAATTTATTCGTACGATCGATTCTAATTCATTCGTACGATCTATTCTAATTCATTCGCACGAATGTAACCATTCTAATTCATTCATACGATCCATTCTAATTCATTCGTACGATCCATTCTAATTCACTCATACGATCCATTCTAATACATTCATACGATCCATTCTAATTCATTTGCACGAATATATCCAGTCTAATTCATTCGTACGATCCATTCTAATTCATTCGTACGATCCATTCTAATTCATTCGTAAGATCCATTCTAATTCATTCGTACGATCCATTCTAATTTATTCGTACGATCCATTCTAATTCCTTCGTACGAATGAATTAGAATGGATACATTTGTGCGAATGAATTAGAATGGATCGTATGAATGAATTAGAATGGATCGTATGAATGAATTAGAATGGATCGTACGAAGGAATTAGAATGGATCGTACAAATGAATTAGAATGGATCGTACGAATAAATTAGAATGGATACATTCGCCCGAATGAATTAGAATGGATCATACGAATGAGTAAGAATGGATCGTACGAATGAAATAGAATAGATTGTACGAATGAATTAGAATGGATCCTACGAATGAATTAGAATGGATCGTGTGAAAGAATTAGAATGGATTGTATGAATGAATTAGAATGAATTCGTACGATCCATTCGAATTCATTCGCACGATCCATTCTAATTGATTCATACGATCCATTCTAATTCATTCATACAATCCATTCTAATTCTTTCACACGATCCATTCTAATTCATTCGTCTAATCCATTCTAATTCATTCGTACAATCTATTCTAATACATTCGTACGATCCATTCTTACTCATTCGTATGACCCATTCTAATTCATTCGGACGAATGTATCCATTCTAATTTATTCGTACGATCCATTCTAATTCATTCGTACGATCCATTCTAATCCATTCGTACGATCCATTCTAATTCATTCATCCGATCCATTCTAATTCATTCGCACAAATGTATCCATTCTAATTCATTCGTACAATCCATTCTAATTTATTTGTACGATCCATTCTAATTCATTCGTAAGATCCATTCTAATTCATTCTTACGATCCATTCTAATTCATTCGTACGATCCATTCTAATTCATTCGCACGAATGTATCCATTCTAGTTCATTCGTACGATCCATTCTAATTCATTCGTACGATCCATTCTAATTCCTTCGTACGATCCATTCTAATTCATTCGTACGATCTATTCTAATTCATTCATACGATCCATTCTAATTCCTTCGTACGATCCATTCTAATTCATTCGTACGATCCATTCTAATTCCTTCGTATCCATTCTAATTCACTCATACGATCCATTCTAATTCATTTGTACGATCCATTCTAATTCATTCGCACGAATGTATCCATTCTAAATCATTCGTACGATCCATTCTAATTCATTCGTACGATCCATTCTAAATCATTCGTACAATCCATTCTATTTCATTCGTACGATCCATTCTTACACATTTGTACGATCCATTCTAATTCATTCGGACGAATATATCCATTCTAATTTATTCGTACGATCCATTCTAATTCATTCGTACGATCCATTCTAATTCATTCGTACGATCCATTTTAATTAATTCGTATGATCCATTCTAATTCATTCGTACGATCCATTCTAATTCATTCATACAATCCATTCTAATTCATTCGCACGAATGTATCCACTCTAATTAATTTGTACGATCCATTCTAATTTATTTATACAATACATTCTTATTCATTCCGTACGATCCATTCTAATTCATTCGCTTGAATGTATCCATTCTAATCCATTCGTTCGATCCATTCTAATCCATTCGTACGATCCATTCTAATTCAACGATCCATTCTATTTCATTCGTACGATCCATTCTTACTCATTGGTACGATCCATTCTAATTCATTCGCACGAATGTATCCATTCTAATTCATTCATACGAATCCATTCTAATTCATTTGTATGATCCATTCTAATTCATTCGCACGATCCATTCTAATTCATTCGTACGATCCATTCTAATTCATTCGCACGAATATATCCATTCTAATTCATTCGTACGATCCATTCTAATTCATTCGTACGATCCAATCTAATTCATTCGTACGATCCATTCTAAATCATTCGCACGAATGTATCCATTCTAGTTCAATCGTACGATCCATTCTAATTCATTCGTACGATCCATTCTAATTCATTCGCACAATCCATTCTAATTCATTAGCACGATCCATGCTAATTCATTCATATAATCTATTCTAATTCATTCATACAGTCTATTCTAATTCATTCATACAATCCATTCTAATTCATTCGTGTGAAAGAATTAGAATGGATCGTACGAATGAATTAGAATGGATACATTCGTGCGAATGAATTAGAATAGATCATATGAATGAATTAGAATGGATCCTATGAATGAATTAGAATGGATCGTGCGAATGAATTAGAATGGATCGTACGAATGAATTAGAATGGAACGTGCTAATGAATTAGAATTGATCGAACGAATGAATTAGAATGGATCGTGCTAATGAATTAGAATGGAACGTACGAATGAATTAGAATGGATCGTGTGAAAGAATTAGAATGGATTGTATGAATGAATTAGAATGAATTCGTACGATCCATTCGAATTCATTCGCACGATCCATTCTAATTCATACGAATATATTCGTGCAAATGAATTAGAATGGATCGTATGAATGTATTAGAACGGATCGTATGAGTGAATTAGAATGGATCCTATGAATGAATTAGAATGGATCGTGCGAATGAATTAGAACGGATCGTACGAATGAACTAGAATGGATCCTGATAATGAATTAGAATGGAATAGAATAGATTGTACGAATGAATTAGAACGGATTCGTACGAATGAATTAGAATGGATACATTCGTGTGAATGAATTAGAATGGATCCTGCGAATGAATTAGAATGGATCGTATGAATGAATTAGAATGGATACATTCGTGCGAATGAATTAGAATGGATCGTATGAATGAATTAGAATAGATTGTGCGAATGAATTAGAATGGATCGTACAAATGAATTAGAATGGATACATTCGTGCGAATGAATTAGAATGGATCGTACGAATGAATTAGAATGGATCGTATGAATGAATTAGAATAGATTGCGCGAATGAGTTAGAATGGATCGTGCGAATGAAATAGAATGGATACAAGTGAATTAGAATGGATCATACGAATGAATTAGAATGACGATCCATTCTTACTCATTCGTATGATCCATTCTAATTTATTCGCACGAATGTATCCATTCTAATTCATTCGTACGTCTAATTCATTCGTACGGTCCATTCTAATTCATTCGCACAATCCATTCTATTTCATTCGTACGATCCATTCTTACTCATTCGTATGATCCATTATGGATACATTCGTGCGAATGAATTAGAATAGATCATACGAATGAGTAAGAATGGATCGTACGAATGAAATAGAATGGATTGTGCGAATGAATTAGAATGGATCGTACGAATGAATTAGAATGGATCGTGTGAAAGAATTAGAATAGATTGTATGAATGAATTAGAATATATCGTATGAATGAATTAGAATGGATCGTACGAATGAATTAGAATGGATCGTATGAATGAATTAGAATGGATACATTCGTGCGAATGAATTAGAATGGATACATTCGTGCGAAAGAATTAGAATAGATCGTATGAATGAATTAGAATGGATCCTATGAATGAATTAGAATGGATCGGATGAATGAATTAGAATGGATCGTACGAATGAACTAGAATGGATACATTCGTGCGAATGAATTAGAATAGATCGTATGAATGAATTAGAATGGATCCTATGAATGAATTAGAATGGATCGTGCGAATGAATTAGAATGGATCGTGCTAATGAATTAGAATTGATCGAACGAATGAATTAGCACGGATCGTGCTAATGAATTAGAATGGAACATACGAATGAATTAGAATGGATCGTGTGAAAGAATTAGAATGGATTATATGAATGAATTAGAATGGATCGTACGAATGAATTAGAATGGATCGTACGAATGAATTAGAATAGAAGGATTGTACGAATGAATTAGAATGGATATATTCGCGCTAATGAATTAGAATGGATCGTATGAATGAATTAGAATGGATTTGTACAAATGAATTAGAATGGATACATTCGTGCGAATGAATTAGAATGGATCATACGAATGAGTAAGAATGGATCGTACGAATGAAATAGAATAGATTGTACGAATGAATTAGAATGGATCCTACGAATGAATTAGAATGGATCGTGTGAAAAATTAGAATGGATTGTATGAATGAATTAGAATGGATCGTACGAATGAATTAGAATGGATAGTACGAATGAATTAGAATGGATACATTCGTGCGAATGAATTAGAATTGATCGTACGAATGAATTAGAATGGATCGTGCGAATGAATTAGAATGGATCGTACGAATGAATTAGAATGGATCGTACGAATGAACTAGAATGGATACATTCGTGCGAATGAATTAGACTAGATCGTACGAATGAATTAGAATGGATTGTACGAATGAATTAGAATGGATCTTACGAATGAATTAGAATGGATCGTACGAATGAATTAGAATGGATCGTACGAATAAATTAGAATGGATACATTCGTGGGAATGAATTAGAATGGATTGGACGAATGAATTAGAATGGATCGTACGAATGAATTAGAATGGATCGTACGAATAAATTAGAATGGATATATTCGTCCGAATGAATTAGAATGGATCATACGAATGAGTAAGAATGGATCGTACGAATGAAATAGAATGGATCGTACGAATGAACTAGAATGGATACATTCGTGCGAATGAATTAGAATGGATCGGACGAATGAATTAGAATGGATCGTACGAATGAATTAGAATGGATCGTACGAATGAATTAGAATGGATCGTATGAATGAATTAGAATGGATACATTCGTGCAAATGAATTAGAATTGATCGTACGAATGAATTAGAATGGATCGTGCGAATGAATTAGAATGGATCGTACGAATGAATTAGAATGGATCGTACGAATGAACTAGAATGGATACATTCGTACGAATGAATTAGAATGGATCGTACGAATGAATTAGAATGGATCTTACGAATGAATTAGAATGGATCGTACGAATGAATTAGAATGGATCATACGAATGAATTAGATTGGATACATTCGTGCGAATGAATTAGAATGGATCGGACGAATGAATTAGAATGGATCGTACGAATGAATTAGAATGGATCAAATGAATGAATTAGAATGGTTATATTCATGTGAATGAATTAGAATAGATCGTACGAATGGATTAGAATGGATCGTACGAATGGATTAGAATGGATACATTTGAGCGAATGAATTATAATGGATCGTACGAATGAATTAGAATGGATCGTACGAATGGATTAGAATGGATCCTACGAATGGATTAGAATGGATACCATTGTGCATATGAATTAGAATGGATCGTACGAATGAATTAGAATGGATCATATTAATGAATTAGAATGGATCGTACGAATGAATTAGAATGGATACATTCGTGCACGATCCATTTTAATTCATTCGCACGAATGTATCCATTCTAATTCATTCGTACGATCCATTCTAATTCATTAATATGATCCATTCTAATTCATTCGTACGATCCATTCTAATTCATTCGCACAATCCATTCTAATTCATTCGCACGAATGTATCCATTCTAATTCATTCGTACGATCCATTCTAATTCATTCGTACGATCCATTCTAATTCATTCGTATGATCAATTCTAATTCATTCGTACGATCCATTCTAATTCATTCATACAATCTATTCTAATTCATTCGTACGATCCATTCTAATTCATTCGTACGCATGAATGAATCCATTCTAATTGATTCGTACTAATCCATTCTAATTCATTCATACGATCCATTCTAATTCATTCGCACGATCCATTCTAACTCATTCGCACGAATGTATCCATTCTAATTCATTCGTACGATCCATTCTAATTCATTTGTACGATCCATTCTAATTCATTCACACGAATGTATCCATTCTAGTTCATTCGTACTATCCATTCTAATTCTTTCGTACGATCTATTCTAATTCATTCGCACGATCCATTCTAATTCATTAGCACGATCCATGCTAATTCATTCGTTCGATCAATTCTAATTCATTAGCACGATCCATTCTAATTCATTCATACGATCCATTCTAATTCATTCGCACGATCCATTCTAATTCATTCATAGGATCCATTCTAATACATTCGTACGATCCATTCTAATTCCTTCGTACGATCCATTCTAATTCATTCGTACGATCCATTCTAATTGATTCATACAATCCATACTAATTCTTTCACACGATCCATTCTAATTCATTCGTACGATCCATTCTAAATCAGTCGTGCAATCCATTCTATTTCATTCGTACGATCAATTCTAATTCATTCATAGGATCCATTCTAATTCATTCATACGATCTATTCTAATTCTTTCGCACGAATATATCCATTCTAATTCATTCGCACGAATGTATCCATTCCAATTCATTCGTACGATCCATTCTAATTCTTTCACACGATCCATTCTAATTCATTCGTAGGATCCATTCTAATTCATTCGTACAATGAGTAAGAATGGATCGTACGAATGAAATAGAATGGATTGTACGAATGATTTAGAATGGATACATTCGTGCGAATGAATTAGAATGGATTGTGCGAATGAATTAGAATGGATCGTACGAATGAATTAAAATGGATCGTGTGAAAGAATTAGAATGGATTGTATGAATGAATTAGAATAGATCGTATGAATGAATTAGAATGGATCGTATGAGTGAATTAGAATGGATACGAAGGAATTAGAATGGATCGTACGAAGGAATTAGAATGGATCATACGAATGAATTAGAATGGATCGTGCTAATGAATTAGAATGGATACATTCGTGCGAATGAATTAGAATGGATTGTATGAATGAATTAGAATGGATCGTACGAATGAATTAGAATGGATCGTGCGAATGAATTAGAATGGATATATTCGTGCTAATGAATTAGAATGGATCGTGCGAATGAATTAGAATGGATCGTATGAATGAATTAGAATGGATACATTCGTGCGAATGAATTAGAATGGATCGTATGAATGAATTAGAATAGATCGTGCTAATGAATTAGAATTAGAATGGATATATTCGTGCAAATGAATTAGAATGGATCGTACGAATGAATTAGAATGGATCATACGAATTAATTAGAATGGATCATACGAATGAATTAGAATGGATCGTACGAATGAATTAGAATGGATCGTACGAATGAATTAGAATGAATCGTGCGAATGAATTAGAATGGATTATACAAATGAATTAGAATGGATACATTCGTGCGAATGAATTAGAATGGATCGTATGTACGAATGAATTAGAATGGATACATTCGTGCGAATGAATTAGAATGGATCGTACGAATGAATTAGAATAGATCGTGCGAATTAATTAGAATGGATCGTACGAATGAATTAGAATGGATCGTACGAATGAACTAGAATGGATACATTCGTGCGAATGAATTAGAATGGATCGTACGAATGAATGAGAATGGATCGTACGAATGAATTAGAATAGATCTTACGAATGAATTAGAATGGATCATACGAATAAATTAGAATGGATCGTGTGAAAAAATTAGAATGGATCGTACGAATGAATTAGATACGAATGAATTAGAATTGATCGTACGAATAAATTAGAATGGATACATTCGTGCGAATGAAATAGAATGGATCATACGAATAAGTAAGAATGGATCATACGAATGAAATAGAATAGATTGTACGAATGAATTAGAATGGATCCTACGAATGAATTAGAATGGATCGTGTGAAAGAATTAGAATGGATTGTATGAATGAATTAGAATGGATCGTATGAATGAATTAGAATGGATCGTGCGAATGAATTCGAATGGATCGTACGAATTCATTCTAATTCATTCATACAATCCATTCTAATTCTTTCTCACGATCCATTCTAATTCATTCATACGTTCCATTCTAATTCATTAGCACGATCCATGCTAATTCATTCGTTCGATCAATTCTAATTCGTTAGCACGATCCATTCTAATTCATTCGTATGATCCATTCTAATTCATTCGCACGATCCATTCTAATTCATTCATAGGATCCATTCTAATTCATTCATACGATCTATTCTAATTCTTTCGCATGAATGTATCCCGAATGAATTAAAATGAATCGTATGAATGAATTAGAATGGTTACATTCGTGCGAATGAATTAGAATAGATCGTACGAATGAATTAGAATGGATCGTACGAATAAATTAGAATGGATCGTGGGAATGAATTAGAATGGATCGTATGAATGAATTAGAATGGATCCACCGAATGAGTTAGAATGGATCATACGAATGAATTAGAATGGATTGTATGAATGAATTAGAATGGACTGTGTGAATGAATTAGGATGGATCCTACGAATGAATTAGAATGGATCGTGTGAAAGAATTAGAATGGATTGTATGAATAAATTAGAATGGATCGTATGAATGAATTTGAATGGATCGTACGAATGAATTAGAATGGATCATACGAATGAAATAGAATGGATCGTACGAAGGAATTAGAATGGATCGTACGAAGGAATTAGAATGGATCGTACGAAGGAATTAGAATGGATCGTACGAATGAATTAGAATGGATATATTCGTGAAAATGAATTAGAATGGATCGTATGAATGAATTAGAATGCAACGTATGAGTGAATTAGAACGGATCGTACGAATGAAATAGAATGAATTAGAAGGAATTAGAATTGATCGTACGAATGAAATAGAATGGATTGTACGAATGATTTAGAATGGATCGTACGAATGAATTAGAATGGATCGTACGAATGATTTAGAATGGATACATTCGTGCGAATGAATTAGAATGGATCATAAGAATGAGTAAGAATGGATCGTACGAATGAAATAGAATGGATTGTACGAATGAATTAGAATGGATTCGTACGAATGAATTAGAATGGATACATTCGTGCGAATGAATTAGAATGGATCATACCAATGAGTAAGAATGGATCGTACGAATGAAATAGAATGGATTGTGCGAATGAATTAGAATGGATCGTACGAATGAATTAGAATGGATCGTACGAATGAATTAGAATGGATCATACGAATTAATTAGAATGGATCATACGAATGAATTAGAATGGATCGTACGAATGAATTAGAATGGATCGTACGAATGAATTAGAATGGATCGTGCTAATGAATTAGAATTGATCGAACGAATGAATTAGCATGGATCGTGCTAATGAATTAGAATGGATCCATTCTAATTCATTCGGACGAATGTATCCATTCTAATTTATTCGTACGATCCATTCTAATTCATTTGTACGATCCATTCTAATTCCTTCGTACGATCCATTCTAATTCATTCGTACGATCCTTTCTATTTCATTCATACGATCCATTCTAATTCATTCGTACGATCCATTCTAATTCATTCGCACAAATGTATCCATTCTAATTCATTCGCACGAATGAATTAGAATTGATCGTACGAATGAATTAGACTGGATCGTACGAATGGATTAGAATGGATACATTCGTGCGAATGAATTAGAATGGATTGTATGAAAGAATTAGAATGGATCGTACGATCCATTCGAATTCATTCGCACGATCCATTCTAATTCATTCGTACGATCCATTCTAATTCATTCATACGATCCATTCTAATTCATTCGTACGATCCATTCCATTCGTATATTCCATTCTAATTCATTCGTACGATCTATTCTATTTCATTCGTACGATCCATTCTTACTCATTCGTATGATCCATTCTAATTCATTCGGACGAATGTATCCATTCTAATTTATTCGTACGATCCATTCTAATTCATTCGTACGATCCATTCTAATTCATTCGTACGATCCATTCTTACTCATTCGTATGATCCATTCTAATTCATTCGTACGATCCATTCTAATTCATTCGCTCGAATGTATCCATTCTAATCCATTCGTACGATCCATTCTAATTCATTAGCACGATCTAATCTAATTCTTTCAGATGATCCATTCTAATACATTCATACGATCCATTCTAATTCATTCATACAATCCATTCTATTTCATTCGTATGCTCCATTCTAATTCATTCGCACGAATGTATCCATAATGGATCATACGAATGAGTAAGAATGGATCGTACGAATGAAATAGAATGGATTGTGCGAATAAATTAGAATGGACCGTACGAATGAATTAGAATGGATCGTACGAATGAATTAGAATGGATATATTTGAACGAATAAATTAGAATGGATCATACGAATGAATTAGAATGGATCGTACGAATGAATTAGAATGGATAGTGCGAATGAATTAGAATCGATCGTACGAATAAATTAGAATGGATCGTACGAATGAATTAGAATGGATCATACGAATGAGTAAGAATGGATCGTACGAATGAATTAGAATGGATCATACGAATGAATTAGAATGGATACATTCGTCCGAATGAATTAGAATGGATCATACGAATGAGTAAGAATGGATCGTACGAATGAAATAGAATAGATTGTACGAATGAATTAGAATGGATCCTACGAATGAATTAGAATGGATCGTACGAAGGAATTAAAATGGATCATATTAATGAATTAGAATGGATCGTATGAATGAATTAGAATGGATACATTCGTGCGAATAAATTAGAATGGATTGTATGAATGAATTAGAATGGATCGTACGAATGAATTAGAATGGATCGTACGAATGAATTAGAATAGATTGCGCGAATGAATTAGAATGGATCGTACGAATGAATTAGAATGGATCGTACGAAGGAATTAGAATGGATCGTACGAATGAATTAGAATGGATCGTACGAATGAATTAGAATGGATCGTACAAAGGAGTTAGAATGGATCGTATGAATGAATTAGAATGGATCGTACAATTGAATTAGAATGGATCATACGAATGAGTAAGAATGGATAGTATGAATGAATTAGAATGGATCGTGCAAATGAATTAGAATGGATACATTCGTGCGAATGAATTAGAATGGATCGTACGAATGAATTAGAATGGATCGTACGAATGAATTAGAATAGATTACGCGAATGAATTAGAATGGATCGTGTGAATGAAATAGAATGGATACAAATGAATTAGAATGGATCATACGAATGAATTAGAATGACGATCCATTCTTACTCATTCGTATGATCCATTCTATTTCATTCGCATGAATGTATCCATTCTAATTCATTCGTACGATCCATTCTAATTCATTCATAGGATCCATTCTAATTCATTCATACAATCCATTCTAATTCATTCGCACGAATGTATCCATTCTAATTCATTCGTACGATCAGTTCTAATTCATTCACAAAATCTATTCTAATTCATTCATACGATCCATTCTAATTCATTCACACGAATGTATCCATTCTAATTCATTCATACGATCCATTCTAATTCATTCGTGCGATCCATTCTAATTCACTCATACGATCCATTCTAATACATTCATACGATGCATTCTAATTCGTTTGCACGAATATATCCATTCTAATTCATTCGTACGATCCATTCTAATTCCTTCGTACGATCCATTGTAATTCATTCGTACGATCCATTCTAATTCATTCGTACGATCCATTCTAATTCATTCGTACGATCCATTCTAATTCATTCGTACGAATTGATACATTCGTGTGAATGAATTAGAATGGATCGTACGAATGAGTAAGAATGGATCATACGAATGAAATAGAATGGATTGCACGAATGAATTAGAATGGATCGTACGAATGAATTAGAATGGATCGTGTGAAAGAATTAGAATGGATTGTATGAATGAATTAGAATGGATCGTACGAATGAATTAGAATGGATCGTACGAAGGAATTAGAATGGATCGTACGAATGAATTAGAATGGATCGTACGAATGAATTAGAATAGATCGTACGAATGAATTAGAATGGATCGTACGAAGGAATTAGAATGGATCGTACGAATGAATTAGAATGGATCGTATGAATGAATTAGAATGGATACATTCGTGTGAATGAATTAGAATTGATCGTATGAATGAATTAGAATAGATTTTGTGAATGAATTAGAACTGATCGTACGAATGAGTTAGAATGGATACATTCGTGCGAATGAATTAGAATGGATTGTATGAATGAATTAGAATGGATCGTACGAATGAATTAGAATGGATCGTACGAATGAATTAGAATGGATATATTCGTGCAAATGAATTAGAATGGATCGTATGAATGTATTAGAATGGATCGTATGAGTGAATTAGAATGGATCGTGCGAATGAATTAGAATGGATTGTATGAATGAATTAGAATGGATCATACGAATTAATTAGAATGGATCATACGAATAAATTAGAATGGATCGTACAAATGAATTAGAATTAGAATGGATATATTCATGCGAATGAATTAGAATGGATACATTCGTGCGAAAGAATTAGAATAGAACGCATGAATGAATTAGAATGGATCCTATGAATGAATTAGAATGGATCGTGCGAATGAATTAGAATGGATCGTACGAATGAATTAGAATGGATACATTCGTGCGAATGAATTAGAATGGATCGGACGAATGAATTAGAATGGATCGTACGAATGAATTAGAATGGATCAAATGAATGAATTAGAATGGTTACATTCATGCGAATGAATTAGAATGGATTATATGAATAAATTAGAATGGATCGTACGAATGAATTAGAATGGATCGTACGAATGAACTAGAATGGATACATTCGTGAGAATGAATTAGAATGGATCGGACGAATGAATTTGAATGGATCGTACGAATGAATTAGAATGGATCGTACGAATGAATTAGAATAGCTCATACGAATGAATTAGAATGAATCGTATGAATGAATTAGAATGGTTACATTCGTGCGAATGAATTAGAATAGATCGTACGAAGAATTAGAATGGATCGTACGAATAAATTAGAATGGATCGTGGGAATGAATTAGAATGGATCGTACGAATGAATTAGAATGGATCCACCGAATGAGTTAGAATGGATCATACGAATAAATTAGAATGGATTGTACGAATGAATTAGAATGGATTGTGCGAATGAATTAGAATGGATCCTACGAATGAATTAGAATGGATCGTGTGAAAGAATTAGAATGGATTGTATGAATGAATTAGAATGGATATATTCGTGCAAATGAATTAGAATGGATCGTATGAATGTATTAGAATGGATCGTATGAGTGAATTAGAATGGATCGTACGAATGAATTAGAATGGATTGTATGAATGAATTAGAATGGATCGTACGAATGAAATAGAATGAATCGTATGAATGAATTAGAATGGATTGTACGAATGAATTAGAATGGATCAAATGAATGAATTAGAATGGTTACATTCATGCGAATGAATTAGAATGAATCGTACGAATGGATTAGAATGGATACATTCGAGCGTACGATCCATTCTAATTCATTCGTCCGATCCATTCTAATTCATTCGCACGAATGTATCCATTCTAATTCATTGGCACGTACGATCCATTCTAATTCATTCATTTGACCCATTCTAATTCATTCGTACGATCCATTCTAATTCATTCGTCCGATCCGATCTAATTCATTCGCACGAATGTATCCATTCTAATTCATTCGTACGATCCATTCTAATTCATTCGCACGATCCATTCTAATTCATTCGTACGATCCATTCTAATTCATTCATACGATCTATTCTAATTCATTCATACAATCCATTCTAATTCTTTCACACGATCCATTCTAATTCATTCATACGATCCATTCTAAATCATTCGCACAATCCATTCTATTTCATTCGTACGATCCATTCTTACTCATTGGTACGATCCATTCTAATTCATTAGCACGATCCATTCTAATTCATTCGTACGATCCATTCTAATTCATTCGCACGATCCATTCTAATTCATTCGTACGATCCATTCTAATTCATTCTATGATCCATTCTAATTCATTCATACAATCCATTCTAATTCATTCCGTACGATCCATTCTAATTCATTCGTACGATCCATTCTATTTTATTCGTACGATCCATTCTTACTCATTGGTACGATCCATTCTAATTTATTCGCAAGAATGTATCCATTCTAATTCATTCGTACGAATCCATTCTAATTCATTCGTACGATCCATTCTAATACATGCATACGATCCATTCTAATTCATTTGCACGAATATATCCATTCTAATTCATTAGTACGATCCATTCTAATTTCTTCGTACGATCCATTCTAATTCATTCGTACGATCCATTCTAATTCATTCGTAAGATCCATTCTAATTCATTCATACAATCCATTCTAATTAATTCGTACGATCCATTCTAATTCATTCGCACGAATGTATCCATTCTAGTTCATTCGTACGATCCATTCTAATTCATTCGTACGATCCATTCTAATTCATTCGCACGATCCATTCTAATTCATTCGTACGATCAATTCTAATTCATTCGCACGAATGTATCCATTCTAATTCATTTGTACGATCCTGAATTAGAATGGATCGTACGAATGAATTAGAATGGATACCTTTGTGCATATGAATTAGAATGGATCGTACGAATGAATTAGAATGGATCATATTAATAAATTAGAATGGATCGTACGAATGAATTAGAATGGATACATTCGTGCGAATGAATTAGAATGGATCGCGCACGAATGTATCCATTCTAATTCATTCGTACGATCCATTCTAATTCATTAATATGATCCATTCTAATTCATTCGTACGATCCATTCTAATTCATATGCACAAAGGTATCCATTCTAATCCATTCGTACGATCCATTCTAATCCATTCGTACGATCCATTCTAATTCATTCGTACGATCCATTCTAATTCATTCGCTCGAATGTATCCATTCTAATCCATTCGTACGATCCATTCTAATCCATTCGTACGATCCATTCTAATTCATTCGCATAAATGCAACCATTCTAATTCTTTCATTTGATCCATTCTAATTCATTCGTACGATCCATTCTAATTCATTCGTCCGATCCATTCTAATTCATTCGCACGAATGTATCCATTATAATTCATTCGTACGATCCATTCTAATTCATTCGTACGATCTATTCTAATTCATTCGTACGATCCATTCTAATTCATTCGTACGATCCATTCTAATTCATTCGCACGAATGTATCCATTCTAGTTCATTCGTACGATCCATTCTAATTCATTCGTACGATCAATTCTAATTCATTCGCACGATCCATTCTAATTCATTCGTACGATCAATTCTAATTCATTCGCACGAATGTATCCATTCTAATTCATTCATACGATCCATTCTAATTCATTCGTACGATCCATTCTAATTCATTCGTACGATCCATTCTAATTCATTCGTCCGATCCATTCTAATTCATTCGCACGAATGTATCCATTCTAATTCATTCGCACGATCCATTCTAATTCATTCGTATGATCTATTCTAATTCATTCGTACGATCCATTCTAATTCATTCGTCCGATCCATTCTAATTCATTCGCACGAATGTATCCATTCTAATTCATTCGTACGATCCATTCTAATTCATTCGTACGATCTATTCTAATTCATTCGCACGAATGTATCCATTCTAGTTCATTCGTACGATCCATTCTAATTCATTCGTACGATCCATTCTAATTCATTCGCACGATCCATTCTAATTCATTCGTACGATCAATTCTAATTCATTCGTACGATCCATTCTAATTCACTCATACGATCCATTCTAATAGATTCATATGATCCATTCTAATTCATTTGCACGAATATATCCATTCTAATTCATTCGTACGATCCATTCTAATTCTTTTGTACGATCCATTCTAATTCATTCGTACGATCTATTCTAATTCATTCGTACGATCCATTCTAATTCATTCGTACGATCCATTCTAATTCCTTCGTATGATCCATTCTAATTCATTCGTACGATCCATTCTAATTCATTCATACAATCCATTCTAATTCTTTCACACGATCCATTCTAATTTATTCGTACGATCCATTCTAATTCATTCGTGCAATCTATTCTATTTCATTCGTACGATCCATTCTTACTCATTCGTATGATCCATTCTAATTCATTCGGACGAATGTATCCATTCTAATTTATTCGTACGATCCATTCTAATTCATTCGTATGATCCATTCTTACTCATTCGTACGATCCATTCAAATTCCTTCGTACGATCCATTCTAATTCCTTCGTACGATCCATTCTAATTCATTCGCACGATCCATTCTAATTCTTTCATACAATCCATTCTAATTCTTTCGTGCGAATGAATTAGAATGGATAACTTTGTGCATATGAATTAGAATGGATCGTACGAATGAATTAGAATGGATCATAATAATGAATTAGAATGGATTGTACGAATGAATTAGAATGGACACATTCGTGCGAATGAATTAGAATGGATCGTGCGAATCAATTAGACTGGATCGTGCGAATGAATAAGAATAGATCATACGAATGAATTAGAATGGATCGTACGAATTAATTAGAATGGATACATTCGTGCGAATGAATTAGAATGGATTGTATGAATGAATTAGAATGGATCGTACGAATGAATTAGAATGGATCATACGAATTAATTAGAATGGATCATACGAATGAATTAGAATGGATCGTACGAATGAATTAGAATGCATCGTGCAAATGAATTAGAATGGATCGTACGAATGAATTAGAATGGATACATTTGTGCGAATGAATTAGAATGGATCGTACGAATGAATTAGAATGGATCGTATGAATGAATTAGAATGGTTCGTACGAATGAATTAGAATGGATAGTGCGAATGAATTAGAATGGATCATACGAATGAATTAGAATGGATCGTGTGAAAGAATTAGAATGGATCGTACGAATGAATTAGAATGGATCGTGCGAATGAATTAGAATGGATCGTACGAATGAATTAGAATGGATGCATTTGTGCGAATGAATTAGAATGGATCGTACGAATGAATTAGAATGGATCGTATGAATGAATTAGAATGGATCGTACGAATGAATTAGAATGGATCGTGCGAATGAATTAGAATGGATCGTACGAATGAATTAGAATGGATCGTACGAATGAACTAGAATGGATACATTCGTGCGAATGAATTAGAATGGATCGTACGAATGAATTAGAATGGATCGTACGAATGAATTTGAATGGATATTACGAATGAATTAGAATGGATCGTACGAATGAATTAGAATGGATACATTCGTGCGAATGAATTAGAATGGATCGGACGAATGAATTAGAATGGATCGTACGAATGAATTAGAATGGATCGTACGAATGAATTAGAATGGATCGTACGAATAAATTAGAATGGATACATTCGTCTGAATGAATTAGAATGGATCATACGAATGAGTAAGAATGGATCGTACGAATGAAATAGAATAGATTGTACGAATGAATTAGAATGGATTCGTACGAATGAATTAGAATGGATACATTCATGCGAATGAATTAGAATGGATCGTACCAATGAGTAAGAATGGATCGTACGAATGAAATAGAATGGATTGTGCGAATGAATTAGAATGGATATTACGAATGAATTAGAATGGATCGTGTGAAAGAATTAGAATGGATTGTATGAATGAATTAGAATAGATCGTATGAATGAATTAGAATGGATCGTACGAATGAATTAGAATGGATCGTACGAATGAATTAGAATGGATCGTACGAATGAGTAAGAATGGATCGTATGAATGAAATAGAATGGATTGCACGAATGAATTAGAATGGATCGTACGAATGAATTAGAATGGATCGTGTGAAAGAATTAGAATGGATTGTATGCATGAATTAGAATGGATCGTACGAATGAATTAGAATGGATCGTACGAAGGAATTAGAATGGATCGTATGAATGAATTAGAATGGATCGTACGAATGAATTAGAATAGATCGTACGAATGAATTAGAATGGATCGTACGAAGGAATTAGAATGGATCGTACGAATGAATTAGAATGGATATATTCGTGCAAATGAATTAGAATGGATCGTATGAATGTATTAGAATGGATCGTATGAGTGAATTAGAATGGATCGTACGAATGAATTAGAATGGATCGTATGAATGAATTAGAATGGATCGTGCGAAAGAATTAGAATGCATTGTATGAATGAATTAGAATGGATCGTATGAATGAATTAGAATGGATCGTGCGAATGAATTCGAATGGATCGCATGATCCATTCGAATAGAATGGATCGTATGAATGAATTAGAATGGATCAGGGGAATGAATTATAATGGATTGTAGGAATGAATTAGAATGGATCGTATGAATGAATTAGAATGGATCGTATGAATGAATTAGAATGGATCGTGCGAATGAATTAGAATGGATCGTACGAATGAATTAGAATGGATCGTACGAATGAATTAGAATGGATCATACGAATGAATTAGAAGGGATCATACGAATGAGTAAGAAAGGATACATTCATGCGAATGAATTAGAATGGATCGGACGATTGAATTAGAATGGATCGTACGATTCATTCTAATTCATTCGTACGATCCATTCTAATACATTTGTACGATTCATGCTAATTCATTCGCACGATCCATTCTAATTCATTCATACGATCCATTCTTATTCATTCATACGATCCAGTCTAATTCATTCGCACAATCTATTCATGCGATCCAGTCTAATTCATTCGCACAATCCATTCTAATTCATTCGTACAATCCATTCTAATTCATTCGTATGATCCATTCTAACTCATTCGGTGGATCCATTCTAATTCATTCGTACGATCCATTCTAATTCATTCGTACAATCCATTCTAATTCATTCGTACGATCTATTCTAATTTATTCGTACGATCCATTCTAATTTATTCGTACGATCCATTCTAATTCCTTCGTACGATCCATTCTAATTCATTCGTACGATCCATTCTACTTCATTCGTACAATCTATTCTAATTCATTCGTACGATTGGATACATTCGTGTGAATGAATTAGAATGGATCGTACGAATGAGTAAGAATGGATCATACGAATGAAATAGAATGGATTGCACGAATGAATTAGAATGGATCGTACGAATGAATTAGAATGGATCATGTGAAAGAATTAGAATAGATTGTATGAATGAATTAAAATGGATCGTACGAATGAATTAGAATGGATCGTACGAAGGAATTAGAATGGATCGTACGAAGGAATTAGAATGGATCGTACGAATGAATTAGAATAGATCGTATGAATGAATTAGAATAAATTTTGTGAATGAATTAGAACTGATCGTACGAATGAATTAGAATAGATCGTATGAATGAATTAGAATTGATTTTGTGAATGAATTAGAACTGATCGTACGAATGAATTAGAATGGATACATTCATGCGAATGAATTAGAATTGATTGTATGAATGAATTAGAATGGATCGTACGAATGAACTAGAATGGATACATTCGTGCGAATGAATTAGAATGGATCGTACGAATGAATTAGAATGGATCTTACGAATGAATTAGAATGGATCGTACGAATGAATTAGAATGGATCGTACGAATGAATTAGAATGGATACATTCGTGTGAATGAATTAGAATGGATCGGATGAATGAATTAGAATGGATCGTACGAATGAATTAGAATAGATCGTATGAATGAATTAGAATGGATCGTACGAATAAATTAGAATGGATACATTCGTCCGAATGAATTAGAATGGATCATACGAATGAGTAAGAATGGATCGTACGAATAAAATAGAATAGATTGTACGAATGGATTAGAATGGATCCTATGAATGAATTAGAATGGATCATGTGAAAGAATTAGAATGGATTGTATGAATGAATTAGAATGGATCGTGCGAATGAATTCGAATGGATCGTACAAATTCATTCTAATTCATTCATACAATCCATTCTAATTCTTTCACACGATCCATTCTAATTCATTCGTACGTTCCATTCTAATTCATTAGCACGATCCATGCTAATTCATTCGTTCGATCAATTCTAATTCATTAGCACGATCCATTCTAATTCATACGTACGATCCATTCTAATCCATTCGCACGATCCATTCTAATTCATTCATAGGATCCATTCTAATTCATTCATACGATCTATTCTTATTCTTTCGCACGAATGTATCCATTCTAATTCATTCGCACGAATGTATCCATTCTAATTCATTCGTACGATCCATTCTAATTCATTCGTACGATCCATTCTAATTCATTCGTACAATCCATTCTAATTCATTCATACGATCTATTCTAATTCATTCATACAATCCATTTTAATTCTTTCACACGATCCATTCTAATTCATTCGTACGATCCATTCTAATTCATTCGCACAATCCATTCTATTTCATTCGTACGATCCATTCTTACTCATTGGTACGATCCATTCTAATTCATTCGTACGAATCCATTCTAATTCATTCGTAGAATCCATTCTATTTCATTCGTACGATCCATTCTTACTCATTCGTATGATCCATTCTAATTCATTCACACAAATGTATCCATTCTAAATCATTCGTACGATCCATTCTAGTTCATTCGTACGATCCATTCTAAATCATTCGTACAATCCATTCTATTTTATTCGTACGATCAATTCTAATTCATTAGCACGATCCATTCTAATTCATTCGTACGATCCATTCAAATTCATTTGCACGATCAATTCTAATTCATTCGTACAATCCATTCTATTTCATTCGTACGATCCATTCTTACTCATTCGTATGATCCATTCTAATTCATTCGCACGAATGTATCCATTCTAATCCATTCGTACGATCCATTCTAATCTATTCGTACGATCCATTCTAATTCATTCGCATGAATGTAACCATTGTAATTCATTCGTCCGATCCATTCTAATTCATTCGCACGAATGTATCCATTCTAAACCATTTATACGATCCATTCTAATTTATTCGTACGATCCATTCTAATTCATTCGTAAGATCCATTCTAATTCATTCGTACGATCCATTCTAATTCATTCGTACGATCCATTCTAATTCATTCGCACGAATGTATCCATTCTAGTTCATTCATATGATCCATTCTAATTCATTCGTACGATCCATTCTAATTCATTCGCACGATCCATTCTAATTCATTCGTACGATCCATTCTAATTCATTCGCACGAATGTATCCATTCTAATTCATTCGTACATACGATCCATTCTAATTCATTCGCACGAATGTATCCATTCTAATTCATTTGTATAATCCATTCTATTTCATTCGTACGATCCATTCTTACTCATTCGTATGATCCATTCTAATTCATTCGCACGAATGTATCCATTCTAATTCATTTGTACGATCCATTCATTCGTACGATCCATTCTAATTCATTCGTATGATCCATTCTAATTTATTCATTCAAATATATCCGTTCTAATTCATTCGTACGATCTATTCTAATTCATTCGCACGATCCATTCTAATTCATTCGCACGAATGTATCCATTCTAATTCATTTGCACGATCCATTCTAATTCATTCCTATGATCTATTCTAATTCATTCGTACGATCCATTCTAATTCATTCACTCGAATGTATCCATTCTAATTCATTCGTACGATCCATTCTAATTCGTTCGTACGATCCATTCTAATTCGTTCGTACGATCCATTCTAATTCATTCGTATGATCCATTCTAATTCATTCCTATGATCTATTCTAATTCATTTGCTCGAATATATCCATTCTAATTCATTCATTCGATCCATTCTAATTCATTCGCACGATCCATTCTAATTCATTCGTATGATCTATTCTAATCCATTCGTACGATCCATTCTAATTCATTCGTACGATCCATTCTATTTCATTCGTACGATCCATTCTAATTCATTCGCACGAATGTATCCATTCTAGTTCATTCGTACGATCTATTCTAATTCATTCGTACGATCCATTCTAGTCCATTCTAGTCCATTCTAGTTCAATCGTACGATCCATTCTAATTCATTCCTATGATCTATTCTAATTCATTTGCTCGAATATATCCATTCTAATTCATTCGTTCTATCCATTCTAATTCATTCGCATGATCCATTCTAATTCCTTCGTACGATCCGTTCTAATTCATTCGTACGATCCATTAGAATGCATTGTATGAATGAATTAGAATGGATCATATGAATGAATTAGAATGGATCGTGCGAATGAATTCGAATGGATCGCATGATCCATTCGAATAGAATGGATCGTATGAATGAATTAGAATGGATCGGGCGAATGAATTAGAATGGATTGTTGGAATGAATTAGAATGGATCGTATGAATGAATTAGAATGGATCGTATGAATGAATTAGAATGGATCGTGCGAATGAATTAGAATGGATCGTACGAATGAATTAGAATGGATCATACGAATGAGTAAGAATGGATCGTACGAATGAAATAGAATGGATTGTACGAATGAATTAGAATGGATACATTCATGCGAATGAATTAGAATGGATCGTACGAATGAATTAGAATGAATCGTAAGATTCATGCTAATTCATTCGCATGATCCATTCTAATTCATTCGTACGATCCATTCTTATTCATTCATACGATCCATTCTAATTCATTCGCACGATTCTAATTCATTCGTACAATCCATTCTAATTCATTCGTACAATCCATTCTAATTCATTCGTATGAGCTATTCTAATTCATTCGTACGATCCATTCTAATTCATTCGTACGATCCATTGTAATTCATTCATACAATCCATTTAGATTCATTCGCACAAATGTATCCATTAAAATTCATTCATACGATCCAGTCTAATTCATTCGTACGATCCATTCTAATTCTTTCGTACGATCCATTATAATTCATTCGTACGATCTATTCTAATTCATTCGTACGATCCATTCTAATTCATTCGTACGATCCATTCTAATTCCTTCGTACGATCCATTCTAATTCATTCGTACGATCCATTCTAATTCATTCGTACAATCTATTCTAATTCATTCGTACGAATGGAGACATTCGTGTGAATGAATTAGAATGGATCGTACGAATGAGTAAGAATGGATCGTACGAATGAAATAGAATGGATTGCACGAATGAATTAGAATGGATTGTACGAATGAATTAGAAATGATCGTGTGAAAGAATTAGAATGGATTGTATGAATGAATTAGAATGGATCGTACGAATGAATTAGAATGGATCGTACGAAGGAATAAGAATGGATCGTACAAATGAATTAGAATGGATCGTACGAATGAATTAGAATAGATCGTACGAATGAATTAGAATGGATCGTACGAAGGAATTAGAATGGATCGTACGAATGAATTAGAATGGATTGTGCGAATGAATTAGAATGGATCGTACGAATGAATTAGAATGGATCATGTGAAAGAATTAGAATGGATTGTATGAATGAATTAGAATAGATCGTATGAATGAATTAGAATGGATCGTACGAATGAATTAGACTGGATCGTACGAATGAACTAGAATGGATACATTCGTGCGAATGAATTAGAATGGATCGTACGAATGAATTAGAATGGATCATACGAATGAATTAGAATGGATCTTACGAATGAATTAGAATGGATCGTACGAATGCACGATCCATGCTAATTCATTCGTTCGATCAATTCTAATTCATTAGCACGATCCATTCTAATTCATTCGTACGATCCATTCTAATTCATTCGCACGATCCATTCTAATTCATTCGTACGATCCATTCTAATTCTTTCACACGATCCATTCTAATTCATTCGTACGATCCATTCTAATTCCTTCGTACGATCTATTCTAATTCATTCATACAATCCATTCTAATTCTTTCACACGATCCATTCTAATTCATTCGTACGATCCATTCTAATTTATTCTCACAATCCATTCTAATTCATTCGCACGAATGTATCCATTCTAAATCGTTCGTACAATCCATTATATTTCATTCGTACGATCCATTCTTACAATCCATTAGAATGGATCCTACGAATGAATTAGAATGGATCGTGTGAAAGAATTAGAATGGATTGTATGAATGAATTAGAATGGATCGTATGAATTAATTAGAATGGATCGTACAAATGAATTAGAATGGATACATTCGTGCGAATGAATTAGAATTGATCGTACGAATGAATTAGAATGAATCGTGCGAATTAATTAGAATGGATCGTACGAATGAATTAGAATGGATCGTACGAATGAACTAGAATGGATACATTCGTGTGAATGAATTAGAATGGATCGTACGAATGAATTAGAATGGATCGTACGAATGAATTAGAATGGATCTTACGAATGAATTAGAATGGATCGTACGAATGAATTAGAATGGATCGTACGAATGAATTAGAATGGATACATTCGTACGAATAAATTAGAATGGATCGTACGAAGGAATTAGAATGGATCGTACGAATGAATTTGAATGGATACATTTGTGCGAATGAATCTAAATGGATTGTATGAATGAATTACAATGGATCGTACGAATGAATTAGAATGGATCGTACGATGAATTAGAATAGCTCATACGAATGAATTAGAATGAATCGTATGAATGAATTAGAATGGATACATTCGTGCGAATGAATTAGAATGGATCGTACGAATGAATTAGAATGGATATATTCGTGCAAATGAATTAGAATGGATCGTATGAATGTATTAGAATAGATCGTATGAGTGAATTAGAATGGATTGTGCGAATGAATTAGAATGGATTGTATGAATGAATTTGAATGGATCGTGCAAATGAATTAGAATGGATCGTACGAATGAATTAGAATGGATCCTATGAATGAATTAGAATGGATCGTGCGAATGAATTAGAATGGATCGTACGAATGAATTAGAATGGATCGTGCTAATGAATTAGAAATGATTGAACGAATGAATTAGAATGGATACATTCGTGCGAATGAATTAGAATGGATCGGACAAATGAATTAGAATGGATCGTACGAATGAGTAAGAATGGATCGTACGAATGAAATAGAATAGATCGTACGAATGAATTAGAATGGATCGTACGAATGAATTAGAATGGATCGTACGAATGAATTAGAATGGATCGTACGAATGGATTAGAATGGATTCTACGAATGGATTAGAATGGATACCTTTGTGCATATGAATTAGAATGGATCGTATGAATGAATTAGAATGGATCATAGAATAAATCGTACGAATGAATTAGAATGAATTAGAATGGATCGTACGAATGAATTAGAATAGATCATAGGAATGAATAAGAATGGATCGTGCAAATGAATTAGAATGGATACATTCGTGCGAATGAATTAGAATGGATTGGACGAATGAATTAGAATGGATCGTACGAATGAGTAAGAATGGATCGTACGAATGAATGGATCGTACGAATGAAATAGAATGGATTGTACGAATGAATTAGAATGGATCGTACAAATGAATTAGAATGGATCGTACGAATGAATTAGAATGGATCATACAAATGAATTATAATGGATCGTGTGAAAGAATTAGAATGGATTGTATGAATGAATTAGAATAGATCGTATGAATGAATTAGAATGGATCGTACGAATGAATTAGAATGGATCGTACGAATGAACTAGAATGGATACATTCGTGCGAATGAATTAGAATGGATCGTACGAATGAATTAGAATGGATCGTACGAATGAATTAGAATGGATCTTACGAATGAATTAGAATGGATCGTACGAATGCACGATCCATGCTAATTCATTCGTTCGATCAATTCTAATTCATTAGTACGATCCATTCTAATTCATTCATACGATCCATTCTAATTCATTCGCACGATCCATTTTAATTCATTCGTACGATCCATTCTAATTCTTTCACACGATCCATTCTAATTCATTCGTATGATCCATTCTAATTCATTCGTACGATCTATTCTAATTCATTCGTACGATCCATTCTAATTCATTCGTATGATCCATTCTAATTCCTTCGTACGATCCATTCTAATTCATTCATACAATCTATTCTAATTCATTCATACAATCCATTCTAATTCTTTCACACGATCCATTCTAATTCATTCGTACGGTCCATTCTAATTCATTCATACAATCCATTCTAATTCTTTCACACGATCCATTCTAATTCATTCGTACGTTCCATTCTAATTCATTAGCACGATCCATGCTAATTCATTCGTTCGATCAATTCTAATTCATTAGCACGATCCATTCTAATTCATTCGTACGATCCATTCTAATTCATTCGCACGATACATTCTAATTCATTCATAGGATCCATTCTAATTCATTCATACGATCTATTCTAATTCTTTCGCACGAATTTATCCATTCTAATTCATTCGCACGAATGTATCCATTCTAATTCATTCGTACGATCCATTCTAATTCATTCGTACGATCCATTCTAATTCATTCGTACGATCCATTCTAATTCATTCATACGATCTATTCTAATTCATTCATACAATCCATTCTAATTCTTTCACACGATCCATTCTAATTCATTCGTACGATCCATTCTAATTCATTCGCACAATCCATTCTATTTCATTCGTACGATCCATTCTTACTCATTGGTACGATCCATTCTAATTCATTCGCACGAATGTATCCATTCTAATTCATTCATACGAATCCATTCTAATTCATTCGTACAATCCATTCTATTTCATTCGTGCGATCCATTCTTACTCATTCGTATGATCCATTCTAATTCATTCGCACAAATGTATCCATTCTAAATCATTCGTACGATCCATTCTAATTAATTCGTACGATCCATTCTAAATCATTCGTACAATCCATTCTATTTCATTCGCACGATCAATTCTAATTCATTAGCACGATCCATTCTAATTCATTCGTACGATCCATTCAAATTCATTCGCACGATCCATTCTAATTCATTCGTACAATCCATTCTATTTCATTCGTACGATCCATTCTTACTCATTCGTATGATCCATTCTAATTCATTCGCACGAATATATCCATTCTAATCCATTCGTACGATCCATTCTAATTCATTCGCATGAATGTAACCATTCTAATTCATTCATTTGATCCATTCTAATTCATTCGTACGATCCATTCTAATTCATTCGTCCGATCCATTCTAACTCATTTGCATAAATGTATCCATTCTAAACCATTCATACGATCCATTCTAATTTATTCGTACGATCCTTTCTAATTCATTCGTAAGATCCATTCTAATTCATTAGTACGATCCATTCTAATTCATTCGTATGATCCATTCTAAATCATTCGCACGAATGTATCCATTCTAGTTCATTCGTACGATCCATTCTAATTCATTCGTACGATCCATTCTAATTCATTCGCACGATCCATTCTAATTCATTCGTACTATCCATTCTAATTCATTCGCACGAATGTATCCATTCTAATTCATTCGTACATACGATCCATTCTAATTCATTCGTACGATCCATTCTAATTCATTCGCACGATCTGTTCTTATTCATTCGCACAATCTATTCTAATTCATTCGCACGAATGTATCCATTCTAATTCATTCGTACAATCCATTCTAATTCATATGCACAAAGGTATCCATTCTAATTCATTCGTACGATCCATTCTAATTCAGGATCGTACGAATGAATTAGAATGGATACATTCGTGCGAATGAATTAGAATTGATCATACGAATGAGTAAGAATGGATTGGACGAATGAATTAGAATGGATCGTACGAATGAATTAGAATGGATCGTACGAATAATTAGAATGGATACATTCGTCCGAATGAATTAGAATGGATCATACGAATGAGTAAGAATGGATCGTCATTCTAATTCATTCGTATGATCCATTCTAATTCATTTGTATCCATTCTATTTCATTCGCACGATCCATTCTAATTCATTCGCGCAATCTATTCTAATTCATTCGTACGAATGAATTAGAATGGATACATTCGTGTGAAAGAATTAGAATGGATTGTATGAATGAATTAGAATGGATCGTACGAATGAATTAGAACGGATCGTACGAAGGAATTAGAATGGATCGTACGAATGAATTAGAATGGATCGTACGAATGAATTAGAATGGATACATTCGTGCGAATGAATTAGAATGGATCGGATGAATGAATTAGAATGGATCGTACGAATGAATTAGAATAGATCGTACGAATGAATTAGAATGGATCGTACGAATAAATTAGAATGGATACATTCGTCCGAATGAATTAGAATGGATCATACGAATGAGTAAGAATGGATCGTACGAATGAAATAGAATAGATTGTACGAATGAATTAGAATGGATCCTACGAATGAATTAGAATGGATCGTGTGAAAGAATTAGAATGGATTGTATGAATGAATTAGAATGGATCGTATGAATGAAATAGAATGGATCGTACGAATGAATTAGAATGGATACATTCGTGCGATTGAATTAGAATTGATCGTACGAATGAATTAGAATGGATCGTGCGAATGAATTAGAATGGATCGTACGAATGAATTAGAATGGATCGTACGAATGAACTAGAATGGATACATTCGTGCGAATGAATTAGAATGGATCGTACGAATGAATTAGAATGGATCGTACGAATGAATTACAATGGATACATTCGTACAAATGAATTAGAATGGATCGTACGAATGAATTAGAATGGATATATTTGAACGAATAAATTAGAATGGATCTTACGAATGAATTAGAATGGATCGTACGAATGAATTAGAATGGATAGTGCGAATGAATTAGAATCGATCGTACGAATGAATTAGAATGGATCGTACGAATGAATTAGAATGGATCATACGAATGAGTAAGAATGGATCGTACGAATGAATTAGAATGGATCGTACGAATGAATTAGAATTGATACATTCGTCCGAATGAATTAGAATGGATCATACGAATGAGTAAGAATAGATCGTACGAATGAAATAGAATAGATTGTACGATTGAATTAGAATGGATCCTACGAATGAATTACAATGGATCGTGTGAAAGAATTAGAATGGATTGTATGAATGAATTAGAATGGATCGTATGAATGAATTAGAATGGATTGTACGAATGTATTAGAATGGATCGTACGAATGAATTAGAATGGATCGTACGAATGAACTAGAATGGATACATTCGTGCGAATGAATTAGAATGGATCGTGTGAAAGAATTAGAATGGATTGTGCGAATGAATTAGAATGGACCGTACGAATGAATTAGAATGGATACATTCGTACGAATGAATTAGAATTGATCGGACGAATGAATTAGAATGGATCGGATGAATGAATTAGAATAGATTGTATGAATGAATTAGAATGAATTCGTAAGATCCATTCGAATTCATTCGCACGATCCATTCTAATTCATTCATACGATCCATTCTAATTCATTCATACAATCCATTCTAATTCTTTCACACGATCCATTCTAATTCATTCGTAGGATCCATTCTAATTCATTCGTACAATCTATTCTATTTCATTCGTACGATCCATTCTTACTTATTCGTATGATCCATTCTAATTCCTTCGGACGAATGTATCCATTCTAATTTATTCGTACGATCGATTCTAATTCATTCGTACGATCCATTCTAATTCATTCGTACGATCCATTCTAATTCATTCGTCCGATCCATTCTAATTTATTCGCACGAATGTATCCATTCTAATTCATTCGTACGATCCATTCTAATTCATTCGCACAATCTATTCTAATTCATTCATACGATCCGTTCTAATTCATTCGCACGAATGTATCCATTCTAATTCATTCATACGATCCATTCTACTTCATTCGTACTATCCGTTATAATTCAGTCATACGATCAATTCTAATTCATTCATACGATCCATTCTAATTTATTTGCACGAATATATCCATTCTAATTCATTCGTACGATCCATTCTAATTCCTTCGTACGATCCATTCTAATTCCTTCGTACGATCCATTCTATTTCATTCGTATGATCCATTCTAATTCCTTCGTACGATCCATTCTAATTCCTTCGTATCCATTCTAATTCACTCATACGATCCATTCTAATTCATTCGTACGATCTATTCTAATTCATTCATGCAATCCATTCTAATTCATTCGCACGAATGTATCCATTCTAGTTCATTCGTACGATCCATTCTAATTCATTCGTACGATCCATTCTAATTCATTTGCACGATCCATTCTAATTCATTCGTACGATCCATTCTAATTCATTCATACGATCCATTCTAATTCATTCGTACGATCCATTCTAATTCATTCGCACAAATGTATCCATTCTAATTCCTTCATACGATCCATTCTAATTCATTCATACAATCCATTCTAATTCTTTCACACGATCCATTCTAATTCATTCGTACGATCCATTCTAATTCATTCGTGCAATCCATTCTATTTCATTCGTACGATCCATTCTTACTCATTCGTACGATCCATTCTAATTCATTCACACGAATGTATCCATTCGTACGAATGAATTAGAATGGATTGTATGAATGAATTAGAATGGATCGTACGAATGAATTAGAATGGATCGTACGAAGGAATTAGAATGGATCGTACGAATGAATTAGGATGGATCGTACGAATGAATTAGGATGGATCGTACGAAGGAATTAGAATGGATCGTACGAATGAATTATACTGGATATATTCGTGCAAATGAATTAGAATGGATCGTATGAATGTATTAGAATGGATCGTATGAGTGAATTAGAATGGATCGTACGAATGAATTAGAATGGATGGTATGAATGAATTAGAATGGATCGTACGA
Organism: Chamaelirium japonicum; assembly: GCA_947650365.1. NCBI lineage: Eukaryota > Viridiplantae > Streptophyta > Magnoliopsida > Liliales > Melanthiaceae > Chamaelirium > Chamaelirium japonicum. The sequence goes on from CANTAL010000105.1 coordinate 99,052, forward strand.
ATGAATTAGAATGGATCGTATGAATGAATTAAAATTGATCGTACGAATGAATTAGAATGGATCGTGCGAATGAATTAGAATGGATCGTACGAATGAATTAGAATGGATCGTACGAATGAACTAGAATGGATACATTCGTGCGAATGAATTATAATGGATCGTACGAATGAATTAGAATGGATCGTACAAATGGATTAGAATGGATCATACGAATGAATTAGAATGGATCGTGCGAATGAATTAGAATCGATCGAACGAATGAATTAGAATGAATATATTCGAGCGAATGAATTAGAATAGATCGTAGGAATGAATTAGAATGGATCATACGAATGAATTAGAATGGATCGTATGAACGAATTAGAATGGATCGTACGAACGAATTAGAATGGATCGTATGAATGAATTAGAATGGATACATTCGTGTGAATGAATTAGAATGGATCGTATGAATGAATTAGAATAGATTTTGTGAATGAATTAGAACTGATCGTACGAATGAATTAGAATGGATACATTCGTGCGAATGAATTAGAATGGATTGTATGAATGAATTAGAATGGATCGTATGAATGAACTAGAATGGATACATTCGTGCGAATGAATTAGAATGGATCGTACGAATGAATTAGAATGGATCGTACGAATGAATTAGAATGGATCTTACGAATGAATTAGAATGGATCGTACGAATGAATTAGAATGGATCGTACGAATGAATTAGAATGGATACATTCGTGCGAATGAATTAGAATGGATCAGACGAATGAATTAGAATGGATCGTACGAATGAATTAGAATGGATCGTACGAATGAATTAGAATGGATCGTACGAATAAATTAGAATGGGTACATTCGTCCGAATAAATTAGAATGGATCATACGAATGAGTAAGAATGGATCGTACGAATGAAATAGAATAGATTGTACGAATGAATTAGAATGGATCCTACGAATGAATTAGAATGGATCGTGTGAAAGAATTAGAATGGATTGTATGAATGAATTAGAATGGATCGTATGAATGAATTAGAATGGATCGTGCGAATGAATTCGAATGGATCGTACGAATTCATTCTAATTCATTCATACAATCCATTCTAATTCTTTCACACGATCCATTCTAATTCATTCCTACGTTCCATTCTAATTCATTAGCACGATCCATGCTAATTCATTCGTTCGATCAATTCTAATTCATTAGCATGATCCATTCTAATTCATTCGTACGTTCCATTCTAATTCATTCGCACGATCCATTCTAATTCATTCATAGGATCCATTCTAATTCATTCATACAATCCATTCTAATTCATTCATAAAATCCATTCTAATTCTTTCACACGATCCATTCTAATTCATTCGTAGGATCCATTCTAATTCATTCGTACAATCTATTCTATTTCATTCGTACGATCCATTCTTACTCATTCGTATGATCCATTCTAATTCATTCGGACGAATGTATCCATTCTAATTTATTCGTACGATCCATTCTAATTCATTCGTACGATCCATTCTATTTCATTCGTACGATCCGTTCTTACTCATTCGTACGATCCATTCGAATTCATTCACACGATCCATTCTAATTCATTCATACGATCCATTCTAATTCATTCATACAATCCATTCTAATTCTTTCACACGATCCATTCTAATTCATTCGTAGGATCCATTCTAATTCATTCGTAGGATCCATTCTAATTCATTCGTACAATCTATTCTATTTCATTCGTACGATCCATTCTTACTCATTCATATGATCCATTCTAATTCATTCGTACGAATGTATCCATTCTAACTTATTCGTACGATCCATTCTAATTCATTCGTACGATCCATTCTAATTCATTCATACGATCCATTCTAATTCATTTGTACGATCCATTCTTACTCATTCGTATAATCCATTCTAATTCATTCGTATGATCCATTCTAATTCATTCGTACGATCCATTCTAATTCATTCGCACAATCTATTCTAATTCATTCGTACGATCCATTCTAATTTATTCGTACGATCGTACGAATGAATTAGAATGGATCGTACGGAATGAATTAGAATGGATTGTATAAATGAATTAGAATGGATACATTCGTGCGAATGAATTAGAATGGATCATATGAATGAGTAAGAATGGATCGTACGAATGAAATAGAATGGATTGTACGAATGAATTAGAATGGATCGTACAAATGAATTAGAATGGATCGTACGAATGAATTAGAATAGATCATACGAATGAGTAAGAATGGATCGTACAAATGAAATAGAATGTATTCTACGAATGAATTAGAATGGATCGTACGAATGAATTAGAATGGATCGTGTGAAAGAATTAGAATGCATTGTATGAATGAATTAGAATGGATCGTATGAATGAATTAGAATGGATCGTGCGAATGAATTCGAATGGATCGCATGATCCATTCGAATAGAATGGATCGTATGAATGAATTAGAATGGATCGGGCGAATGAATTAGAATGGATTGTACGAATGAATTAGAATGGATCGTATGAATGAATTAGAATGGATCGTATGAATGAATTAGAATGGATCATGCGAATGAATTAGAATGGATCGTACGAATGAATTAGAATGGATCGTACGAATGAATTAGAATGGATCATACGAATGAATTAGAATGGATCATACGAATGAGTAAGAATGGATCGTAGGAATGAAAAAGAATGGATTGTACGAATGAATTAGAATGGATACTTTCGTGCGAATGAATTAGAATGGATCGTACGAATGAATTAGAATGGATCGTACGAATGAATTAGAATGGATCGTACGAATGAATTAGAATGCATCGTACGAAAGAATTAGAATGGATATATTCGTGCGAATGAATTAGAATGGATCGTACGAATGAATTAGACTGGATCGTACGAATTAATTTGAATGGATACATTTGTGTGAATGAATCTAAATGGATTGTATGAATGAATTACAATGGATCGTACGAATGAATTAGAATGGATCGTACGAATGAATTAGAATAGCTCATACGATTGAATTAGAATGAATCGTATGAATGAATTAGAATGGTTACATTCGTGCGAATGAATTAGAATAGATCATACGAATGAATTAGAATGGATCGTACGAATAAATTAGAATGGATCGTGGGAATGAATTAGAATGGATTGTATGAATGAATTGGAATGGATCCACCGAATGAGTTAGAATGGATCAAACGAATGAATTAGAATGGATTGTACGAATGAATTAGAATGGATTGTGCGAATGAATTAGAATGGATCGTATGAATGAATAAGAATGGATCGTACGAAAGAATTAGAATGGATCGTGCGAATGAATTAGCATGAATCGTACGAATGTATTAGAATGGATCGTACGAATGAATTAGAATGAATCGTACGATCCATTCTAATTCATTCGTACGATCCATTCTAATTCATTCGCACGAATGTATCCATTCTAGTTCATTCATACGATCCATTCTAGTTCATTCGTACGATCCATTCTAATTCATTCGTACGATCCATTGTAATTCATTCGTATGATCCATTCTAATTAAATCGTATGATCCATTCTAATTCATTCGTACAATCCATTCTAATTCATTCATACAATCCATTCTAATTCATTCGCACGAATGTATCCATTCTAATTCATTCGTACGATCCATTCTAATTCATTCGTATGATCCATTCTTATTCATTCGCACGATCCAGTCTAATGGATTCGCACGATCCATTCTAATTCATTCGCACGAATGTATCCATTCTAATTCAATCGTATGATCCATTCTAATTCATTAATATGATCCATTCTAATTCATTCGCACGATCCATTCTAATTCATTCGTACGATCCATTCTAATTCATTCGTACGATCCATTCTAATTCATTCGCATGATCCATTCTAATTTATTCGTACAATCTATTCTATTTCATTCGTACGATCCATTCTTACTCATTCGTATGATCCATTCTAATTCATTCGGACGAATGTATCCATTCTAATTTATTCGTACGATCCATTCTAATTCATTCGTACGATCCATTCTAATTCATTCGTACGATCCATTCTAATTCATTCGTCCGATCCATTCTAATTCATTCGCACGAATGTATCCAATCTAATTCATTCGTACGGTCTATTCTAATTCATTCGCACAATCCATTCTATTTCATTCGTACGATCCATTCTTACTCATTCGTATGATCCATTATGGATACATTCATGCGAATGAATTAGAATGGATCATACGAATAAGTAAGAATGGATCGTACGAATGAAATAGAATGGATTGTGCGAATGAATTAGAATGGATCGTACGAATGAATTAGAATGGATCGTGTGAAAGAATTAGAATGGATTGTATGAATGAATTAGAATAGATCGTATGAATGAATTAGAATGGATCGTACGAATGAATTAGAATGGATCGTACGAATGAACTAGAATGGATACATTCGTGCGAATGAATTAAAATGGATCGTACGAATGAATTAGAATGGATCGTATGAATGAATTAGAATGGATCTTACGAATGAATTAGAATGGATCGTACGAATGCACGATCCATGCTAATTCATTCGTTCAATCAATTCTAATTCATTAGCACGATCCATTCTAATTCATTCGTACGATCCATTCTAATTCATTCGCACGATCCATTCTAATTCATTCGTACGATCCATTCTAATTCTTTCACACGATCCATTCTAATTCATTCGTACGATCCATTCTAATTCATTCGTACGATCTATTCTAAATCATTCGTACGATCCATTCTAATTTCATTCGTACGATCCATTCTAATTCATTCGCTCAAATGTATCCATTCTAATCCATTCGTACGATCCATTTTAATTCATTCGTACGATCCATTCTAATTCATTCGCATGAATGTAACCATTCTAATTCATTCATTTGATCTATTCTAATTCATTCGTACGATCCATTCTAATTCATTCGCCCGATCCATTCTAATTCATTCGCACGAATGTATCCATTCTAATCCATTCGTAGGATCCATTCTAATTCATTCGTACGATCCATTCTAATTCATTCGTCCGATCCATTTTAATTCATTCGCACGAATGTATCCATTCTAATTCATTCGTACGATCCATTCTAATTCATTCGTACGATCCATTCTAATTCATTTGTAAGATCCATTCTAATTCATTCGTACGATTCATTCTAATTCATTCGTACGATCCATTCTAATTCATTCGCAAGAATGTATCCATTCTAGTTCATTCGTACGATCCATTCTAATTCATTCGTACGATCCATTCTAATTCATTCGTCCGATCCATTATAATTCATTCGCACGAATGTATCCATTCTAATTTATTCGTACGATCCATTCTAATTCATTCGTATGATCCATTCTAATTCATTCTTAAGATCCATTCTAATTCATTCGTACGATCCATTCCAATTCATTCGTACGATCCATTCTAATTCATTCGCACGAATGTATCCATTCTAGTTCATTCGTACGATCCATTCTAATTCATTCGCACGATCCATTCTAATTCATTCGTACGATCCATTCTAATTCATTCGCACTAATGTATCCATTCTAGTTCATTCGTACGATCCATTCTAATTCATTCATACGATCCATTCTAATTCATTCGTACGATCCATTCTAATTCATTCATACAATCCATTCTAATTCATTAGCACGATCCATTCTAATTCACTCATACTATCCATTCTAATACATTCATACGATCCATTCTAATTCATTTGCACGAATATATCCATTCTAATTCATTCGTACGATCCATTCTAATTCCTTCGTACGATCCATTCTAATTCATTCGTACGATCCATTCTAATTCATTCATATGATCCATTCTAATTCATTCGTACGATCCATTCTAATTCATTCGCACAAATGTATCCATTCTAATTCATTCGTACGATCCATTCTAATTCATTCGTATGATCCATTCTAATTCATTCGTAAGATCCATTCTAATTCATTCGTACGATCCATTCTAATTCATTCGTACGATCCATTCTAATTCATTCGCGAATGTATCCATTCTAATTCATTCGTACGATCCATTTTAATTCATTCGTACGATCCATTCTAATTCATTCATACGATCTATTCTAATTCATTCATACAATCCATTCTAATTCTTTCACACGATCCATTCTAATTCATTCGTACGATCCATTCTAATTCATTCGCACAATCCATTCCATTTCATTCGTAAGATCCATTCTTACTCACTCGTATGATCCATTCTAATTCATTCGCACGAATGTATCCATAATGGATCATACGAATGAGTAAGAATGGATCGTACAAATGAAATAGAATGGATTGTGCGAATGAATTAGAATGGACCGTACGAATGAATTAGACGTACGAATGAATTAGAATGGATACATTCATGTGAATAAATTAGAATGGATCATACGAATGAGTAAGAATGGATCGTGCGAATGAATTAGAATGGATCGTGCGAATGAATTAGAATGGATCGTACGAATGAATTAGAATGGATCGTACGAATGAGTAAGAATGGATCGTACGAATGAAATAGAATGGATTGAACGAATGAATTAGAACGGATCGTACGAATGAAATAGAATGAATTACAATTGATCGTACCAATGAAATACAATGGATTGTACGAATGATTTAGAATGGATCGTACGAATGAATTAGAATGGATCGTACGAATGATTTAGAATGGATACATTCGTGCGAATGAATTAGAATGGATCATACGAATGAGTAAGAATGGATTGTACGAATGAAATTGAATGGATTGTACGAATGAATTAGAATGGATTCGTACGAATGAATTAGAATGGATACATTCGTGCGAATGAATTAGAATGGATCGTACCAATGAGTAAGAATGGATCGTACGAATGAAATAGAATGGATTGTGCGAATGAATTAGAACAGATCGTACGAATGAATTAGAATGGATCGTACAAATGAATTAGAATGGATCATACGAATTAATTAGAATGGATCTTACGAATGAATTAGAATGGATCGTACGAATGAATTAGAATGGATCGTACGAATGAATTAGAATGGATCATACGAATGAATTAGAATGGATCATACGAATTAATTAGAATAGATCTTACGAATGAATTAGAATGGATCGTACGAATGAATTAGAATGGATCGTACGAAGGAATTAGAATGGATCGTACGAATTAATTAGAATGGATCATACGAAAGAATTAGAATGGATCGTACGAATGAATTAGAATGGATCGTACGAATGAATTAGAATGGATACATTCGTATGAATGAATTAGAATGGATCGTACGAATGAATTAGAATGGATCGTGCGAATGAATTAGAATGGATCGTACGAATGAATTAGAATGGATTCGTACGAATAAATTAGAATGGATACATTCGTGCGAATGAATTAGAATGGATCGTACCAATGAGTAAGAATGGATCGTACGAATGAAATAGAATGGATTGTGCGATTGAATTAGAATGGACCGTACGAATGAATTAGACGTACGAATGAATTAGAATGGATACATTCGTGCGAATAAATTAGAATGGTTCATACGAATGAGTAAGAATGGATCGTCATTCTAATTCATTCGTATGATCCATTCTAATTCATTTGTTTCCATTCTATTTCATTCGCACGATCCATTCTAATTCATTCGCACAATCTATTCTAATTCATTCGTACGAATGAATTAGAATGGATACATTCGTGTGAAAGAATTAGAATGGATTGTATGAATGAATTAGAATGGATCGTACGAATGAATTAGAACGGATCGTACGAAGGAATTAGAATGGATCGTACGAATGAATTAGAATGGATCGTACGAATGAATTAGAATAGATCGTACGAATGAATTAGAATGGGTCGTACGAATGAATTAGAATGGATCGTACGAATGAATTAGGATGGATACATTCGTGCGAATGAATTAGAATGGATCGTACGAATGAATTAGAATGGATCGTGCGAATGAATTAGAATGGATCGTACGAATGAATTAGAATGGATTCGTACGAATGAATTAGAATGGATACATTCGTGCGAATGAATTAGAATGGATCGTACCAATGAGTAAGAATGGATCGTACAAATGAAATAGAATGGATTGTGCGAATGAATTAGAATGGACCGTACGAATGAATTAGACGTACGAATGAATTAGAATGGATACATTCGTGCGAATAAATTAGAATGGATCATACGAATGAGTAAGAATGGATCGTCATTCTAATTTATTCGTATGATCCATTCTAATTCATTTGTATCCATTCTATTTCATTCGCACGATCCATTCTAATTCATTCGCGCAATCTATTCTAATTCATTCGTACGATCCATTCTAATTCATTCGTAAGATCCATTCTAATTCATTCGTACGATCCATTCTAATTCATTCGTACGATCCATTCTAATTCATTCGCACGAATGTATCCATTCTAGTTCATTCGTACGATCCATTCTAATTCATTCGCACGATCCATTCTAATTCATTCGTACGATCCATTCTAATTCATTCGCACGAATGTATCCATTCTAGTTCATTCGTACGATCCATTCTAATTCATTCGTACAATCCATTCAAATTCATTCGTACGATCCATTCTAATTCATTCATACAATCCATTCTAATTCATTAGCATGATCCATTCTAATTCACTCATACGATCCATTCTAATACATTCATACGATCCATTCTAATTCATTTGCACGAATATATCCATTCTAATTCATTCGTACGATCCATTCTAATTCCTTCATACGATCCATTCTAATTCATTCGTACAATCCATTCTAATTCATTCATACGATCCATTCTAATTCATTCGTACGATCCATTCTAATTCATTCGCACAAATGTATCCATTCTAATTCATTCGTACGATCAATTCTAATTCATTCGTACGATCCATTCTAATTCATTCATAAGATCCATTCTAATTTATTCGTACGATCCATTCTAATTCATTCGTACGATCCATTCTAATTCATTCGCGAATGTATCCATTCTAATTCATTCGTACGATCCATTCTAATTCATTCGTACGATCCATTCTAATTCATTCGTACGATACATTCTATTTTATTCATACGATATATTCTAATTCATTCATACAATCCATTCTAATTCTTTCACACGATCCATTCTAATTCATTCTTACGATCCATTCTAATTCATTCGCACAATCCATTCTATTTCATTCGTACGATCCATTCTTACTCATTCGTATGATCCATTCTAATTCATTCGCACGAATGTATCCATAATGGATCATACGAATGAGTAAGAATGGATCGTTCGAATGAAATAGAATGGATTGTGCGAATGAATTAGAATGGACCGTACGAATGAATTAGACGTACGAATGAATTAGAATGGATACATTCGTGCGAATAAATTAGAATGGATCATACGAATGAGTAAGAATGGATCGTGCGAATGAATTAGAATGGATCGTGCGAATGAATTAGAATGGATCGTACGAATGAATTAGAATGGATCGTACGAATGAGTAAGAATGGATCGTACGAATGAAATAGAATGGATTGTACGAATGAATTAGAACGGATCGTACAAATGAAATAGAATGAATTAGAATGAATTAGAATTGATCGTACGAATGAAATAGAATGGATTGTATGAATTATTTAGAATGGATCGTACGAATGAATTAGAATGGATCATACGAATGATTTAGAATGGATACATTCGTGCGAATGAATTAGAATGGATCATACGAATGAGTAAGAATGGATCGTACGAATGAAATAGAATGGATTGTACGAACGAATTAGAATGGATTCGTACGAATGAATTAGAATGGATCGTACCAATGAGTAAGAATGGATCGTACGAATGAAATAGAATGGATTGTGCGAATGAATTAGAATGGATCGTACGAATGAATTAGAATGGATACATTCGTGCGAATGAATTAGAATGGATCGTACCAATGAGTAAGAATGGATCGTACGAATGAAATAGAATGGATTGTGCGAATGAATTAGAATTGATCGTACAAATGAATTAGAATGGATCATACGAATTAATTAGAATGGATCTTACGAATGAATTAGAATGGATCGTACGAATGAATTACAATGGATCGTACGAATGAATTAGAATGGATCGTACGAATGAATTAGAATGGATCATAAGAATTAATTAGAATGGATCATACGAATGATTTAGAATGGATCGTACGAATGTATTAGAATGGATCGTACGAATGAATTAGAATGGATCGTACGAATGAATTAGAATGGATACATTCGTACGAATGAATTAGAATGGATCGTACGAATGAATTAGAATGGATCGTACGAATGAATTAGAATGGATCGTGCGAATGAATTAGAATGGATCGTACGAATGAATTAGAATGGATTCGTATGAATAAATTAGAATGGATACATTCGTGCGAATGAATTAGAATGGATCGTACCAATGAGTAAGAATGGATCGTACGAATGAAATAGAATGGATTGTGCGATTGAATTAGAATGGACCGTACGAATAAATTAGACGTACGAATGAATTAGAATGGATACATTCGTGCGAATAAATTAGAATGGATCATACGAATGAGTAAGAATGGATCGTCATTCTAATTCATTCGTATGATCCATTCTAATTCATTTGTATCCATTCTATTTCATTCGCACGATCCATTCTAATTCATTCGCACAATCTATTCTAATTCATTCGTACGAATGAATTAGAATGGATACATTCGTGTGAAAGAATTAGAATGGATTGTATGAATGAATTAGAATGGATCGTACGAATGAATTAGAACGGATCGTACGAAGGAATTAGAATGGATTGTACGAATGAATTAGAATGGATCGTACGAATGAATTAGAATAGATCGTACGAATGAATTAGAATGGATCATACGAATGAATTAGAATGGATCGTACGAATGAATTAGAATGGATACATTCGTGCGAATGAATTAGAATGGATCATACGAATGAATTAGAATGGATCGTGCGAATGAATTAGAATGGATCGTATGAATGAATTAGAATGGATTCGTACGAATGAATTAGAATGGATACATTCGTGCGAATGAATTAGAATGGATCGTACCAATGAGTAAGAATGGATCGTACAAATGAAATATAATGGATTGTGCGAATGAATTAGAATGGATCGTACGAATGAATTAGACGTACGAATGAATTAGAATGGATACATTCGTGCGAATAAATTAGAATGGATCATACAAATGAGTAAGAATGGATCGTCATTCTAATTCATTCGTATGATCCATTCTAATTCATTTGTATCCATTCTATTTCATTCGCACGATCCATTCTAATTCATTCGCGCAATCTATTCTAATTCATTCGTACGATCCATTCTAATTCATTCGTAAGATCCATTCTAATTCATTCGTACGATCCATTCTAATTCATTCGCACGAATGTATCCATTCTAGTTCATTCGTACGATCCATTCTAATTCATTCGCACGATCCATTCTAATTCATTCGTACGATCCATTCTAATTCATTCGCACGAATGTATCCATTCTAGTTCATTCGTACGATCCATTCTAATTCATTCGTACAATCCATTCTAATTCATTCGTACGATCCATTCTAATTCATTCATACAATCCATTCTAATTCATTAGCACGATCCATTCTAATTCACTCATACGGTCCATTCTAATACATTCATACGATCCATTCTAATTCATTTGCACGAATATATCCATTCTAATTTATTCGTACGATCCATTCTAATTCCTTCGTACGATCCATTCTAATTCATTCGTACAATCCATTCTAATTCATTCATACGATCCATTCTAATTCATTCGTACGATCCATTCTAATTCATTCGCACAAATATATCCAGTCTAGTTCATTTGTACGATCCATTCTAATTCATTCGTACAATCCATTCTAATTCATTCGTAAGATCCATTCTAATTCATTCGTACGATCCATTCTAATTCATTCGTACGATCCATTCTAATTCATTCGCGAATGTATCCATTCTAATTCATTCGTACGATCCATTCTAATTCATTCGTACGATCCATTCTAATTCATTCGTACGATATATTCTAATTCATTCATACAATCCATTCTAATTCTTTCACACGATCCATTCTAATTCATTCGTACGATCCATTCTAATTCATTCGCACAATCCATTCTATTTCATTCGTACGATCCATTCTTACTCATTCGTATGATCCATTCTAATTCATTCGCACGAATGTATCCATAATGGATCATACGAATGAGTAAGAATGGATCGTACGAATGAAATAGAATGGATTGTGCGAATGAATTAGAATGGACCGTATGAATGAATTAGACATACGAATGAATTAGAATGGATACATTCGTGCGAATAAATTAGAATGGATCATACGAATGAGTCAGAATGGATCGTGCGAATGAATTAGAATGGATCGTACGAATGAATTAGAATGGATCGTACGAATGAGTAAGAATGGAGCGTACGAATGAAATAGAATGGATTGTACGAATGAATTAGAATGGATTCGTACGAATGAATTAGAATGGATACATTCGTGCGAATGAATTAGAATGGATCATACGAATGAGTAAGAATGGATCGTACGAATGGAATAGAATAGATTGTACGAATGAATTAGAATGGATCCTACGAATGAATTAGAATGGATCGTGTGAATGAATTAGAATGGATTGTATGAATGAATTAGAATGGATCGTACGAATGAATTAGAATGGATCGTACGAATGAATTAGAATGGATATATTCGTGCGAATGAATTAAAATTGATCGTACGAATGAATTAGAATGGATATATTTGTACAAATGAATTAGAATGGATCATATGAATGAATTAGAATGGATCGTATGAGTGAATTAGAACGGATCGTACGAATGAAATAGAATGAATTAGAATGAATTAGAATTGATCGTACGAATGAAATAGAATGGATTGTACGAATGATTTAGAATGGATCGTACGAATGAATTAGAATGGATCGTACGAATGATTTAGAATGGATACATTTGTGCGAATGAATTAGAATGGATCATACGAATGAGTAAGAATGGATCGTACGAATGACATAGAATGGATTGTACGAATGAATTAGAATGGATTCGTACGAATGAATTAGAATGGATACATTCGTGCGAATGAATTAGAATGGATCGTACCAATGAGTAAGAATGGATCGTACGAATGAAATAGAATAGATTGTGCGAATGAATTAGAATGGATCGTACGAATGAATTAGAATGGATCGTGTGAAAGAATTAGAATGGATTGTATGAATGAATTAGAATAGATCGTATGAATGAATTAGAATGGATCGTACGAATGAATTAGAATGGATCGTACGAATGAATTAGAATGGATCGTACGAATGAGTAAGAATGGATCGTATGAATGAAATAGAATGGATTGCACGAATGAATTAGAATGGATCGTACGAATGAATTAGAATGGATCGTGTGAAAGAATTAGAATGGATTGTATGCATGAATTAGAATGGATCGTACGAATGAATTAGAATGGATCGTACGAAGGAATTAGAATGGATCGTACGAATGAATTAGAATGGATCGTACGAATGAATTAGAATAGATCGTACGAATGAATTAGAATGGATCGTACGAAGGAATTAGAATGGATCGTACGAATGAATTAGAATGGATATATTCGTGCAAATGAATTAGAATGGATCGTATGAATGTATTAGAATGGATCGTATGAGTGAATTAGAATGGATCGTACGAATGAATTAGAATGGATCGTATGAATGAATTAGAATGGATCGTGCGAAAGAATTCGAATGCATTGTATGAATGAATTAGAATGGATCGTATGAATGAATTAGAATGGATCGTGCGAATGAATTCGAATGGATCGCATGATCCATTCGAATAGAATGGATCGTATGAATGAATTAGAATGGATCAGGCGAATGAATTATAATGGATTGTAGGAATGAATTAGAATGGATCGTATGAATGAATTAGAATGGATCGTATGAATGAATTAGAATGGATCGTGCGAATGAATTAGAATGGATCGTACGAATGAATTAGAATGGATCGTACGAATGAATTAGAATGGATCATACGAATGAATTAGAAGGGATCATACGAATGAGTAAGAAAGGATACATTCATGCGAATGAATTAGAATGGATCGGACGATTGAATTAGAATGGATCGTACGATTCATTCTAATTCATTCGTACGATCCATTCTAATACATTTGTACGATTCATGCTAATTCATTCGCACGATCCATTCTAATTCATTCGTACGATCCATTCTTATTCATTCATACGATCCAGTCTAATTCATTCGCACAATCTATTCATGCGATCCAGTCTAATTCATTCGCACAATCCATTCTAATTCATTCGTACAATCCATTCTAATTCATTCGTATGATCCATTCTAACTCATTCGGTGGATCCATTCTAATTCATTCGTACGATCCATTCTAATTCATTCGTACAATCCATTCTAATTCATTCGTACGATCTATTCTAATTTATTCGTACGATCCATTCTAATTTATTCGTACGATCCATTCTAATTCCTTCGTACGATCCATTCTAATTCATTCGTACGATCCATTCTACTTCATTCGTACAATCTATTCTAATTCATTCGTACGATTGGATACATTCGTGTGAATGAATTAGAATGGATCGTACGAATGAGTAAGAATGGATCATACGAATGAAATAGAATGGATTGCATGAATGAATTAGAATGGATCGTACGAATGAATTAGAATGGATCATGTGAAAGAATTAGAATGGATTGTATGAATGAATTAAAATGGATCGTACGAATGAATTAGAATGGATCATACGAAGGAATTAGAATGGATCGTACGAAGGAATTAGAATGGATCGTACGAATGAATTAGAATAGATCGTATGAATGAATTAGAATAAATTTTGTGAATGAATTAGAACTGATCGTACGAATGAATTAGAATAGATCGTATGAATGAATTAGAATTGATTTTGTGAATGAATTAGAACTGATCGTACGAATGAATTAGAATGGATACATTCATGCGAATGAATTAGAATGGATTGTATGAATGAATTAGAATGGATCGTACGAATGAACTAGAATGGATACATTCGTGCGAATGAATTAGAATGGATCGTACGAATGAATTAGAATGGATCTTACGAATGAATTAGAATGGATCGTACGAATGAATTAGAATGGATCGTACGAATGAATTAGAATGGATACATTCGTGTGAATGAATTAGAATGGATCGGACGAATGAATTAGAATGGATCGTACGAATGAATTAGAATAGATCGTATGAATGAATTAGAATGGATCGTACGAATAAATTAGAATGGATACATTCGTCCGAATGAATTAGAATGGATCATACGAATGAGTAAGAATGGATCGTACGAATAAAATAGAATAGATTGTACGAATGGATTAGAATGGATCCTATGAATGAATTAGAATGGATCATGTGAAAGAATTAGAATGGATTGTATGAATGAATTAGAATGGATCGTGCGAATGAATTCGAATGGATCGTACAAATTCATTCTAATTCATTCATACAATCCATTCTAATTCTTTCACACGATCCATTCTAATTCATTCGTACGTTCCATTCTAATTCATTAGCACGATCCATGCTAATTCATTCGTTCGATCAATTCTAATTCATTAGCACGATCCATTCTAATTCATACGTACGATCCATTCTAATCCATTCGCACGATCCATTCTAATTCATTCATAGGATCCATTCTAAATCATTCATACGATCTATTCTTATTCTTTCGCACGAATGTATCCATTCTAATTCATTCGCACGAATGTATCCATTCTAATTCATTCGTACGATCCATTCTAATTCATTCGTACGATCCATTCTAATTCATTCGTACGATCCATTCTAATTCATTCATACGATCTATTCTAATTCATTCATACAATCCATTTTAATTCTTTCACACGATCCATTCTAATTCATTCGTACGATCCATTCTAATTCATTCGCACAATCCATTCTATTTCATTCGTACGATCCATTCTTACTCATTGGTATGATCCATTCTAATTCATTCGTACGAATCCATTCTAATTCATTCGTAGAATCCATTCTATTTCATTCGTACGATCCATTCTTACTCATTCGTATGATCCATTCTAATTCATTCACACAAATGTATCCATTCTAAATCATTCGTACGATCCATTCTAGTTCATTCGTACGATCCATTCTAAATCATTCGTACAATCCATTCTATTTCATTCGTACGATCAATTCTAATTCATTAGCACGATCCATTCTAATTCATTCGTACGATCCATTCAAATTCATTTGCACGATCAATTCTAATTCATTCGTACAATCCATTCTATTTCATTCGTACGATCCATTCTTACTCATTCGTATGATCCATTCTAATTCATTCGCACGAATGTATCCATTCTAATCCATTCGTACGATCCATTCTAATCTATTCGTACGATCCATTCTAATTCATTCGCATGAATGTAACCATTGTAATTCATTCGTCCGATCCATTCTAATTCATTCGCACGAATGTATCCATTCTAAACCATTTATACGATCCATTCTAATTTATTCGTACGATCCATTCTAATTCATTCGTAAGATCCATTCTAATTCATTCGTACGATCCATTCTAATTCATTCGTACGATCCATTCTAATTCATTCGCACGAATGTATCCATTCTAGTTCATTCATATGATCCATTCTAATTCATTCGTACGATCCATTCTAATTCATTCGCACGATCCATTCTAATTCATTCGTACGATCCATTCTAATTCATTCGCACGAATGTATCCATTCTAATTCATTCGTACATACGATCCATTCTAATTCATTCGCACGAATGTATCCATTCTAATTCATTTGTATAATCCATTCTATTTCATTCGTACGATCCATTCTTACTCATTCGTATGATCCATTCTAATTCATTCGCACGAATGTATCCATTCTAATTCATTTGTACGATCCATTCATTCGTACGATCCATTCTAATTCATTCGTATGATCCATTCTAATTTATTCATTCAAATATATCCGTTCTAATTCATTCGTACGATCCATTCTAATTCATTCGCACGATCCATTCTAATTCATTCGCACGAATGTATCCATTCTAATTCATTTGCACGATCCATTCTAATTCATTCCTATGATCTATTCTAATTCATTCGTACGATCCATTCTAATTCATTCACTCGAATGTATCCATTCTAATTCATTCGTACGATCCATTCTAATTCGTTCGTACGATCCATTCTAATTCGTTCGTACGATCCATTCTAATTCATTCGTATGATCCATTCTAATTCATTCCTATGATCTATTCTAATTCATTTGCTCGAATATATCCATTCTAATTCATTCATTCGATCCATTCTAATTCATTCGCACGATCCATTCTAATTCATTCGTATGATCTATTCTAATCCATTCGTACGATCCATTCTAATTCATTCGTACGATCCATTCTATTTCATTCGTACGATCCATTCTAATTCATTCGCACGAATGTATCCATTCTAGTTCATTTGTACGATCTATTCTAATTCATTCGTACGATCCATTCTAGTCCATTCTAGTCCATTCTAGTTCATTCGTACGATCCATTCTAATTCATTCCTATGATCTATTCTAATTCATTTGCTCGAATATATCCATTCTAATTCATTCGTTCTATCCATTCTAATTCATTCGCATGATCCATTCTAATTCCTTCGTACGATCCGTTCTAATTCATTCGTACGATCCATTAGAATGCATTGTATGAATGAATTAGAATGGATCATATGAATGAATTAGAATGGATCGTGCGAATGAATTCGAATGGATCGCATGATCCATTCGAATAGAATGGATCGTATGAATGAATTAGAATGGATCGGGCGAATGAATTAGAATGGATTGTTGGAATGAATTAGAATGGATCGTATGAATGAATTAGAATGGATCGTATGAATGAATTAGAATGGATCGTGCGAATGAATTAGAATGGATCGTACGAATGAATTAGAATGGATCATACGAATGAGTAAGAATGGATCGTACGAATGAAATAGAATTGATTGTACGAATGAATTAGAATGGATACATTCATGCGAATGAATTAGAATGGATCGTACGAATGAATTAGAATGAATCGTAAGATTCATGCTAATTCATTCGCATGATCCATTCTAATTCATTCGTACGATCCATTCTTATTCATTCATACGATCCATTCTAATTCATTCGCACGATTCTAATTCATTCGTACAATCCATTCTAATTCATTCGTACAATCCATTCTAATTCATTCGTATGAGCTATTCTAATTCATTCGTACGATCCATTCTAATTCATTCGTACGATCCATTGTAATTCATTCATACAATCCATTTAGATTCATTCGCACAAATGTATCCATTAAAATTCATTCATACGATCCAGTCTAATTCATTCATACGATCCATTCTAATTCTTTCGTACGATCCATTATAATTCATTCGTACGATCTATTCTAATTCATTCGTACGATCCATTCTAATTCATTCGTACGATCCATTCTAATTCCTTCATACGATCCATTCTAATTCATTCGTACGATCCATTCTAATTCATTCGTACAATCTATTCTAATTCATTCGTACGAATGGAGACATTCGTGTGAATGAATTAGAATGGATCGTACGAATGAGTAAGAATGGATCGTACGAATGAAATAGAATGGATTGCACGAATGAATTAGAATGGATTGTACGAATGAATTAGAAATGATCGTGTGAAAGAATTAGAATGGATTGTATGAATGAATTAGAATGGATCGTACGAATGAATTAGAATGGATCGTACGAAGGAATAAGAATGGATCGTACAAATGAATTAGAATGGATCGTACGAATGAATTAGAATAGATCGTACGAATGAATTAGAATGGATCGTACGAAGGAATTAGAATGGATCGTACGAATGAATTAGAATGGATTGTGCGAATGAATTAGAATGGATCGTACGAATGAATTAGAATGGATCATGTGAAAGAATTAGAATGGATTGTATGAATGAATTAGAATAGATCGTATGAATGAATTAGAATGGATCGTACGAATGAATTAGAATGGATCGTACGAATGAACTAGAATGGATACATTCGTGCGAATGAATTAGAATGGATCGTACGAATGAATTAGAATGGATCATACGAATGAATTAGAATGGATCTTACGAATGAATTAGAATGGATCGTACGAATGCACGATCCATGCTAATTCATTCGTTCGATCAATTCTAATTCATTAGCACGATCCATTCTAATTCATTCGTACGATCCATTCTAATTCATTCGCACGATCCATTCTAATTCATTCGTACGATCCATTCTAATTCTTTCACACGATCCATTCTAATTCATTCGTACGATCCATTCTAATTCATTCGTACGATCTATTCTAATTCATTCGTACAATCCATTCTAATTCATTCGTACGATCCATTCTAATTCCTTCGTACGATCTATTCTAATTCATTCATACAATCCATTCTAATTCTTTCACACGATCCATTCTAATTCATTCGTACGATCCATTCTAATTTATTCTCACAATCCATTCTAATTCATTCGCACGAATGTATCCATTCTAAATCGTTCGTACAATCCATTATATTTCATTCGTACGATCCATTCTTACAATCCATTATAATGGATCCTACGAATGAATTAGAATGGATCGTGTGAAAGAATTAGAATGGATTGTATGAATGAATTAGAATGGATCGTATGAATGAATTAGAATAGATCGTACAAATGAATTAGAATGGATACATTCGTGCGAATAAATTAGAATTGATCGTACGAATGAATTAGAATGAATCGTGCGAATTAATTAGAATGGATCGTACGAATGAATTAGAATGGATCGTACGAATGAACTAGAATGGATACATTCGTGTGAATGAATTAGAATGGATCGTACGAATGAATTAGAATGGATCGTACGAATGAATTAGAATGGATCTTACGAATGAATTAGAATGGATCGTACGAATGAATTAGAATGGATCGTACGAATGAATTAGAATGGATACATTCGTATGAATAAATTAGAATGGATCGTACGAAGGAATTAGAATGGATCGTACGAATGAATTTGAATGGATACATTTGTGCGAATGAATCTAAATGGATTGTATGAATGAATTACAATGGATCGTACGAATGAATTAGAATGGATCGTACGATGAATTAGAATAGCTCATACGAATGAATTAGAATGAATCGTATGAATGAATTAGAATGGATACATTCGTGCGAATGAATTAGAATGGATCGTACGAATGAATTAGAATGGATATATTCGTGCAAATGAATTAGAATGGATCGTATGAATGTATTAGAATGGATCGTATGAGTGAATTAGAATGGATTGTGCGAATGAATTAGAATGGATTGTATGAATGAATTTGAATGGATCGTGCGAATGAATTAGAATGGATCGTACGAATGAATTAGAATGGATCCTATGAATGAATTAGAATGGATCGTGCGAATGAATTAGAATGGATCGTACGAATGAATTAGAATGGATCGTGCTAATGAATTAGAAATGATTGAACGAATGAATTAGAATGGATACATTCGTGCGAATGAATTAGAATGGATCGGACAAATGAATTAGAATGGATCGTACGAATGAGTAAGAATGGATCGTACGAATGAAATAGAATAGATCGTACGAATGAATTAGAATGGATCGTACGAATGAATTAGAATGGCTCGTACGAATGAATTAGAATGGATCGTACGAATGGATTAGAATGGATTCTACGAATGGATTAGAATGGATACCTTTGTGCATATGAATTAGAATGGATCGTATGAATGAATTAGAATGGATCATAGAATAAAAGGTACGAATGAATTAGAATGAATTAGAATGGATCGTACGAATGAATTAGAATAGATCATAGGAATGAATAAGAATGGATCGTGCAAATGAATTAGAATGGATACATTCGTGCGAATGAATTAGAATGGATTGGACGAATGAATTAGAATGGATCGTACGAATGAGTAAGAATGGATCATACGAATGAATGGATCGTACGAATGAAATAGAATGGATTGTACGAATGAATTAGAATGGATCGTACAAATGAATTAGAATGGATCGTACGAATGAATTAGAATGGATCATACAAATGAATTATAATGGATCGTGTGAAAGAATTAGAATGGATTGTATGAATGAATTAGAATAGATCGTATGAATGAATTAGAATGGATCGTACGAATGAATTAGAATGGATCGTACGAATGAACTAGAATGGATACATTCGTGCGAATGAATTAGAATGGATCGTACGAATGAATTAGAATGGATCGTACGAATGAATTAGAATGGATCTTACGAATGAATTAGAATGGATCGTACGAATGCACGATCCATGCTAATTCATTCGTTCGATCAATTCTAATTCATTAGTACGATCCATTCTAATTCATTCATACGATCCATTATAATTCTTCGCACGATCCATTTTAATTCATTCGTACGATCCATTCTAATTCTTTCACACGATCCATTCTAATTCATTCGTACGATCCATTCTAATTCATTCGTACGATCTATTCTAATTCATTCGTACGATCCATTCTAATTCATTCGTATGATCCATTCTAATTCCTTCGTACGATCCATTCTAATTCATTCATACAATCTATTCTAATTCATTCAGACAATCCATTCTAATTCTTTCACACGATCCATTCTAATTCATTCGTACGGTCCATTCTAATTCATTCATACAATCCATTCTAATTCTTTCACACGATCCATTCTAATTCATTCGTACGTTCCATTCTAATTCATTAGCACGATCCATGCTAATTCATTCGTTCGATCAATTCTAATTCATTAGCACGATCCATTCTAATTCATTCGTACGATCCATTCTAATTCATTCGCACGATACATTCTAATTCATTCATAGGATCCATTCTAATTCATTCATACGATCTATTCTAATTCTTTCGCACGAATGTATCCATTCTAATTCATTCGCACGAATGTATCCATTCTAATTCATTCGTACGATCCATTCTAATTCATTCATACGATCCATTCTAATTCATTCGTACGATCCATTCTAATTCATTCATACGATCTATTCTAATTCATTCATACAATCCATTCTAATTCTTTCACACGATCCATTCTAATTCATTCGTACGATCCATTCTAATTCATTCGCACAATCCATTCTATTTCATTCGTACGATCCATTCTTACTCATTGGTACGATCCATTCTAATTCATTCGCACGAATGTATCCATTCTAATTCATTCATACGAATCCATTCTAATTCATTCGTACAATCCATTCTATTTCATTCGTGCGATCCATTCTTACTCATTCGTATGATCCATTCTAATTCATTCGCACAAATGTATCCGTTCTAAATCATTCGTACGATCCATTCTAATTAATTCGTACGATCCATTCTAAATCATTCGTACAATCCATTCTATTTCATTCGCACGATCAATTCTAATTCATTAGCACGATCCATTCTAATTCATTCGTACGATCCATTCAAATTCATTCGCACGATCCATTCTAATTCATTCGTACAATCCATTCTATTTCATTCGTACGATCCATTCTTACTCATTCGTATGATCCATTCTAATTCATTCGCACGAATATATCCATTCTAATCCATTCGTACGATCCATTCTAATTCATTCGCATGAATGTAACCATTCTAATTCATTCATTTGATCCATTCTAATTCATTCGTACGATCCATTCTAATTCATTCGTCCGATCCATTCTAACTCATTTGCATAAATGTATCCATTCTAAACCATTCATACGATCCATTCTAATTTATTCGTACGATCCATTCTAATTCATTCGTAAGATCCATTCTAATTCATTAGTACGATCCATTCTAATTCATTCGTATGATCCATTCTAAATCATTCGCACGAATGTATCCATTCTAGTTCATTCGTACGATCCATTCTAATTCATTCGTACGATCCATTCTAATTCATTCGCACGATCCATTCTAATTCATTCGTACTATCCATTCTAATTCATTCGCACGAATGTATCCATTCTAATTCATTCGTACATACGATCCATTCTAATTCATTCGTACGATCTATTCTAATTCATTCGCACGATCTGTTCTTATTCATTCGCACAATCTATTCTAATTCATTCGCACGAATGTATCCATTCTAATTCATTCGTACAATCCATTCTAATTCATATGCACGAAGGTATCCATTCTAATTCATTCGTACGATCCATTATAATTCAGGATCGTACGAATGAATTAGAATGGATACATTCGTGCGAATGAATTAGAATTGATCATACGAATGAGTAAGAATGGATTGGACGAATGAATTAGAATGGATCGTACGAATGAATTAGAATGGATCGTACGAATAATTAGAATGGATACATTCGTCCGAATGAATTAGAATGGATCATACGAATGAGTAAGAATGGATCGTCATTCTAATTCATTCGTATGATCCATTCTAATTCATTTGTATCCATTCTATTTCATTCGCACGATCCATTCTAATTCATTCGCGCAATCTATTCTAATTCATTCGTACGAATGAATTAGAATGGATACATTCGTGTGAAAGAATTAGAATGGATTGTATGAATGAATTAGAATGGATCGTACGAATGAATTAGAACGGATCGTACGAAGGAATTAGAATGGATCGTACGAATGAATTAGAATGGATCGTACGAATGAATTAGAATGGATACATTCGTGCGAATGAATTAGAATGGATCGGATGAATGAATTAGAATGGATCGTACGAATGAATTAGAATAGATCGTACGAATGAATTAGAATGGATCGTACGAATAAATTAGAATGGATACATTCGTCCGAATGAATTAGAATGGATCATACGAATGAGTAAGAATGGATCGTACGAATGAAATAGAATAGATTGTACGAATGAATTAGAATGGATCCTACGAATGAATTAGAATGGATCGTGTGAAAGAATTAGAATGGATTGTATGAATGAATTAGAATGGATCGTATGAATGAAATAGAATGGATCGTACGAATGAATTAGAATGGATACATTCGTGTGAATGAATTAGAATTGATCGTACGAATGAATTAGAATGGATCGTGCGAATGAATTAGAATGGATCGTACGAATGAATTAGAATGGATCGTACGAATGAACTAGAATGGATACATTCGTGCGAATGAATTAGAATGGATCGTACGAATGAATTAGAATGGATCGTACGAATGAATTACAATGGATACATTCGTACAAATGAATTAGAATGGATCGTACGAATGAATTAGAATGGATATATTTGAACGAATAAATTAGAATGGATCATACGAATGAATTAGAATGGATCGTACGAATGAATTAGAATGGATAGTGCGAATGAATTAGAATCGATCGTACGAATGAATTAGAATGGATCGTACGAATGAATTAGAATGGATCATACGAATGAGTAAGAATGGATCGTACGAATGAATTAGAATGGATCGTACGAATGAATTAGAATTGATACATTCGTCCGAATGAATTAGAATGGATCATACGAATGAGTAAGAATAGATCGTACGAATGAAATAGAATAGATTGTACGATTGAATTAGAATGGATCCTACGAATGAATTAGAATGGATCGTGTGAAAGAATTAGAATGGATTGTATGAATGAATTAGAATGGATCGTATGAATGAATTAGAATGGATTGTACGAATGTATTAGAATGGATCGTACGAATGAATTAGAATGGATCGTACGAATGAACTAGAATGGATACATTCGTGCGAATGAATTAGAATGGATCGTGTGAAAGAATTAGAATGGATTGTGCGAATGAATTAGAATGGACCGTACGAATGAATTAGAATGGATACATTCGTGCGAATGAATTAGAATGGATCGGACGAATGAATTAGAATAGATCGTGTGAAAGAATTAGAATGGATTGTATGAATGAATTAGAATGAATTCGTAAGATCCATTCGAATTCATTCGCACGATCCATTCTAATTCATTCATACGATCCATTCTAATTCATTCATACAATCCATTCTAATTCTTTCACACGATCCATTCTAATTCATTCGTAGGATCCATTCTAATTCATTCGTACAATCTATTCTATTTCATTCGTACGATCCATTCTTACTCATTCGTATGATCCATTCTAATTCCTTCGGACGAATGTATCCATTCTAATTTATTCGTACGATCGATTCTAATTCATTCGTACGATCCATTCTAATTCATTCGTACGATCCATTCTAATTCATTCGTCCGATCCATTCTAATTTATTCGCACGAATGTATCCATTCTAATTCATTCGTACGATCCATTCTAATTCATTCGCACAATCTATTCTAATTCATTCATACGATCCGTTCTAATTCATTCGCACGAATGTATCCATTCTAATTCATTCATACGATCCATTCTACTTCATTCGTACTATCCGTTATAATTCAGTCATACGATCAATTCTAATTCATTCATACGATCCATTCTAATTCATTTGCACGAATATATCCATTCTAATTCATTCGTACGATCCATTCTAATTCCTTCGTACGATCCATTCTAATTCCTTCGTACGATCCATTCTATTTCATTCGTATGATCCATTCTAATTCCTTCGTACGATCCATTCTAATTCCTTCGTATCCATTCTAATTCACTCATACGATCCATTCTAATTCATTCGTACGATCTATTCTAATTCATTCATGCAATCCATTCTAATTCATTCGCACGAATGTATCCATTCTAGTTCATTCGTACGATCCATTCTAATTCATTCGTACGATCCATTCTAATTCATTTGCACGATCCATTCTAATTTATTCGTACGATCCATTCTAATTCATTCATACGATCCATTCTAATTCATTCGTACGATCCATTCTAATTCATTCGCACAAATGTATCCATTCTAATTCCTTCATACGATCCATTCTAATTCATTCATACAATCCATTCTAATTCTTTCACACGATCCATTCTAATTCATTCGTACGATCCATTCTTATTCATTCGTGCAATCCATTCTATTTAATTCGTACGATCCATTCTTACTCATTCGTACGATCCATTCTAATTCATTCACACGAATGTATCCATTCGTACGAATGAATTAGAATGGATTGTACGAATGAATTAGAATGGATCGTACGAATGAATTAGAATGGATCGTACGAAGGAATTAGAATGGATCGTACGAATGAATTAGGATGGATCGTACGAATGAATTAGGATGGATCGTACGAAGGAATTAGAATGGATCGTACGAATGAATTATACTGGATATATTCGTGCAAATGAATTAGAATGGATCGTATGAATGTATTAGAATGGATCGTATGAGTGAATTAGAATGGATCGTACGAATGAATTAGAATGGATGGTATGAATGATTTAGAATGGATCGTACGAATGAATTAGAATGGATCGTATGAATGAATTAAAATTGATCGTACGAATGAATTAGAATGGATCGTGCGAATGAATTAGAATGGATCGTACGAATGAATTAGAATGGATCGTACGAATGAACTAGAATGGATACATTCGTGCGAATGAATTATAATGGATCGTACGAATGAATTAGAATGGATCGTACAAATGGATTAGAATGGATCATACGAATGAATTAGAATGGATCGTGCGAATGAATTAGAATCGATCGAACGAATGAATTAGAATGGATATATTCGAGTGAATGAATTAGAATAGATCGTAGGAATGAATTAGAATGGATCATACGAATGAATTAGAATGGATCGTATGAACGAATTAGAATGGATCGTACGAACAAATTAGAATGGATCGTATGAATGAATTAGAATGGATACATTCGTGTGAATGAATTAGAATGGATCGTATGAATGAATTAGAATAGATTTTGTGAATGAATTAGAACTGATCGTACGAATGAATTAGAATGGATACATTCGTGCGAATGAATTAGAATGGATTGTATGAATGAATTAGAATGGATCGTATGAATGAACTAGAATGGATACATTCGTGCGAATGAATTAGAATGGATCGTACGAATGAATTAGAATGGATCGTACGAATGAATTAGAATGGATTGTGCGAATGAATTAGAATGGATCGTACGAATGAATTAGAATGAATCGTGCGAATTAATTAGAATGGATCGTACGAATGAATTAGAATGGATCGTACGAATGAACTAGAATGGATACATTCGTGTGAATGAATTAGAATGGATCGTACGAATGAATTAGAATGGATCGTACGAATGAATTAGAATGGATCGTACGAATGAATTAGAATGGATCGTACGAATGAATTAGAATGGATACATTCGTGCGAATGAATTAGAATGGATCAGACGAATGAATTAGAATGGATCGTACGAATGAATTAGAATGGATCGTACGAATGAATTAGAATGGATCGTACGAATAAATTAGAATAGGTACATTCGTCCGAATAAATTAGAATGGATCATACGAATGAGTAAGAATGGATCGTACGAATGAAATAGAATAGATTGTACGAATGAATT
The DNA here is from genome assembly GCA_947650365.1 of Chamaelirium japonicum. Classification (NCBI taxonomy): domain Eukaryota; kingdom Viridiplantae; phylum Streptophyta; class Magnoliopsida; order Liliales; family Melanthiaceae; genus Chamaelirium; species Chamaelirium japonicum. The sequence continues at coordinate 126,710 of CANTAL010000105.1, forward strand.
AGAATGGATCCTACGAATGAATTAGAATGGATCGTGTGAAAGAATTAGAATGGATTGTATGAATGAATTAGAATGGATCGTATGAATGAATTAGAATGGATCGTGCGAATGAATTCGAATGGATCGTACGAATTCATTCTAATTCATTCATACAATCCATTCTAATTCTTTCACACGATCCATTCTAATTCATTCCTACGTTCCATTCTAATTCATTAGCACGATCCATGCTAATTCATTCGTTCGATCAATTCTAATTCATTAGCACGATCCATTCTAATTCATTCGTACGTTCCATTCTAATTCATTCGCACGATCCATTCTAATTCATTCATAGGATCCATTCTAATTCATTCATACAATCCATTCTAATTCATTCATAAAATCCATTCTAATTCTTTCACACGATCCATTCTAATTCATTCGTAGGATCCATTCTAATTCATTCGTACAATCTATTCTATTTCATTCGTACGATCCATTCTTACTCATTCGTATGATCCATTCTAATTCATTCGGACGAATGTATCCATTCTAATTTATTCGTACGATCCATTCTAATTCATTCGTACGATCCATTCTATTTCATTCGTACGATCCGTTCTTACTCATTCGTACGATCCATTCGAATTCATTCACACGATCCATTCTAATTCATTCATACGATCCATTCTAATTCATTTATACAATCCATTCTAATTCTTTCACACGATCCATTCTAATTCATTCGTAGGATCCATTCTAATTCATTCGTAGGATCCATTCTAATTCATTCGTATAATCTATTCTATTTCATTCGTACGATCCATTCTTACTCATTCATATGATCCATTCTAATTCATTCGTACGAATGTATCCATTCTAACTTATTCGTACGATCCATTCTAATTCATTCGTACGATCCATTCTAATTCATTCATACGATCCATTCTAATTCATTCGTACGATCCATTCTTACTCATTCGTATAATCCATTCTAATTCATTCGTATGATCCATTCTAATTCATTCGTACGATCCATTCTAATTCATTCGCACAATCTATTCTAATTCATTCGTACGATCCATTCTAATTTATTCGTACGATCGTACGAATGAATTAGAATGGATCGTACGGAATGAATTAGAATGGATTGTATAAATGAATTAGAATGGATACATTCGTGCGAATGAATTAGAATGGATCATATGAATGAGTAAGAATGGATCGTACGAATGAAATAGAATGGATTGTACGAATGAATTAGAATGGATCGTACAAATGAATTAGAATGGATCGTACGAATGAATTAGAATTGATCATACGAATGAGTAAGAATGGATCGTACAAATGAAATAGAATGTATTCTACGAATGAATTAGAATGGATCGTACGAATGAATTAGAATGGATCGTGTGAAAGAATTAGAATGCATTGTATGAATGAATTAGAATGGATCGTATGAATGAATTAGAATGGATCGTGCGAATGAATTCGAATGGATCGCATGATCCATTCGAATAGAATGGATCGTATGAATGAATTAGAATGGATCGTACAAATGAATTAGAATGGATTGTACGAATGAATTAGAATGGATCGTATAAATGAATTAGAATGGATCGTATGAATGAATTAGAATGGATCATGCGAATGAATTAGAATGGATCGTACGAATGAATTAGAATGGATCGTACGAATGAATTAGAATGGATCATACGAATGAATTAGAATGGATCATACGAATGAGTAAGAATGGATCGTACGAATGAAAAAGGATGGATTGTACGAATGAATTAGAATGGATACTTTCGTGCGAATGAATTAGAATGGATCGTACGAATGAATTAGAATGGATCGTACGAATGAATTAGAATGGATCGTACGAATGAATTAGAATGCATCGTACGAAAGAATTAGAATGGATATATTCGTGCGAATGAATTAGAATGGATCGTACGAATGAATTAGACTGGATCGTACGAATTAATTTGAATGGATACATTTGTGTGAATGAATCTAAATGGATTGTATGAATGAATTACAATGGATCGTACGAATGAATTAGAATGGATCGTACGAATGAATTAGAATAGCTCATACGATTGAATTAGAATGATCGTATGAATGAATTAGAATGGTTACATTCGTGCGAATGAATTAGAATAGATCGTACGAATGAATTAGAATGGATCGTACGAATAAATTAGAATGGATCGTGGGAATGAATTAGAATGGATTGTATGAATGAATTAGAATGGATCCACCGAATGAGTTAGAATGGATCAAACGAATGAATTAGAATGGATTGTACGAATGAATTAGAATGGATTGTGCGAATGAATTAGAATGGATCGTATGAATGAATAAGAATGGATCGTACGAAAGAATTAGAATGGATCGTGCGAATGAATTAGCATGAATCGTACGAATGTATTAGAATGGATCGTACGAATGAATTAGAATGAATCGTACGATCCATTCTAATTCATTCGTACGATCCATTCTAATTCATTCGCACGAATGTATCCATTCTAGTTCATTCATACGATCCATTATAGTTCATTCGTACGATCCATTCTAATTCATTCGTACGATCCATTGTAATTCATTCGTATGATCCATTCTAATTAAATCGTATGATCCATTCTAATTCATTCGTACAATCCATTCTAATTCATTCATACAATCCATTCTAATTCATTCGCACGAATGTATCCATTCTAATTCATTCGTACGATCCATTCTAATTCATTCGTATGATCCATTCTTATTCATTCGCACGATCCAGTCTAATGGATTCGCACGATCCATTCTAATTCATTCGCACGAATGTATCCATTCTAATTCAATCGTACGATCCATTCTAATTCATTAATATGATCCATTCTAATTCATTCGCACGATCCATTCTAATTCATTCGTACGATCCATTCTAATTCATTCGTACGATCCATTCTAATTCATTCGCATGATCCATTCTAATTTATTCGTACAATCTATTCTATTTCATTCGTACGATCCATTCTTACTCATTCGTATGATCCTTTCTAATTCATTCGGACGAATGTATCCATTCTAATTTATTCGTACGATCCATTCTAATTCATTCGTACGATCCATTCTAATTCATTCGTACGATCCATTCTAATTCATTCGTACGATCCATTCTAATTCATTCGTCCGATCCATTCTAATTTATTCGCACGAATGTATCCAATCTAATTCATTCGTACGGTCTATTCTAATTCATTCGCACAATCCATTCTATTTCATTCGTACGATCCATTCTTACTCATTCGTATGATCCATTATGGATACATTCGTGCGAATGAATTAGAATGGATCATACGAATAAATAAGAATGGATCGTACGAATGAAATAGAATGGATTGTGCGAATGAATTAGAATGGATCGTACGAATAAATTAGAATGGATCGTGTGAAAGAATTAGAATGGATTGTATGAATGAATTAGAATAGATCGTATGAATGAATTAGAATGGATCGTACGAATGAATTAGAATGGATCGTACGAATGAACTAGAATGGATACATTCGTGCGAATGAATTAAAATGGATCGTACGAATGAATTAGAATGGATCGTATGAATGAATTAGAATGGATCTTACGAATGAATTAGAATGGATCGTACGAATGCACGATCCATGCTAATTCATTCGTTCAATCAATTCTAATTCATTAGCACGATCCATTCTAATTCATTCGTACGATCCATTCTAATTCATTCGCACGATCCATTCTAATTCATTCGTACGATCCATTCTAATTCTTTCACACGATCCATTCTAATTCATTCGTACGATCCATTCTAATTCATTCGTACGATCTATTCTAAATCATTCGTACGATCCATTCTAATTTCATTCGTACGATCCATTCTAATTCATTCGCTCAAATGTATCCATTCTAATCCATTCGTACGATCCATTTTAATTCATTCGTACGATCCATTCTAATTCATTCGCATGAATGTAACCATTCTAATTCATTCATTTGATCTATTCTAATTCATTCGTACGATCCATTCTAATTCATTCGCCCGTTCCATTCTAATTCATTCGCACGAATGTATCCATTCTAATCCATTCGTAGGATCCATTCTAATTCATTCGTACGATCCATTCTAATTCATTCGTCCGATCCATTTTAATTCATTCGCACGAATGTATCCATTCTAATTCATTCGTACGATCCATTCTAATTCATTCGTACGATCCATTCTAATTCATTTGTAAGATCCATTCTAATTCATTCGTACGATTCATTCTAATTCATTCGTACGATCCATTCTAATTCATTCGCAAGAATGTATCCATTCTAGTTCATTCGTACGATCCATTCTAATTCATTCGTACGATCCATTCTAATTCATTCGTCCGATCCATTCTAATTCATTCGCACGAATGTATCCATTCTAATTTATTCGTACGATCCATTCTAATTCATTCGTATGATCCATTCTAATTCATTCTTAAGATCCATTCTAATTCATTCGTACGATCCATTCCAATTCATTCGTACGATCCATTCTAATTCATTCGCACGAATGTATCCATTCTAGTTCATTCGTACGATCCATTCTAATTCATTCGCACGATCCATTCTAATTCATTCGTACGATCCATTCTAATTCATTCGCACTAATGTATCCATTCTAGTTCATTCGTACGATCCATTCTAATTCATTCATACGATCCATTCTAATTCATTCGTACGATCCATTCTAATTCATTCATACAATCCATTCTAATTCATTAGCACGATCCATTCTAATTCACTCATACTATCCATTCTAATACATTCATACGATCCATTCTAATTCATTTGCACGAATATATCCATTCTAATTCATTCGTACGATCCATTCTAATTCCTTCGTACGATCCATTCTAATTCATTCGTACGATCCATTCTAATTCATTCATATGATCCATTCTAATTCATTCGTACGATCCATTCTAATTCATTCGCACAAATGTATCCATTCTAATTCATTCGTACGATCCATTCTAATTCATTCGTATGATCCATTCTAATTCATTCGTAAGATCCATTCTAATTCATTCGTACGATCCATTCTAATTCATTCGTACGATCCATTCTAATTCATTCGCGAATGTATCCATTCTAATTCATTCGTACGATCCATTCTAATTCATTCGTACGATCCATTCTAATTCATTCATACGATCTATTCTAATTCATTCATACAATCCATTCTAATTCTTTAACACGATCCATTCTAATTCATTCGTACGATCCATTCTAATTCATTCGCACAATCCATTCCATTTCATTCGTAAGATCCATTCTTACTCACTCGTATGATCCATTCTAATTCATTCGCACGAATGTATCCATAATGGATCATACGAATGAGTAAGAATGGATCGTACAAATGAAATAGAATGGATTGTGCGAATGAATTAGAATGGACCGTACGAATGAATTAGACGTACGAATGAATTAGAATGGATACATTCATGTGAATAAATTAGAATGGATCATACGAATGAGTAAGAATGGATCGTGCGAATGAATTAGAATGGATCATGCGAATGAATTAGAATGGATCGTACGAATGAATTAGAATGGATCGTACGAATGAGTAAGAATGGATCGTACGAATGAAATAGAATGGATTGAACGAATGAATTAGAACGGATCGTACGAATGAAATAGAATGAATTACAATTGATCGTACGAATGAAATACAATGGATTGTACGAATGATTTAGAATGGATCGTACGAATGAATTAGAATGGATCGTACGAATGATTTAGAATGGATACATTCGTGCGAATGAATTAGAATGGATTATACGAATGAGTAAGAATGGATCGTACGAATGAAATTGAATGGATTGTACGAATGAATTAGAATGGATTCGTACGAATGAATTAGAATGGATACATTCGTGCGAATGAATTAGAATGGATCGTACCAATGAGTAAGAATGGATCGTACGAATGAAATAGAATGGATTGTGCGAATGAATTAGAACAGATCGTACGAATGAATTAGAATGGATCGTACAAATGAATTAGAATGGATCATACGAATTAGTTAGAATGGATCTTACGAATGAATTAGAATGGATCGTACGAATGAATTAGAATGGATCGTACGAATGAATTAGAATGGATCATACGAATGAATTAGAATGGATCATACGAATTAATTAGAATGGATCTTACGAATGAATTAGAATGGATCGTACGAATGAATTAGAATGGATCGTACGAATGAATTAGAATGGATCGTACGAATTAATTAGAATGGATCATACGAAAGAATTAGAATGGATCGTACGAATGAATTAGAATGGATCGTACGAATGAATTAGAATGGATACATTCGTATGAATGAATTAGAATGGATCGTACGAATGAATTAGAATGGATCGTGCGAATGAATTAGAATGGATCGTACGAATGAATTAGAATGGATTCGTACGAATAAATTAGAATGGATACATTCGTGCGAATGAATTAGAATGGATCGTACCAATGAGTAAGAATGGATCGTACGAATGAAATAGAATGGATTGTGCGATTGAATTAGAATGGACCGTACGAATGAATTAGACGTACGAATGAATTAGAATGGATACATTCGTGCGAATAAATTAGAATGGATCATACGAATGAGTAAGAATGGATCGTCATTCTAATTCATTCGTATGATCCATTCTAATTCATTTGTTTCCATTCTATTTCATTCGCACGATCCATTCTAATTCATTCGCACAATCTATTCTAATTCATTCGTACGAATGAATTAGAATGGATACATTCGTGTGAAAGAATTAGAATGGATTGTATGAATGAATTAGAATGGATCGTACGAATGAATTAGAACGGATCGTACGAAGGAATTAGAATGGATCGTACGAATGAATTAGAATGGATCGTACGAATGAATTAGAATAGATCGTACGAATGAATTAGAATGGGTCGTACGAATGAATTAGAATGGATCGTACGAATGAATTAGGATGGATACATTCGTGCGAATGAATTAGAATGGATCGTACGAATGAATTAGAATGGATCGTGCGAATGAATTAGAATGGATCGTACGAATGAATTAGAATGGATTCGTACGAATGAATTAGAATGGATACATTCGTGCGAATGAATTAGAATGGATCGTACCAATGAGTAAGAATGGATCGTACAAATGAAATAGAATGGATTGTGCGAATGAATTAGAATGGACCGTACGAATGAATTAGACGTACGAATGAATTAGAATGGATACATTCGTGCGAATAAATTAGAATGGATCATACGAATGAGTAAGAATGGATCGTCATTCTAATTTATTCGTATGATCCATTCTAATTCATTTGTATCCATTCTATTTCATTCGCACGATCCATTCTAATTCATTCGCGCAATCTATTCTAATTAATTCGTACGATCCATTCTAATTTATTCGTAAGATCCATTCTAATTCATTCGTACGATCCATTCTAATTCATTCGTACGATCCATTCTAATTCATTCGCACGAATGTATCCATTCTAGTTCATTCGTACGATCCATTCTAATTCATTCGCACGATCCATTCTAATTCATTCGTACGATCCATTCTAATTCATTCGCACGAATGTATCCATTCTAGTTCATTCGTACGATCCATTCTAATTCATTCGTACGATCCATTCTAATTCATTCATACAATCCATTCTAATTCATTAGCATGATCCATTCTAATTCACTCATACGATCCATTCTAATACATTCATACGATCCATTCTAATTCATTTGCACGAATATATCCATTCTAATTCATTCGTACGATCCATTCTAATTCCTTCATACGATCCATTCTAATTCATTCGTACAATCCATTCTAATTCATTCATACGATCCATTCTAATTCATTCGTACGATCCATTCTAATTCATTCGCACAAATGTATCCATTCTAATTCATTCGTACGATCCATTCTAATTCATTCGTACGATCCATTCTAATTCATTCGTAAGATCCATTCTAATTTATTCGTACGATCCATTCTAATTCATTCGTACGATCCATTCTAATTCATTCGCGAATGTATCCATTCTAATTCATTCGTACGATCCATTCTAATTCATTCGTACGATCCATTCTAATTCATTCGTACGATACATTCTATTTTATTCATACGATATATTCTAATTCATTCATACAATCCATTCTAATTCTTTCACACGATCCATTCTAATTCATTCTTACGATCCATTCTAATTCATTCGCACAATCCATTCTATTTCATTCGTACGATCCATTCTTACTCATTCGTATGATCCATTCTAATTCATTCGCACGAATGTATCCATAATGGATCATACGAATGAGTAAGAATGGATCGTTCGAATGAAATAGAATGGATTGTGCGAATGAATTAGAATGGACCGTATGAATGAATTAGACGTACGAATGAATTAGAATGGATACATTCGTGCGAATAAATTAGAATGGATCATACGAATGAGTAAGAATGGATCGTGCGAATGAATTAGAATGGATCGTGCGAATGAATTAGAATGGATCGTACGAATGAATTAGAATGGATCGTACGAATGAGTAAGAATGGATCGTACGAATGAAATAGAATGGATTGTACGAATGAATTAGAACGGATCGTACAAATGAAATAGAATGAATTAGAATGAATTAGAATTGATCGTACGAATGAAATAGAATGGATTGTACGAATTATTTAGAATGGATCGTACGAATGAATTAGAATGGATCATACGAATGATTTAGAATGGATACATTCGTGCGAATGAATTAGAATGGATCATACGAATGAGTAAGAATGGATCGTACGAATGAAATAGAATGGATTGTACGAACGAATTAGAATGGATTCGTACGAATGAATTAGAATGGATCGTACCAATGAGTAAGAATGGATCGTACGAATGAAATAGAATGGATTGTGCGAATGAATTAGAATGGATCGTACGAATGAATTAGAATGGATACATTCGTGCGAATGAATTAGAATGGATCGTACCAACGAGTAAGAATGGATCGTACGAATGAAATAGAATGGATTGTGCGAATGAATTAGAATGGATCGTACGAATGAATTAGAATGGATCGTACAAATGAATTAGAATGGATCATACGAATTAATTAGAATGGATCTTACGAATGAATTAGAATGGATCGTACGAATGAATTACAATGGATCGTACGAATGAATTAGAATGGATCGTACGAATGAATTAGAATGGATCATAAGAATTAATTAGAATGGATCATACGAATGATTTAGAATGGATCGTACGAATGAATTAGAATGGATCGTACGAATGAATTAGAATGGATCGTACGAATGAATTAGAATGGATACATTCGTACGAATGAATTAGAATGGATCGTACGAATGAATTAGAATGGATCGTGCGAATGAATTAGAATGGATCGTACGAATGAATTAGAATGGATTTGTATGAATAAATTAGAATGGATACATTCGTGCGAATGAACTAGAATGGATCGTACCAATGAGTAAGAATGGATCGTACGAATGAAATAGAATGGATTGTGCGATTGAATTAGAATGGACCGTACGAATGAATTAGACGTACGAATGAATTAGAATGGATACATTCGTGCGAATAAATTAGAATGGATCATACGAATGAGTAAGAATGGATCGTCATTCTAATTCATTCGTATGATCCATTCTAATTCATTTGTATCCATTCTATTTCATTCGCACGATCCATTCTAATTCATTCGCACAATCTATTCTAATTCATTCGTACGAATGAATTAGAATGGATACATTCGTGTGAAAGAATTAGAATGGATTGTATGAATGAATTAGAATGGATCGTACGAATGAATTAGAACGGATCGTACGAAGGAATTAGAATGGATCGTACGAATGAATTAGAATGGATCGTACGAATGAATTAGAATAGATCGTACGAATGAATTAGAATGGATCATACGAATGAATTAGAATGGATCGTACGAATGAATTAGAATGGATACATTCGTGCGAATGAATTAGAATGGATCGTACGAATGAATTAGAATGGATCGTGCGAATGAATTAGAATGGATCGTATGAATGAATTAGAATGGATTCGTACGAATGAATTAGAATGGATACATTCGTGCGAATGAATTAGAATGGATCGTACCAATGAGTAAGAATGGATCGTACAAATGAAATAGAATGGATTGTGCGAATGAATTAGAATGGATCGTACGAATGAATTAGACGTACGAATGAATTAGAATGGATACATTCGTGCGAATAAATTAGAATGGATCATACGAATGAGTAAGAATGGATCGTCATTCTAATTCATTCGTATGATCCATTCTAATTCATTTGTATCCATTCTATTTCATTCGCACGATCCATTCTAATTCATTCGCGCAATCTATTCTAATTCATTCGTACGATCCATTCTAATTCATTCGTAAGATCCATTCTAATTCATTCGTACGATCCATTCTAATTCATTCGCACGAATGTATCCATTCTAGTTCATTCGTACGATCCATTCTAATTCATTCGCACGATCCATTCTAATTCATTCGTACGATCCATTCTAATTCATTCGCACGAATGTATCCATTCTAGTTCATTCGTACGATCCATTCTAATTCATTCGTACAATCCATTCTAATTCATTCGTACGATCCATTCTAATTCATTCATACAATCCATTCTAATTCATTAGCACGATCCATTCTAATTCACTCATACGGTCCATTCTAATACATTCATACGATCCATTCTAATTCATTTGCACGAATATATCCATTCTAATTTATTCGTACGATCCATTCTAATTCCTTCGTACGATCCATTCTAATTCATTCGTACAATCCATTCTAATTCATTCATACGATCCATTCTAATTCATTCGTACGATCCATTCTAATTCATTCGCACAAATATATCCATTCTAGTTCATTTGTACGATCCATTCTAATTCATTCGTACAATCCATTCTAATTCATTCGTAAGATCCATTCTAATTCATTCGTACGATCCATTCTAATTCATTCGTACGATCCATTCTAATTCATTCGCGAATGTATCCATTCTAATTCATTCGTACGATCCATTCTAATTCATTCGTACGATCCATTCTAATTCATTCGTACGATATATTCTAATTCATTCATACAATCCATTCTAATTCTTTCACACGATCCATTCTAATTCATTCGTACGATCCATTCTAATTCATTCGCACAATCCATTCTATTTCATTCGTACGATCCATTCTTACTCATTCGTATGATCCATTCTAATTCATTCGCACGAATGTATCCATAATGGATCATACGAATGAGTAAGAATGGATCGTACGAATGAAATAGAATGGATTGTGCGAATGAATTAGAATGGACCGTACGAATGAATTAGACGTACGAATGAATTAGAATGGATACATTCGTGCGAATAAATTAGAATGGATCATACGAATGAGTCAGAATGGATCGTGCGAATGAATTAGAATGGATCGTACGAATGAATTAGAATGGATCGTACGAATGAGTAAGAATGGATCGTACGAATGAAATAGAATGGATTGTACGAATGAATTAGAATGGATTCGTACGAATGAATTAGAATGGATACATTCGTGCGAATGAATTAGAATGGATCATACGAATGAGTAAGAATGGATCGTACGAATGAAATAGAATAGATTGTACGAATGAATTAGAATGGATCCTACGAATGAATTAGAATGGATCGTGTGAAAGAATTAGAATGGATTGTATGAATGAATTAGAATGGATCGTACGAATGAATTAGAATGGATCGTACGAATGAATTAGAATGGATATATTCGTGCGAATGAATTAAAATTGATCGTACGAATGAATTAGAATGGATATATTTGTGCAAATGAATTAGAATGGATCATATGAATGAATTAGAATGGATCGTATGAGTGAATTAGAACGGATCGTACGAATGAAATAGAATGAATTAGAATGAATTAGAATTGATCGTACGAATGAAATAGAATGGATTGTACGAATGATTTAGAATGGATCGTACGAATGAATTAGAATGGATCGTACGAATGATTTAGAATGGATACATTTGTGCGAATGAATTAGAATGGATCATACGAATGAGTAAGAATGGATCGTACGAATGATATAGAATGGATTGTACGAATGAATTAGAATGGATTCGTACGAATGAATTAGAATGGATACATTCGTGCGAATGAATTAGAATGGATCGTACCAATGAGTAAGAATGGATCGTACGAATGAAATAGAATGGATTGTGCGAATGAATTAGAATGGATCGTACGAATGAATTAGAATGGATCGTACAAATGAATTAGAATGGATCATACGAATTACTTAGAATGGATCTTACGAATGAATTAGAATGGATCGTACGAATGAATTAGAATGGATCGTACGAATGAATTAGAATGGATCATACGAATTAATTAGAATGGATCATACAAATGAATTAGAATGGATCGTACGAATGAATATGAATGGATCGTACGAATGAATTAGAATGGATCATACGAATTAATTAGAATGGATCTTACGAATGAATTAGAATGGATCGTACGAATGAATTAGAATGGATCGTACGAATGAATTAGAATGGATCGTACGAATGAATTAGAATGGATATATTTGTGCGAATGAATTAGAATGGATCGTACGAATGGATTAGAATGGATACATTCGTGCGAATGAATTAGAATGGATCGTACGATCCATTCGAATTCATTCACACGATCCATTCTAATTCATTCGTACGATCCATTCTAATTCATTCATACGATCCATTCTAATTCATTCGTACGATCCATTCTAATTCATTCGTATATTCTATTCTAATTCATTCGCACGATCTATTCTATTTCATTCGTACGATCCATTCTTACTCATTCGTATGATCCATTCTAATTCATTCGAACGAATGTATCCATTCTAATTTATTCGTACGATCTATTCTAATTCATTCGTACGATCTATTCTAATTCATTCGTACGATCCATTCTTACTCATTCGTATGATCCATTCTAATTCATTCGTACGATCCATTCTAATTTATTCGCTCGAATGTATCCATTCTAATCCATTCGTACGATCCATTCTAATTCATTCGTACGATCTATTCTAATTCATTCGTACGATCCATTCTAATTCATTCGCACGATCCATTCTAATTCATTCGTACGATCCATTCTAATTCATTCGTACGATCCATTCTAATTCATTCGTAAGATCAATTCTAATTAATTCGTATGATCCATTCTAATTCTTTCGTGCGATCCATTCTAATTCATTTGCACAAATATATCCATTCTAATTCATTCGTACAATCCTTTCTAATTCATTCGCACAAATATGACCATTCTAATTCATTCGTATGATCCATTCTAATTAATTCGTATGATCCATTCTAATTCATTCGTACGATCTATTCTAATTCATTCATACAATCCATTTAGATTCATTCGCACAAATGTATCCATTCAAATTCATTCGTACGATCCATTCTAATTCATTCGTATATTCCATTCTAATTCTTTAGCACGATCCATGCTAATGAATTAGAATGGATCGTACGATCCAATCTAATTCATTCATACGATCCATTCTTACTCATTCGTATGATCCATTCTAATTCAATCGTACGATCCATTCTAATTCATTCGTACGATCCATTATAATTCCTTCGTACGATCCATTCTAATTCATTCGTACGATCCATTCTTACACATTGGTATGATCCATTCTAATTAATTCGCACGAATGTATCCATTCAAATTCATTCGTACGAATCCATTCTAATTCATTCGTACAATCTATTCTATTTCATTCGTACGATCCATTCTAATCCATTCGTTCGATCCATTCTAATTCATTCGCACGATCCATTCTAATTCATTCGTATGATCCATTCTAATCCATTCGTAAGATCCATTATAATTCATTCGTGCGATCCATTCTAATTCATTCGTCCGATCCATTCTAATTCATTCGCACGAATGTATCCATTCTAATTCATTCGTACGATTCATTCTCATTCATTCATACGATCCATTCTAATTCATTCGTAAGATCCATTCTAATTCATTCGTACGATCCATTCTAATTCATTCGCACGAATGTATCCATTCTATTTCATTCGTACGATCCATTCTAATTCATTCGTACGATTCATTCTAATTCAATCGCACGATCCATTCTAATTCATTCGTACGATCAATTCTAATTCATTCGTGTAATCCATTCTATTTCATTCGTACGATCCATTCTTACTCATTCGTACAATCCATTCTAATTCATTCACACGAATGTATCCATTCGTACGAATGAATTAGAATAGATTGTACGAATGAATTAGAATGGATCGTACGAAGGAATTAGAATGGATCCTACGAATGAATTAGAATGGATCGTACGAATGAATTAGAATGGATCGTACGAATGAATTAGAATGGATCGTACGATGGAATTAGAATGGATCGTACGAATGAATTAGAATGGATCGTACGATTGAATTAGAATGGATCATACGAATGAGTAAGAATGGATCGTATGAATGAATTAGATTTGATCGTACGTTCCATTCTAATTCATTAGCTTGGATCGTGCTAATGAATTAGAATGGAATATACGAATGAATTAGAATGGATCGTAGAATGGATCGTAGAATGGATCGTACGAATGAATTAGAATGAATTAGAATGGATCGTACGAATGAATTAGAATAGATCATAGGAATGAATTAGAATGGATCGTGCAAATAAATTAGAATGGATAAATTCGTGCCAATGAATTAGAATGGATCGTGCGAATGAATTAGAATGGATCGTACGAATGAATTAGAATGGATATATTTGAAAGAATAAATTAAATGGATCATACGAATGAATTAGAATGGACAGTGCGAATGAATTAGAATCGATCGTACGAATGAATTAGAATGGATCGTACGAATGAATTAGAATGGATCATACGAATAAGTAAGAATGGATCGTACGAATGAATTAGAATGGATCGTACGAATGAATTAGAATGGATCGTACGAATAAATTAGAATGGATACATTCGTCCGAATGAATTAGAATGGATCATACGAATGAGTAAGAATGGATCGTACAAATGAAATAGAATAGATTGTACGAATAAATTAGAATGGATCCTACGAATGAATTAGAATGGATCGTGTGAAAGAATTACAATGGATTGTATGAATGAATTAGAATGGATCGTATGAATGAATTAGAATGGATCGTGCGAATGAATTCGAATGGATCGTACGAATTCATTCTAATTCATTCATACAATCCATTCTAATTCTTTCACATGATCCATTCTAATTCATTCGTACGTTCCATTCTAATTCATTAGGACGATCCATGCTAATTCATTCATTCGATCAATTCTAATTCATTAGCACGATCCATTCTAATTCATTCGTACGATCCATTCTAATTCATTCGCACGATCCATTCTAATTCATTCATAGGATCCATTCTAATTCATTCATACGATCTATTCTAATTCTTTTGCAAGAATGTATCCATTCTAATTCATTCATACGATCTATTCTAATTCTTTTGCAAGAATGTATCCATTCTAATTCATTCGCACGAATGTATCCATTCTAATTCATTCGTACGATCCATTCTAATTCATTCGTACGATCCATTCTAATTCATTCATACGATCTATTCTAATTCATTCATACCATCCATTCAAATTCTTTCACACGATCCATTCTAATTCATTCGTACGATCCATTCTAATTCATTCACACAATCCATTCTATTTCATTCGTACGATCCATTCTTACTCATTCGTATGATCCATTCTAATTCATTCGCACGAATGTATCCATAATGGATCATATGAATGAGTAAGAATGGATCGTACGAATGAAATAGAATGGATTGTGCGAATGAATTAGAATGGACCGTACGAATGAATTAGAATGGATACATTTGTGCGAATAAATTAGAATGGATCATACGAATGAGTAAGAATGGATCGTCATTCTAATTCATTCGTATGATCCATTCTAATTTATTTGTATCCATTCTATTTCATTCGCACGATCTATTCTAATTCATTCGCGCAATCTATTCTAATTCATTCATACGATCCATTCTAATTCATTCGTACGATCCATTCTAATTCATTCATACAATCCATTCTAATTTATTCGCACGAATGTATCCATTCTAATTCATTCGTACGATCCATTCTAATTCATTCGCACAATCTATTCTAATTCATTCATACGATCCATTCTAATTCATTCGCACAATCTATTCTAATTCATTCATACGATCCATTCTAATTCATTCGCACGAATGTATCCATTCTAATTCATTCAAACGATCCATTCTACTTCATTCATACTATCCGTTCTAATTCACTCATACGATCCATTCTAATTCATTCATACGATCCATTCTAATTCATTCGCATGAATATATCCATTCTAATTCTTTCGTACGATGCATTCTAATTCATTCGTACGATCCATTCTAATTCATTCATTTGATCCATTCTAATTCATTCGTACAATCCATTCTAATTCATTCGTCCGATCCATTCTAATTCATTCGCACGAATGTATCTATTCTAATTCATTCGTACGATCCATTCTAATTCATTCATACGATCTATTCTAATTCATTCATACAATCCATTCTAATTCTTTCACACGATCCATTCTAATTCATTCGTACGATCCATTCTAATTCATTCGCACAATCCATTCTATTTCATTCGTACGATCCATTCTTACTCATTGGTACGATCCATTCTAATTCATTAGCACGATCCATTCTAATTTATTCGTACGATCCATTCTAATTCATTCGCACGATCCATTCTAATTCATTCGTACGATCCATTCTAATTCTTTCACACGATCCATTCTAATTCATTCGTACGATCCATTCTAATTCATTCGTATGATCTATTCTAATTCATTCGTATGATCCATTCTA
Source organism: Chamaelirium japonicum (assembly GCA_947650365.1). NCBI lineage: Eukaryota > Viridiplantae > Streptophyta > Magnoliopsida > Liliales > Melanthiaceae > Chamaelirium > Chamaelirium japonicum. The sequence continues at coordinate 143,717 of CANTAL010000105.1, forward strand.
ATTCATTCGTACGATCCATTCTAATTCCTTCGTACGATCCATTCTAATTCATTCATACAATCTATTCTAATTCATTCATACAATCCATTCTAATTCTTTCACACGATCCATTCTAATTCATTCGTACGATCCATTCTAATTCATTCGTACGATCCATTCTAATTTATTCGTAAGATCCATTCTAATTCATTCATACGATCTATTCTAATTCATTCATACAATCTATTCTAATTCTTTCACACGATCCTTTCTAATTCATTCGTACGATCCATTCTAATTCATTCGCACAATCCATTTTATTTCATTCGTACGATCCATTCTTAGTCATTCGTATGATCCATTCTAATTCATTCGCACGAATGTATCCATAATGGATCATACGAATGAGTAAGAATGGATCGTACGAATGAAATAGAATGGATTGTGCGAATGAATTAGAATGGACCGTACGAATGAATTAGACGTACGAATGAATTAGAATGGATACATTCGTGCGAATAAATTAGAATGGATCATACGAATGAGTAAGAATGGGTCGTGCGAATGAATTAGAATGGATCGTGCGAATGAATTAGAATGGATCGTACGAATGAATTAGAATGGATCGTACGAATGAGTAAGAATGGATCGTACGAACGAAATAGAATGGATTGTACGAATGAATTAGAACGGATCGTACGAATGAAATAGAATGAATTAGAATTGATCGTACGAATGAAATAGAATGGATTGTACGAATGATTTAGAATGGATCGTACGAATGAATTAGAATGGATCGTACGAATGATTTAGAATGGATACATTCGTGCGAATGAATTAGAATGGATCATACGAATGAGTAAGAATGGATCATACGAATGAAATAGAATGGATTGTACGAATGAATTAGAATGGATTCATACGAATGAATTAGAATGGATACATTCGTGCGAATCAATTAGAATGGATCGTACCAATGAGTAAGAATGGATCATACGAATGAAATAGAATGGATTGTGCGAATGAATTAGAATGGATCGTACGAATGAATTAGAATGGATCGTACGAATGAATTAGAATGGATCATACGAATTAATTAGAATGGATCTTACGAATGAATTAGAATGGATCGTACGAATGAATTAGAATGGATCGTACGAATGGATTAGAATGGATCGTACGAATGAATTAGAATGGATCATACGAATGAATTAGAATGGATCGTACGACTGAATTAGAATGGATCGTACGAATGAATTAGAATGGATCGTACGAATGAATTAGGATGGATCGTACGAATGATTTAGAATGGATACATTCGTGCGAATGAATTAGAATGGATCGTACGAATGAATTAGAATGGATCGTGCGAATGAATTACAATGGATCGTACGAATGAATTAGAATGGATTCGTACGAATGAATTAGAATGGATACATTCGTGCGAATGAATTAGAATGGATCGTACCAATGAGTAAGAATGGATCGTACGAATGAAATAGAATGGATTGTGCGAATGAATTAGAATAGACCGTACGAATGAATTAGACGTACGAATGAATTAGAATGGATACATTCGTGCGAATAAATTAGAATGGATCATACGAATGAGTAAGAATGGATCGTCATTCTAATTCATTCGTATGATCCATTCTAATTCATTTGTATCCATTCTACTTCATTCGCACGATCCATTCTAATTCATTCGCGCAATCTATTCTAATTCATTCGTACGAATGAATTAGAATGGATACATTCGTGTGAAAGAATTAGAATGGATTGTATGAATGAATTAGAATGGATCGTAAGAATGAATTAGAATGGATCGTACGAAGGAATTAGAATGGATCGTACGAATGAATTAGAATGGATCGTACGAATGAATTAGAATAGATCGTACGAATGAATTAGAATGGATCATACGAATGAATTAGAATGGATCGTACGAATGAATTAGAATGGATACATTCGTGCGAATGAATTAGAATGGATCGTACGAATGAATTAGAATGGATCATACGATCCATTCTAATTCATTCATACGATCCATTCTAATTCATTCGTACGATCCATTCTAATTCATTCATACGATCTATTCTAATTCATTCATGCAATCCATTCTAATTCTTTCACACGATCCATTCTAATTCATTCGTACGATCCCTTCTAATTCATTCGCACAATCCATTCTATTTCATTCGTACGATCCATTCTTACTTATTCGTATGATCCATTCTAATTCATTCGCATGAATGTATCCATAATGGATCATACGAATGAGTAAGAATGGATCGCACGAATGAAATCGAATGGATTGTGCGAATGAATTAGAATGGACCGTACGAATGAATTAGACGTACGAATGAATTAGAATGGATACATTCGTGCGAATGAATTAGAATGGATCATACGAATGAGTAAGAATGGATCGTACGAATGAATTAGAATGGATCGTGCGAATGAATTAGAATGGATCGTACGAATGAATTAGAATGGATCGTACGAATGAGTAAGAATGGATCGTACGAATGAAATAGAATGGATTGTACGAATGAATTAGAACGGATCGTACGAATGAAATAGAATGAATTAGAATGAATTAGAATTGATCGTACGAATGAAATAGAATGGATTGTACGAATGATTTAGAATGGATCATACGAATGAATTAGAATGGATCGTACGAATGGTTTAGAATGGATACATTCGTGCAAATGAATTAGAATAGATCATACGAATGAGTAAGAATGGATCGTATGAATGAAATAGAATGGATTGTACGAATGAATTAGAATGGATTCGTACGAATGAATTAGAATGGATACATTCATGCGAATAAATTAGAATGGATCGTACCAATGAGTTAGAATGGATCGTACGAATGAAATAGAATGGATTGTGCGAATGAATTAGAATGGATCGTAGGAATAAATTAGAATGGATCGTACGAATGAATTAGAATGGATCATACAAATTAATTAGAATGGATCTTACGAATGAATTAGAATGGATCGTACGAATGAATTAGAATGGATCGTACGAATGAATTAGAATGGATCATACGAATTAATTAGAATGGATCATACAAATGAATTAGAATGGATCGTACGAATGAATTAGAATTGATCGTACGAATGAATTAGAATGGATCGTATGAATGAATTAGAATGGATACATTCGTGCGAATGAATTAGAATGGATAGTACGAATGAATTAGAATGGATCGTGCGAATGAATTAGAATGGATCGTACGAATGAATTAGAATGGATTGTATGAATGAATTAGAATGGATCGTACGAATGAATTAGAATGGATCGTGCGAATGAATTAGAATGGATCGTACGAATGAATTAGAATGGATTCGTACGAATGAATTAGAATGGATACATTCGTGCGAATGAATTAGAATAGATCATACCAATGAGTAAGAATGGATCGTACGAACGAAATAGAATGAATTGTGCGAATGAATTAGAATGGACCGTACGAATGAATTAGACGTACGAATGAATTAGAATGGATACATTCGTGCGAATAAATTAGAATGGATCATACGAATGAGTAAGAATGGATCATCATTCTAATTCATTCGTATGATCCATTCTAATTCATTTGTATCCATTCAATTTCATTCGCACGATCCATTCTAATTCATACGCGCAATCTATTCTAATTCATTCGTACGATCCATTCTAATTCATTCGTAAGATCCATTCTAATTCATTCATACGATCCATTCTAATTTATTCGTACGATCCATTCTAATTCATTCGCACGAATGTATCCATTCTAGTTCATTCGTATGATCCATTCTAATTCATTCGCACGATCCATTCTAATTCATTCGTACGATCCATTCTAATTCATTCGCACGAATGTATCCATTCTAGTTCATTCGTACGATCCATTCTAATTCATTCGTACGATCCATTCTAATTCATTCGTACGATCTATTCTAATTCATTCATACAATCCATTCTAATTCATTAGCACGATCCATTCTAATTCACTCATACGATCCATTCTAATACATTCATACGATCCATTCTAATTCATTTGCACGAATATATCCATTCTAATTCATTCGTACGATCCATTCTAATTCCTTCGTATGATCCATTCTAATTCATTCGTACGATCCATTCTAATTCATTCATACGATCCATTCTAATTCATTCGTATGATCCATTCTAATTCATTCGCACAAATGTATCCATTCTAATTCATTCGTACGATCCATTCTTATTCATTCGTACGATCCATTCTAATTCATTCGTAAGATCCATTCTAATTCATTCGTACGATCCATTCTAATTCATTCGTACGATCCATTCTAATTCATTCGTACGATCCATTCTAATTCATTCGCGAATGTATCCATTCTAATTCATTCGTACTATCCATTCTAATTCATTCGTACGATCCATTCTAATTCATTCATACGATCTATTCTAATTCATTCATACAATCCATTCTAATTCTTTCACACGATCCATTCTAATTCATTCGTACGATCCATTCTAATTCATTCGCACAATCCATTCTATTTCATTCGTACGATCCATTCTTACTCATTCGTATGATCCATTCTAATTCATTCGCACGAATGTATCCATAATGGATTATTCGAATGAGTAAGAATGGATCGTACTAATGAAATAGAATGGATTGTGCGAATGAATTAGAATGGACCGTACGAATGAATTAGACGTACGAACGAATTAGAATGGATACATTCGTGCGAATAAATTAGAATGGATCATTCGAATGAGTAAGAATGGATCGTGCGAATGAATTAGAATAGATCGTGCGAATGAATTAGAATGGATCGTACGAATGAATTAGAATGGATCGTACGAATGAGTAAGAATGGATCGTACGAATGAAATAGAATGGATTGTACGAATGAATTAGAATGGATCATACGAATGAATTAGAATGGATCGTACGAATGAATTAGAATGGATCGTACGAATGAATTACAATGGATACATTTGTGCGAATGAATTAGAATGGATCATACGAATGAATTAGAATGGATCGTATGAATGAATTAGAATGGATCGTATGAATGAATTAGAATGGATCGTACGAAGGAATTAGAATGGATCGTACGAATGAATTAGAATGGATATATTCGTGCAAATGAATTAGAATAGATCGTATGAATGTATTAGAATGGATCGTATGAGTGAATTAGAATGGATCGTGCGAATGAATTAGAATGGATTGTATTAATGAATTAGAATGGATCGTACGAATGAATTAGAATGGATCATACGAATTAATTAAAATGGATCATACGAATGAATTAGAATGGATCGTACGAATGAATTAGAATTGAATCGTACGAATGAATTAGAATGGATAGTACGAATGAATTAGAATGGATCGTGCTAATGAATTAGAATTGATCGAACGAATGAATTAGAATGGATCGTGTGAAAGAATTAGAATGGATTGTATGAATGAATTAGAATAGATCGTATGAATGAATTAGAATGGATCGTACGAATGAATTAGAATGGATCGTACGAATGAATTAGAATGGATCGTACGAATGAATTAGAATGGATACATTCGTGCGAATGAATTAGAATGGATACATTCGTGCGAAAGAATTAGAATAGATCGTATGAATGAATTAGAATGGATCCTATGAATGAATTAGAATGGATCGTGCGAATGAATTAGAATGGATCGTTCGAATGAATTAGAATGGATCGTGCTAATGAATTAGAATTGATCGAACGAATGAATTAGAATGGATACATTCGTGCGAATGAATTAGAATGGATCAGACAAATGAATTAGAATGGATCGTACGAATGAGTAAGAATGGATCGTACGAATGAAATAGAATAGATCGTACGAATGAATTAGAATGGATCATACGAAGGAATTAGAATGGATCGTACGAATGAATTAGAATGGATATATTCGTGCAAATGAATTAGAATGGATCGTATGAATGTATTAGAATGGATCGTATGAGTGAATTTGAATGGATCGTACGAATGAATTAGAATGGATCGTATGAATGAATTAGAATGGATACATTTGGGTGAATGAATTAGAATGGATCGTATGAATGAATTAGAATAGATTTTGTGAATGAATTAGAACTGATCGTACGAATGAATTAGAATGGATACATTCGTGCGAATGAATTAGAATGGATTGTATGAATGAATTAGAATGGATCCTATGAATGATTTAGAATGGATCGTGCGAATGAATTAGAATGGATCGTACGAATGAATTAGAATGGATCGTGCTAATGAATTAGAATTGATCGAACGGATGAATTAGCATGGATCGTGCTAAGGAATTAGTATGGAACGTACGAATGAATTAGAATGGATCGTGTGAAAGAATTAGAATGGATTGTATGAATGAATTAGAATGAATTCGTACGATCTATTCGAATTCATTCGCACGATCCATTCTAACTCATTCATACGATCCATTCTAATTCATTCATACAATCCATTCTAATTCTTTCACACGATCCATTCTAATTCATTCGTAGGATCCATTCTAATTCATTCGTACAATCTATTCTATTTCATTCGTACGATCCATTCTTACTCATTCGTATGATCCATTCTAATTCATTCGGGCGAATGTATCCATTCTAATTTATTCGTACGATCCATTCTAATTCATTCGTACGATCCATTCTAATTCATTCGTCCGATCCATTCTAATTCATTCGCACGAATGTATCCATTCTAATTCATTCGTACGATCCATTCTAATTCATTCGTACGATCTATTCTAATTCATTCGTAAGATCCATTCTAATTCATTCGTACGATCCATTCTAATTCATTCGTACGATCCATTCTAATTCATTCGCACGAATGTATCCATTCTAGTTCATTCGTACGATCCATTCTAATTCATTCATACAATCCATTCTAATTCATTCGCACGAATGTATCCATTCTAATTCATTCGTACGATCAGTTCTAATTCATTCACAAAATCTATTCTAATTCATTCATACGATCCATTCTAATTCATTCACACGAATGTACCCATTCTAATTCATTCATACGATCCATTCTAATTCATTCGTACGATCCATTCTAATTCACTCATACGATCCATTCTAATACATTCATACGATCCATTCTAATTCATTTGCATGAATATATCCATTCTAATTCATTCGTACGATCCATTCTAATTCCTTCGTACGATCCATTCTAATTCATTCGTACGATCTATTCTAATTCATTCGTACGATCCATTCTAATTCATTCATACAATCCATTCTAATTCCTTCGTACGATCCATTCTAATTCATTCGTACGATCCATTCTAATTCATTCATACAATCCATTCTAATTCTTTCACACGATCCATTCTAATTCATTCGTACGATCCATTCTAATTCATTCGTGCAATCCATTCTATTTCATTCGTACGATCCATTCTTATTCATTCGTACGATCCATTCTAATTCATTCACACGAATGTATCCATTCGTACGAATGAATTAGAATAGATTGTACAAATGAATTAGAATGGATCGTACGAATGAATTAGAATGGATTGTACGAAGGAATTAGAATGGATCGTACGAATGAATTAGAATGGATCGTACGAATGAATTAGAATAGATCGTATGAATGAATTAGAATGGATCGTACGAAGGAATTTGAATGGATCGTACGAATGAATTAGACTGGATCGTACGAATGAATTTGAATGGATACATTTGTGCGAATGAATCTAAATGGATTGTATGAATGAATTACAATGGATCGTACGAATGAATTAGAATGGATCGTACGAATGAATTAGAATAGCTCATACGAATGAATTAGAATGGTTACATTCGTGCGAATGAATTAGAATAGATCGTACGAATGAATTAGAATGGATCGTACGAATAAATTAGAATGGATCGTGGGAATGAATTAGAATGGATCGTACGAATGAATTAGAATGGATCCACCGAATGAGTTAGAATGGATTATACGAATGAATTAGAATGGATTGTACGAATGAATTAGAATGGATTGTGCGAATGAATTAGAATGGATCGTATGAATGAATAAGAATGGATCGTACGAATGAATTAGAATGGATCGTGCGAATGAATTAGCATGAATCGTACGAATGTATTAGAATGGATCGTACGAATGAATTAGAATGAATCATACGATCCATCTAATTCAATCGTCCGATCCATTCTAATTCATTCGCATGAATGTATCCATTCTAATTCATTCATACAATCCATTCTATTTCATTCGTACGATCCATTCTAATTCATTCGTATGATCCATTCTAATTCATTCGTACGATCCATTCTAATTCATTCGTACGATCCATTCTAATTCATTCGCACGATCCATTCTAATTCATTCATACTATCCATTCTAATTCATTCATACGATCCATTCTAATTCATTCCTACAATCCATTCTAATTCATTCGCCCGATCCATTCTAATTCATTTATACGATCCATTCTATTCGAATGGATCTTGCGATCCATTCGAATTCATTCGCACGATCCATTCTAATTCATTCATACGATCCATTCTAATTCATTTATACAATGCATTCTAATTCTTTCACACGATCCATTCTAATTCATTCGTACGATCCATTCTAATTCATTCGTACAACTCCTTCCTAGCGGCCTCTCTGGCAGTAACGGCCTCGTCCCGCCTCCAGCTCGGCCATGCCCGACACCAGGGTCGCGACCCTCTACCGAAGCTCCTCCGCCTCTTTCAGAGCCACGGCGTGCGAAGCCCGCTGGAGCTCGTGGATGTGCTCGTCCACCTTGCACTCAGACCCCCGAAGGGAATCGTCGAACAAGGCGGCCAGCGCCTTCCCGGCCCCAGCGACCTCCGCGGCCAGCGCCTGGCTCTGTTTCTCCGCCTGCATAAGGAAGATGAAAAAGTTAGCGAGAATTAATATTTTTGGCGTAAGGGCAGAGAGGGCAAGAGGTACCTCGGCCAGGCGTTCGCTTATGGAAGCGAAGGGGGCTCGGGCGAAGACGTTGCGGCCCAGCAGCTACCGCACGTAGTAGGGCGCCCTCCCCTCCTCCGCAGAGGAGCCCGCGCTGGGACCCCCCGGAGCATCGGTAGGAGGTGGCACGCTGGGAGAAGGAGTGGGGGCTGGCGCCTCTCCCGGGCGAGCTCCGGCTGCTGGCGGGCTCGGAGGGTCCGCCCTAGCCCCTTTGGCCTCCGACTCCGAGCTGAAGGACTCAGAGTCGGAGCCAATGTCCACGAAGCTAGGGGACCTGTAGAATTAGAATGGAATATACGAATGAATTAGAATGGATCGTAGAATGGATCGTACGAATGAATTAGAATGGATCGTATGAATGAATTAGAATAGATCATAGGAATGAATTAGAATGGATCGTGCAAATGAATTAGAATGGATACATTCGTGCGAATGAATTAGAATGGATCGTGCGAATGAATTAGAATGGATCGTACGAATGAATTAGAATGGATATATTTGAACGAATAAATTAGAATGGATCATACGAATGAATTAGAATGGATCGTACGAATGAATTAGAATGGATAGTGCGAATGAATTAGAATCGATCGTACGAATGAATTAGAATGGATCGTACGAATGAATTAGAATGGATCATACGAATGAGTAAGAATGGATCGTACGAATGAATTAGAATGGATCGTACGAATGAATTAGAATGGATCGTACGAAAAAATTAGAATGGATACATTCATCCGAATGAATTAGAATGGATCATACGAATGAGTAAGAATGGATCGTACGAATGAAATAGAATAGATTGTACGAATGAATTAGAATGGATCCTACGAATGAATTAGAATGGATCGTGTGAAAGAATTAGAATGGATTGTATGAATGAATTAGAATGGATCGTATGAATGAATTAGAATGGATCGTGCGAATGAATTCGAATGGATCGTACGAATTCATTCTAATTCATTCATACAATCCATTCTAATTCTTTCACACGATCCATTCTAATTCATTCGTACGTTCCATTCTAATTCATTAGCACGATCCATGCTAATTCATTCGTTCGATCAATTCTAATTCATTAGCACGATCCATTCTAATTCATTCGTACGATCCATTCTAATTCATTCGCACGATCCATTCTAATTCATTTATAGGATCCATTCTAATTCATTCATACGATCTATTCTAATTCTTTCGCATGAATGTATCCATTCTAATTCATTCGCACGAATGTATCCATTCTAATTCATTCGTACGATCCATTCTAATTCATTCGTAGGATCCATTCTAATTCATTTGTACGATCCATTCTAATTCATTCATACGATCTATTCTAATTCATTCATACAATCCATTCTAATTCTTTCACACGATCCATTCTAATTCATTCGTACGATCCATTCTAATTTATTCATACGATTCATTCTATATCATTCGTACGATCCATTCTTACTCATTCGTATGATCAATTCTAATTCATTCGCACGAATGTATCCATAATGGATCATACGAATGAGTAAGAATGGATCGTACAAATGAAATAGAATGGATTGTGCGAATAAATTAGAATGGACCGTACGAATGAATTAGACGTACGAATGAATTAGAATGGATACATTCGTGCGAATAAATTAGAATGGATCATACAATTGAGTAAGAATGGATCATCATTCTAATTCATTCGTATGATCCATTCTTATTGATTTGTATCCATTCTATTTCATTCGCACGATCCATTCTAATTCATTCGCGCAATCTATTCTAATTCATTCGTACGATCCATTCTTATTCAGTCGTACGATCCATTCTAATTCATTCATACAATCCATTCTAATTTATTCGCACGAATGTATCCATTCTAATTCATTCGTACGATCCATTCTAATTCATTCGCACAATCTATTCTAATTCATTCGTATGATCCATTCTAATTCATTCGCACGAATGTATCCATTCTAATTCATTCATACGATCCATTCTACTTCATTCGTACTATCCGTTCTAATTCACTCATACGATCCATTCTAATTCATTCATACGATCCATTCTAATTCATTTGCACGAATATATCTATTCTAATTCATTCATACGATCCATTCTAATTCCATCGTACGATCCATTCTAATTCCTTCGTACGATCCATTTTAATTCCTTCGTACGATCCATTCTATTTCATTCGTATGATCCATTCTAATTCCTTCGTACGATCCATTCTAATTCCTTCGTATCCATTCTAATTCACTCATACGATCCATTCTAATTTATTCGTACGATCCATTCTAATTCATTCATACAATCCATTCTAATTCATTCGCACGAATGTATCCATTCTAATTCATTCATTTGATCCATTCTAATTCATTCGCATGAATGTAACCATTCTAATTCATTCATTTGATCCATTCTAATTCATTCGTACGATCCATTCTAATTCATTCGTCCGATCCATTCTAATTCATTCGCACGAATGTATCCATTCTAATTTATTCGTACGATCTATTCTAATTCATTCGTACGATCCATTCTAATTCATTCGTACGATCCATTCTAATTCATTCGTACAATCCATTCTAATTCATTCGTACGATCCGTTCTAATTCATTCGTAAGATCCATTCTAATTCATTCGTACGATCCATTCTAATTCATTCGTACGATCCATTCTAATTCATTCGCACGAATGTATCCATTCTAGTTCATTCGTACGATTCTTTCTAGTTCATTCGTACGATCCATTCTAATTCATTCGTACGATCCATTCTAATTCATTCGAATGATCCATTCTAATTAATTCGTATGATCCATTCTAATTCATTCGTACGATACATTCTAATTCATTCGTACGATCCATTCTAATTCATTCGAATGATCCATTCTAATTAATTCGTATGATCCATTCTAATTCATTCGTACGATCCATTCTAATTCATTCATACAATCCATTCTAATTCATTCGCACGAATGTATCCATTCTAATTAATTCGTACGATCCATTCTAATTCATTCGTATGATCCATTCTTATTCATTCGCACGATCCAGTCTAATGGATTCGTACGATCCATTCTAATTCATTCGCACGAATGTATCCATTCTCATTCATTCGTACGATCCATTCTAATTCATTAATATGATCCATTCTAATTCATTCGTACGATCCATTCTAATTCATATGCACAAAGGTATCCATTCTAATCCATTCGTAGGATCTATTCTAATCCATTCGTACGATCCATTCTAATTCATTCGTACGATCCATTCTAATTCATTCGCTCGAATGTATCCATTCTAATCCATTCGTACGATCCATTCTAATCCATTCGTACGATCCATTCTAATTCATTCGCATGAATGTAACCATTCTAATTCATTCATTTGATCCATTCTAATTCATTCGTATGATCCATTCTAATTTATTCGTCCGATCCATTCTAATTCATTCGCACGAATGTATCCATTCTAATTCATTCGTACGATCCATTCTAATTCATTCATAAGATCCATTCTAATTCATTCGAACGATCCTTTCTAATTCATTCGTACGATCCATTCTAATTCATTCGCACGAATGTATCCATTCTAGTTCATTCGTACGATCCATTCTAATTCATTCGTACGATCCATTCTAATTCATTCGCACGATCCATTCTAATTCATTCGTACGATCAATTCTAATTCATTCGCACGAATGTATCCATTCTATTTCATTCATACGATCCATTCTAATTCATTCGTACGATCCGTTCTAATTCACTCATACGATCTATTCTAATACATTCATACGATCCATTCTAATTCATTTGCACGAATATATCCATTCTAATTCATTCGTACGATCCAATCAAATTCCTTCGTACGATCCATTCTAATTCATTCGTACGATCTATTCTAATTCATTCGTACGATCCATTCTAATTCATTCGTACGATCCATTCTAATTCCTTCGTACGATCCATTCTAATTCATTCGTACGATCCATTCTAATTCATTCGTGCAATCTATTCTAATTCATTCGTACGAATGGATACATTCGTGTGAATGAATTAGAATAGATCGTACGAATGAGTAAGAATGGATCGTACGAATGAAATAGAATGGATTGCACGAATGAATTAGAATGGATCGTACGAATGAATTAGAATGGATCGTGTGAAAGAATTAGAATGGATTGTATGAATGAATTAGAATGGATCGTACGAATGAATTAGAATGGATCGTACGAAGGAATTAGAATGGATCGTACGAATGAATTAGAATGGATCGTACGAATGAATTAGAATAGATCGTACGAATGAATTAGAATGGGTCGTACGAAGGAATTAGAATGGATCGTACGAATGAATTAGAATAGATATATTCGTGCAAATGAATTAGAATGGATCGTATGAATGTATTAGAATGGACCGTATGAGTGAATTAGAATGGATCGTACGAATTAATTAGAATGGATCGTATGAATGAATTAGAATAGATCGTGCGAAAGAATTAGAATGCATTGTATGAATGAATTAGAATGGATCGTATGAATGAATTAGAATGGATCGTGCGAATGAATTCGAATGGATCGCATGATCTATTCGAATAGAATGGATCGTATGAATGAATTAGAATGGATCGGGCGAATGAATAAGAATGGATCGTATGAATGAATTAGAATGGATCGTATGAATGAATTAGAATGGATCGTGCGAATGAATTAGAATGGATCGTACGAATGAATTAGAATGGATCGTACGAATGAATTAGAATGGATCATACGAATGAATTAGAATGGATCATTCGAATGAGTAAGAATGGATCGTACGAATGAAATAAAATGGATTGTACGAATGAATTAGAATGGATACATTCATTCGAATGAATTAGAATGGATCGGACGATTGAATTCGAATGGATCGTACGATTCATTCTAATTCATTCGTACGGTCCATTCTAATACATTCGTACGATTCATGCTAATTCATTCGCACGATCCATTCTAATTCATTCGTACGATCCATTCTTATTAATTCATACGATCCATTCTAATTCATTCGCACAATCCATTCTAATTCATTCGTACAATCCATTCTAATTCATTCGTATGATCCATTCTAACTCATTCGGTGGATCCATTCTAATTCATTCGTACGATCCATTCTAATTCATTCCCACGATCCATTCTAATTTATTTGTACGATCCATTCTAATTCATTCGTACGATCTATTCTAATTCATTCGCACGAATGTAACCATTCTAATTCATTCATACGATTCATTCTAATTCATTCGTATGAGCTATTCTAATTCATTCGTACGATCCATTCTAATTCATTCGTACGATCCATTGTAATTCATTCATACAATCCATTTAGATTCATTCGCACAAATGTATCCATTCAAATTCATTCATACGATCCAGTCTAATTCATTCGTACGATCCATTCTAATTCCTTCGTACGATCCATTCTAAATCATTCGTACGATCTATTCTAATTCATTCGTACGATCCATTCTAATTCCTTCGTACGATCCATTCTAATTCCTTCGTACGATCCATTCTAATTCCTTCGTACGATCCATTCTAATTCATTCGTACGATCCATTCTAATTCATTCGTACAATCTATTCTAATTTATTCGTACGAATAGATACATTCGTGTGAATGAATTAGAATGGATCGTATGAATAAGTAAGAATGGATCGTACGAATGAAATAGAATGGATTGCACGAATGAATTAGAATGGATCGTACGAATGAATTAGAATGGATCGTGTGAAAGAATTAGAATGGATCGTACGAATGAATTAGAATGGATCGTACGAAGGAATTAGAATGGATCGTACGAATGAATTAGAATGGATCGTACGAATGAATTAGAATAGATCGTACGAATGAATTAGAATGGATCGTACGAAGGAATTAGAATGGATCGTACGAATGAATTAGAATGGATATATTCGTGCAAATGAATTAGAATGGATCATATGAAGGTATTAGAATGGATCGTATGAGTGAATTAGAATGGATCGTACGAATGAATTAGAATGGATCGTATGAATGAATTAGAATGGATACATTCGTGTGAATGAATTAGAATGGATCGTATGAATGAACTAGAATAGATTTTGTGAATGAATTAGAACTGATCGTACGAATGAATTAGAATGGATACATTCGTGCGAATGAATTAGAATGGATTGTATGAATGAATTAGAATGGATCGTATGAATGAACTAGAATGGATACATTCGTGCGAATGAATTAGAATTGATCTTACGAATGAATTAGAATGGATCGTACGAATAAATTAGAATGGATCTTATGAATGAATTAGAATGTATCGTACGAATGAATTAGAATGGATCGTACGAATGAATTAGAATGGATACATTCGTGCGAATGAATTAGAATGGATCGGACGAATGAATTAGAATGGATCGTACGAATGAATTAGAATTGATCGTACGAATAAATTAGAATGGATACATTCATCCGAATGAATTAGAATGGATCATACGAATGAGTAAGAATGGATCGTACGAATGAAATAGAATAGATTGTACGAATGAATTAGAATGGATCCTACGAATGAATTAGAATGGATCGTGTGAAAGAATTAGAATGGATTGTATGAATGAATTAGAATGGATAGTATGAATGAATTAGAATGGATCATGCGAATGAATTCGAATGGATCGTACGAATTCATTCTAATTCATTCATACAATCCATTCTAATTCTTTCACACGATCCATTCTAATTCATTCGTACGTTCCATTCTATTTCATTAGCACAATCCATGCTAATTCATTCGTTCGATCAATTCTAATTCATTAGCACGATCCATTCTAATTCATTCGTACGATCCATTCTAATTCATTCGCACGATCCATTCTGATTCATTCATAGGATCCATTCTAATTCATTCATACAATCCATTCTAATTCATTCGCACGAATGTATCCATTCAAATTCATTCGTACGATCAGTTCTAATTCATTCACAAAATCTATTCTAATTCATTCATACGATCCATTCTAATTCATTCACACGAATGTATCCATTCTAATTCATTAATACGATCCATTCTAATTCATTCGTACGATCCATTCTAATTCACTCATACGATCCATTCTAATACATTCGTACGATCCATTCTAATTCCGAATGAATTAGAATGGATCGTACGAATGAATTAGAATGGATACATTCCTACGATTGAATTAGAATGGATCGTACCAATGAGTAAGAATGGATCGTAATGGATCGTACGAATGAACTAGAATGGATACATTCGTGCGAATGAATTAGAATGGATCGTACGAATGAATTAGAATAGATCGTACGAATGAATTAGAATGGATCTTACGAATGAATTAGAATGGATCGAACGAATGATTTAGAATGGATCGTACGAATGAATTAGAATGGATACATTCGTGCGAATGAATTAGAATGGATCGGACGAATGAATTAGAATGGATCGTACGAATGAATTAGAATGGATCAAATGAATGAATTAGAATGGTTACATTCATGCGAATGAATTAGAATGGATCGTACGAATGGATTAGAATGGATCGTACGAATGGATTAGAATGGATACATTCGAGCGAATGAATTAGAATGGATCGTACGAATGAATTAGAATGGATCATACGAATGGATCCTACGAATGGATTAGAATGGATACCTTTGTGCATATGAATTAGAATGGAACGTACGAATGAATTAGAATGGATCATATTAATGAATTAGAATGGATCGTACGAATGAATTAGAATGGATACATTCGTGCGAATGTATTATAATGGATCGTGCGAATCAATTAGACTTGATCGTGCGAATGAATAAGAATAGATCATAAGAATGAATTAGAATGGATCGTACGAATTAATTAGAATGGATACATTCGTGCGAATGAATTAGAATGGATTGTATGAATGAATTAGAATGGATCGTACGAATGAATTAGAATGGATCATACGAATTAATTAGAATGGATCATACGAATGAATTAGAATGGATCGTACGAATGAATTAGAATGGATCATACAAATGAATTAGAATGGATACATTTGTGCGAATGAATTAGAATGGATCGTACGAATGAATTAGAATGGATCGTACGAATGAATTAGAATGGATCGTGCGAATGAATTAGAATGGATCGTACGAATGAATTAGAATGGATCGTGCGAATGAATTAGAATGGATCATACGAATGAATTAGAATGGATACATTTGTGCGAATGAATTAGAATGGATCGTACGAATGAATTAGAATGGATCGTACGAATGAATTAGAATGGATCGTGTGAATGAATTAGAATGGATCGTACGAATGAATTAGAATGGATCGTACGAATGAACTAGAATGGATACATTCGTGCGAATGAATTAGAATGGATCGTACGAATGAATTAGAATGGATCGTACGAATGAATTATAATGGATCTTACGAATGAATTAGAATGGATCGTACGAATGAATTAGAATGGATACATTCGTGCGAATGAATTAGAATGGATCGGACGAATGAATTAGAATGGATCGTACGAATGAATTAGAATGGATTGTACGAATAAATTAGAATGGATACATTCGTCCGAATGAATTAGAATGGATCATACGAATGAGTAAGAAGGGATCGTACGAATGAAATAGAATAGATTGTACGAATGAATTAGAATGGATCCTACGAATGAATTAGAATGGATCGTGTGAAAGAATTAGAATGGATTGTATGAATGAATTAGAATGGATCGTAAGAATGAATTAGAATGGATCGTGCAAATGAATTCGAATGGATCGTACGAATTCATTCTAATTCATTCATACAATCCATTCTAATTCTTTCACACGATCCATTCTAATTCATTCGTACGTCCCATTGTAATTCATTAGCATGATCTATGCTAATTCATTCGTTCGATCAATTCTAATTCATTAACACGATCCATTCTAATTCATTCGTACGATCCATTCTAATTCATTCGCACGATCCATTCTAATTCATTCATAGGATCCATTCTAATTCATTCATACGATCCATTCTAATTCATTCACACGATCTATTCTAATTCTTTCATACAATCCATTCTAATTCTTTCACACGATCCATTCTAATTCATTCGTACGATCCATTCTAATTCATTCGCACAATCCATTCTATTTCATTCATACGATCCATTCTTACTCATTGGTACGATCCATTCTAATTCATTCGCACGAATGTATCCATTCTAATTCATTCATACGAATCCATTCTAATTCATTCGTACGATCCATTCTAAATCATTCGTACAATCCATTCTATTTCATTCGTACGATCAATTCTAATTCATTAGCACGATCCATTCTAATTCATTCGTACGATCCATTCAAATTCATTTGCACGATCCATTCTAATTCATTCGTACAATCCATTCTATTTCATTCGTACTATCTATTCTTACTCATTCGTATGATCCATTCTAATTCATTCGCACGAATGTATCCATTCTATTCCATTCGTATGATCCATTCTAATCCATTAGTACGATCCATTCTAATTAATTCGCATGAATGTAACCATTCTAATTCATTCATTTGATCCATTCTAATTCATTCGTACGATCCATTCTAATTCATTCATCCGATCCATTCTAATTCATTCGCACGAATGTATCCATTCTAAACCATTCATACGATCCATTCTAATTTATTCGTACGATCCATTCTAATTCATTCATAAGATCCATTCTAATTCATTCGTACGATCCATTCTAATTCATTCGTACGATCCATTCTAATTCATTCGCACGAATGTATCCATTCTAGTTCATTCGTACGATCCATTCTAATTCATTCATACGATCCATTCTAATTCATTCGCACGATCCATTCTAATTCATTCGTACGATCCATTCTAATTCATTCGCACGAATGTATCCATTCTAAGTCATTCGTACATACGATCCATTCTAATTCATTCGCACGAATGTATCCATTCTAATTCATTTGTATAATCCTTTCTATTTCATTCGTACGATCCATTCTTACTCAATCGTATGATCCATTCTAATTCATTCGCACGAATGTATCCATTCTAATTCATTCGTACGATCCATTCTAATTCATTCGCACGATCCATTCTAATTCATTCGTAAGATCCATTCTAATTCATTCGTACGATCCATTCTAATTCATTCGTACGATCCATTCTAATTCATTCACACGAATGTATCCATTCTAGTTCATTCGTACGATCCATTCTAATTCATTCGCACGATCCATTCTAATACATTCGTACGATCAATTCTAATTCATTCGCACGAATGTATCCATTCTAATTCATTCGTACGATCCTGAATTAGAATGGATCGTACGAATGAATTAGAATGGATCGTACAAATGAACTAGAATGGATACATTCGTGCGAATGAATTAGAATGGATTGAACGAATGAATTAGAATGGATCGTACAAATGAATTTGAATGGATCGTACGAATGAATTAGAATGGATCATACGAATGAATTAGAATGGATCATACGAATGAGTAAGAATGGATCGTACGAATGAAATAGAATGGATTGTACGATTGAATTAGAATGGATCGTACGAATGAATTAGAATGGATCATGTGAAAGAATTAGAATGGATTGTATGAATGAATTAGAATGGATCATATGAATGAATTAGAATGGATCGTGCGAATGAATTCGAATGGATCGTACGAATGAATTAGAATGGATCGTACGAATGAATTAGAATGGATACATTCGTGCGAATGAATTAGAATGGATACATTCGTGCGAAAGAATTAGAATAGATCGTATGAATGAATTAGAATGGATCCTATGAATGAATTAGAATAGATCGTGCGAATGAATTAGAATGTATCATACGAATGAATTAGAATGGATCGTGCTAATGAATTAGAATTGATCGAACGAATGAATTAGCATGGATCGTGCTAATGAATTAGAATGGAATGTACGAATGAATTAGAATGGATCGTGTGAAAGAATTAGAATGGATTGTATGAATGAATTAGAATTAGAATGGATCATACGAATGAATTAGAATGGATCGTACGAATGAATTCGAATGGATCGTACGAATAGATTAGAATGGATCATACGAATGAATTAGAATAGATCGTGCGAATGAATTAGAATGGATACATTCGTGCGAATGAATTAGAATGGATTGTGCGAATGAATAAGAACAGATCGTGTGAATGAATTAGAATGGATCGTACGAATGAATTAGAATAGATCGTATGAATGAATTAGAATGGATCGTACGAATGAATTAGAATGGATCGTACGAATGAATTAGAATGGATCGTACGAATGAATTAGAATGGATCTTACGAATGAATTAGAATGGATCGTACGAATAAATTAGAATGGATACATTCGTCCGAATGAATTAGAATGGATCATACGAATGAGTAAGAATGGATCGTACGAATGAAATAGAATAGATTGTACGAATGAATTAGAATGGATCCTACGAATGAATTAGAATGGATCGTGTGAAAGAATTAGAATGGATTGTATGAATGAATTAGAATGGATCGTGCGAATGAATTAGAATGGATCTTACGAATGAATTAGAATGGATCGTGCTAATGAATTAGAATTGATCGAACGAATGAATTAGCATGGATCGTGCTAATGAATTAGAATGGAACGTACGAATGAATTAGAATGGATCGTGTGAAAGAATTAGAATGGATTGTATGAATGAATTAGAATGAATTCGTACGATCCATTCGAATTCATTCGCACGATCCATTCTAATTAATTCATACGATCCATTCTAATTCATTCATACAATCCATTCTAATTCTTTCACACGATCCATTCTAATTCATTCGTAGGATCCATTCTAATTCATTCGTACAATCCAGTCTATTTCATTCGTACGATCCATTCTTACTCATTCGTATGATCCATTCTAATTCATTCGGACGAATGTATCCATTCTAATTTATTCGTGCGATCCATTCTAATTCATTCATCCGATCCATTCTAATTCATTCGTACGATCCATTCTTACTCATTCGTATGATCCATTCTAATTCATTCGTACGATCCATTCTAATTCATTCGTACGATCGATTCTAATTCATTCGCACTATCCATTCTAATTCATTCGTACGATCCATTCTAATTCATTCGTATGATCCATTCTAATTTATTCATTCAAATATATCCATTCTAATTCATTCGTACGATCTATTCTAATTCATTTGCACGATCCATTCTAATTTATTCGCACGAATGTATCCATTCTAATTCATTTGCATGATCCATTCTAATTCATTCCTATGTTCTATTCTAATTCATTCGTACGATCCATTCTAATTCATTCTAATTCATTCGTACGATCCATTCTACGATCCATTCTAATTCATTCGTATATTCCATTCTAATTCATTAGCACGATCCATGCTAATGAATTAGAATGGATCGTACGATCCAATCTAATTCATTCATACGATCCATTCTTACTCATTCGTAAGATCCATTCTAATTCAATCGTACGATCCATTCTAATTCATTTGTACGATCCATTCTAATTCCTTCGTACGATCCATTCTAATTCATTTGTACGATCCATTCTAATTCCTTCGTACGATCCATTCTAATTCATTCGTACGATCCATTCTAATTCATTCACGCAATCTATTCTAATTCATTCGTACGATTCATTCTAATTCATTTATACGATCCATTCTAATTCATTCATACAATCCATTCTAATTTATTCGCACGAATGTATCCATTCTAATTCATTCAGACAATCCATTCTAATTCATTCGCACAATCTATTCTAATTCATTCATACGATCCATTCTAATTCATTCGCACGAATGTATCCATTCTAATTTATTCATACGATCCATTCTACTTCATTCGTACTATCCGTTCTAATTCACTCATACGATTCATTCTAATTCATTCATACGATCCATTCTAATTCATTTGCACGAATATATCCATTCTAATTCATTCGTACGATCCATTCTAATTCCTTCGTACGATCCATTCTAATTCCTTCGTACGATCCATTCTAATTCCTTCGTACGATCCATTCTATTTCATTCGTATGATCCATTCTAATTCCTTCGTACGATCCATTCTAATTCCTTCGTATCCATTCTAATTCACTCATACGATCTATTCTAATTCATTCGTACGATCCATTCTAATTCATTCATACAATCCATTCTAATTCATTCGCACGAATGTATCCATTCTAATTCATTCGTACGATCAGTTCTAATTCATTCACAAAATCTATTCTAATTCATTCATATAATCCATTCTAATTCATTCACACGAATGTATCCATTCTAATTCATTCATACGATCCATTCTAATTCATTCGTACGATCCATTCTAATTCACTCATACGATCCATTCTAATACATTCATACGATCCATTCTAATTCATTTGCACGAATATATCCATTCTAATTCATTCGGACGATCCATTCTAATTCCTTCGTACGATCCATTCTAATTCATTCGTACGATCTATTCTAATTCATTCGTACGATCCATTCTAATTCATTCGTACGATCCATTCTATTTCACTCGTACGATCCATTCTTACTCATTCGTACAATCCATTCTAATTCATTCACACGAATGTATCCATTCGTACGAATGAATTAGAATAGATTGTACGAATGAATTAGAATGGATCGTACGGATGAATTAGAATGGATCGTACGAAGGAATTAGAATGGATCGTACGAATGAATTAGAATGGATCGTACGAATGAATTAGAATAGATCGTACGAATGAATTAGAATGGATCGTACGAAGGAATTAGAATGGATCGTACGAATGAATTAGAATGGATATATTTGTGCAAATGAATTAGAATGGATCGTATGAATGTATTAGAATGGATCGTATGAGTGAATTAGAATGGATCATACGAATGAATTAGAATGGATTGTATGAATGAATTAGAATGGATCGTACGAATGAATTAGAATGGATCATACGAATTAATTAGAATGGATCATACAAATGAATTAGAATGGATCGTACGAATGAATTAGAATGGATACATTCGTGCGAATGAATTAGAATGGATTGTGCGAATGAATAAGAACAGATCGTGCGAATGAATTAGAATGGATCGTACGAATGAACTAGAATGGATCGTGCGAATGAATTAGAATGGATCGTACGAATGAATTAGAATGGATACATTTGTGCGAATGAATTAGAATGGATCGTACGAATGAATTAGAATGGATCATATGAATGAATAAGAATGGATCGTACGAATGAATTAGAATGGATCATGCGAATGAATTAGAATGGATCATACGAATGAATTAGAATGGATCGTGTGAAAGAATTAGAATGGATCGTACGAATGAATTAGAATGGATCGTGCGAATGAATTAGAATGGATCGTACGAATGAATTAGAATGGATACATTTGTGCGAATGAATTAGAATGGATCGTACGAATGAATTAGAATGGATTGTATGAATGAATTAGAATGGATCGTACGAATGAATTAGAATGGATCGTGCGAATGAATTAGAATGGATCATACGAAAGAATTAGAATGGATCGTACGAATGAACTAGAATGGATACATTCGTGCGAATGAATTAGAATGGATCGTATGTATGAATTAGAATTGATAGTACGAATGAATTAGAATGGATCTTACGAACGAATTAGAATGGATCGTACGAATGAATTAGAATGGATCGTACGAATAAATTAGAATGGATACATTCGTGCGAATGAATAAGAATGGATCGGACGAATGAATTAGAATGGATCGTACGAATGAATTAGAATGGATCGTACGAATAAATTAGAATGGATACATTCGTCCGAATGAATTAGAATGGATCATACGAATAAATTAGAATGGATACATACGAATGAAATAGAATAGATTGTACGAATGAATTAGAATGGATCCTACGAATGAATTAGAATGGATCGTGTGAAAGAATTAGAATGGATTGTATGAATGAATTAGAATGGATCGTATGAATGAATTAGAATGGATCGTGCGAATGAATTCGAATGGATCGTACGAATTCATTCGTACGTTCCATTCTAATTCATTAGCACGATCCATGCTAATTCATTCGTTCGATCAATTCTAATTCATTAGCACGATCCATTCTAATTCATTCGTACGATCCATTCTAATTCATTCGCACGATCCATTCTAATTCATTCATAGGATCCATTCTAATTCATTCATACGATCTATTCTAATTCTTTCGCACGAATGTATCCATTCTAATTCATTCACACGAATGAATCCATTCTAATTCATTCGTACGATCCATTCTAATTCATTCGTACGATCCATTCTATTTCATTCGTACAATCCATTCTAATTCATTCATACGATCTATTCTAATTCATTCATACAATCCATTCTAATTCGTTCACACGATTCATTCTAATTCATTCGTACGATCCATTCTAATTCATTCGCACAATCCATTCTATTTCATTCGTACGATCCATTCTTACTCATTCGTATGATGCATTCTAAT
This sequence comes from Chamaelirium japonicum, assembly GCA_947650365.1. Classification (NCBI taxonomy): domain Eukaryota; kingdom Viridiplantae; phylum Streptophyta; class Magnoliopsida; order Liliales; family Melanthiaceae; genus Chamaelirium; species Chamaelirium japonicum. The sequence continues at coordinate 168,227 of CANTAL010000105.1, forward strand.
TCATTCGCACGAATGTATCCATAATGGATCATACAAATGAGTAAGAATGGATCATACGAATGAAATAGAATGGATTGTGCGAATGAATTAGAATGGACCGTACGAATGAATTAGACGTACGAATGAATTAGAATGGATACATTCGTGCGAATAAATTAGAATGGATCAAACGAATGAATAAGAATGGATCGTCATTCTAATTCATTCGTATGATCCATTCTAATTCATTTGTATCCATTCTATTTCATTCGCACGATCCATTCTAATTCATTCGCTCAATCTATTCTAATTCATTCGTACGATCCATTCTAATTCATTCGTACGATCCATTCTAATTCATTCATACAATCCATTCTAATTTATTCGCACGAATGTATCCATTCTAATTGATTCGTACGATCCATTCTAATTCATTCGCACAAACTATTCTAATTCATTCATACGATCCATTCTAATTCATTCGCACGAATGTATCCATTCTAATTCATTCATATGATCCATTCTACTTCATTCGTAAATGGATCGTACGAATGAATTAGAATGGATCGTACGAATGAATTAGAATGCATCGTACGAAAGAATTAGAATGGATCGTACGAATGAATTAGACTGGATCGTACGAATGAATTTGAATGGATACATTTGTGCGAATGAATCTAAATGGATTGTATGAATGAATTACAGTGGATCGTACGAATAAATTAGAATGGATCGTACAAATGAATTAGAATAGCTCATACAAATGAATTAGAATGAATCGTATGAATGAATTAGAATGGTTACATTCGTGCGAATGAATTAGAATAGATCGTATGAATGAATTAGAATGGATCATACGAATAAATTAGAATGGATCGTGGGAATGATTTAGAATGGATCGTGCTAATGAATTAGAATTGATCGAACGAATGAATTAGCATGGATCGTGCAAATGAATTAGAATGGAACGTACGAATGAATTAGAATGGATTGTATGAATGCATTAGAATGAATTCGTACGATCCATTCGAATTCATTCGCACGAACCATTCAAATTCATTCATACGATCCATTCTAATTCATTCATACAATCCATTCTAATTCTTTCACACGATCGATTCTAATTCATTCGTAGGATCCATTCTAATTCATTTGTACAATCTATTCTATTTCATTCGTACGATCCATTCTTACTCATTCGTATGATCCATTCTAATACATTCATACGATCCATTCTAATTCATTTGCACGAATATATCCATTCTAATTCATTCGTACGATCCATTCTAATTCATTCGCACAATCTATTCTAATTCATTCGTACGATCCATTCTAATTCATTTGTACGATCGTACGAATGAATTATAATGGATCGTACAGAATGAATTAGAATGGATTGTATGAATGAATTAGAATGGATACATTCGTGCGAATGAATTAGAATGGATCATACGAATGAGTGAGAATGGATCGTACGAATGAAATAGAATGGATTGTACGAATGAATTAGAATGGATCGTACAAATGAATTAGAATGGATCGTACGAATGAATTAGAATAGATCATACGAATGAGTAAAAATGGATCATACAAATGAAATAGAATGGATTGTACGAATGAATTAGAATGGATCGTACAAATGAATTAGAATGGATCGTGTGAAAGAATTAGAATGCATTGTATGAATGAATTAGAATGGATCGTATGAATGAATTAGAATGGATCGTGCGAATGAATTCGAATGCATCGCATGATCCATTCGAATAGAATGGATCGTATGAATGAATTAGAATGGATCGGGCGAATGAATTAGAATGGATTGTAGGAATGAATTAGAATGGATCGTATGAATGAATTAGAATGGATCGTATGAATGAATTAGAATGGATCGTGCGAATGAATTAGAATGGATCGTACGAATGAATTAGAATGGATCGTACGAATGAATTAGAATGGATCATACGAATGAATTAGAATGGATCATACGAATGAGTAAGAATGGATCGTACGAATGAAATAGAATGGATTGTACGAATGAATTAGAATGGATACATTCATGCGAATGAATTAGAATGGATCGGACGATTGAATTAGAATGGATCGTACGATTCATTCTAATTCATTCGTACGATCCATTCTAATACATTCGTATGATTCATACTAATTCATTCGCATGATCCATTCTAATTCATTCGTACGATCCATTCTTATTCATTCATACGATCCATTCTAATTCATTCGCACAATCCATTCTAATTCATTCGTATAATCCATTCTAATTCATTCGTATGATCCATTCAAACTCATTCGGTGGATCCATTCTAATTCATTCGTACGATCCATTCTAATTCATTCCCATGATCCATTCTAATTTATTCGTACGATCCATTCTAATTCATTCGTACGATCTATTCTAATTCATTCGCACGAATGTAACCATTCTAATTCATTCATACGATTCATTCTAATTCATTCATATGAGCTATTCTAATTCATTCGTACGATCCATTCTAATTCATTCACACGAATGTATCCATTCTAATTCATTCATACGATCCATTCTAATTCATTCGTACGATCCATTCTAATTCACTCATACGATCCATTCTAATACATTCATACGATCCATTCTAATTCATTTGCACGAATATATCCATTCTAATTCATTTGTACGATCCATTCTAATTCCTTCGTACGATCCATTCTAATTCATTCGTACGATCTATTCTATTTCATTCGTACGATCCAATCTTACTCATTCGTACGATCCATTCTAATTCATTCGTCCGATCCATTCTAATTCATTCGCACGAATATATCCATTCTAATTCATTCGTTCGATCAATTCTAATTCATTAGCATGATCCATTCTAATTCATTCGTACGATCCATTCTAATTCATTCGCACGATCCATTCTAATCCATTCATAGGATCCATTCTAATTCATTCATACGATCTATTCTAATTCTTTCGCACGAATGTATCCATTCTAATTCATTCACACGAATGTATCCATTCTAATTCATTCGTACGATCCATTCTAATTCATTAATATGATCCATTCTAATTCATTCGTACGATCCATTATAATTCATATGCACAAAGGTATCCATTCTAATCCATTCGTAGGATCCATTCTAATCCATTCGTACGATCCATTCTAATTCATTCGTACGATCCATTCTAATTCATTCGCTCGAATGTATCCATTCTAATCCATTCGTACGATCCATTCTAATCGATTCGTACGATCCATTCTAATTCATTCGCATGAATGTAACCATTCTAATTCATTCATTTGATCCATTCTAATTCATTCATACGATCCATTCTAATTCATTCGTCCGATCCATTCTAATTCATTCGCACGAATGTATCCATTCTAATTCATTCGTACAATCCATTCTAATTCATTCGTACGATCCATTCTAATTCATTCGTAAGATCCATTCTAATTCATTCGCACGATCCATTCTAATTCATTCGTACGATCCATTCTAATTCATTCGCACGAATGTATCCATTCTAGTTCATTCGTACGATCCATTCTAATTCATTCGTACGATCCATTCTAATTCATTCGCACGATCCATTCTAATTCATTCGTACGATCAGTTCTAATTCATTCGTGCAATCGATTCTATTTCATTCATACGATCCATTCTTACTCATTCGTACGATCCATTCTAATTCATTCACACGAATGTATCCATTCGTATGAATGAATTAGAATAGATTGTACGAATGAATTAGAATGGATCGTACGAAGGAATTAGAATGGATCGTACGAATGAATTAGAATGGATCGTACGAATGAATTAGAATGGATCGTACGAAGGAATTAGAATATATCGTACGAATGAATTAGAATGGATCGTACGATTGAATTAGAATGGATCATACGAATGAGTAAGGATGGATCGTCTGAATAAATTAGATTGGATCGTACGATCCATTCTAATTCATTAGCATGGATCGTGCTAATGAATTAGAATGGAATATACGAATGATTTAGAATGGATCGTAGAATGGATCGTACGAATGAATTAGAATGAATTAGAATGGATCGTACGAATGAATTAGAATAGATCATAGGAATGAATTAGAATGGATCGTGCAAATGAATTAGAATTGATACATTCGTGCGAATGAATTAGAATGGATCGTGCGAATGAATTAGAATGGATCGTACGAATGAATTAGAGTGGATATATTTGAACGAATAAATTAGAATGGATCATACGAATGAATTAGAATGGATCGTACGAATGAATTAGAATGGATAGTGCGAATGAATTAGAATGGATCGTACGAATGAATTAGAATGGATCGTACGAATGAATTAGAATGGATCGTACGAATAAATTAGAATGGATACATTCGTCCGAATGAATTAGAATGGATCATACGAATGAGTAAGAATGGATCGTACGAATGAAATAGAATAGATTGTACGAATGAATTAGAATGGATCCTACGAATGAATTAGAATGGATCGTGTGAAAGAATTAGAATGGATTGTATGAATGAATTAGAATGGATCGTATGAATGAATTAGAATGGATCGTGCGAATGAATTCGAATGGATCGTACGAATTCATTCTAATTCATTCATACAATCCATTCTAATTCTTTCACACGATCCATTCTAGTTCATTCGTACGTTCCATTCTAATTCATTAGCACGATCCATGCTAATTCGTTCGTTCAATCAATTCTAATTCATTAGCACGATCCATTCTAATTCATTCGTATGATCCATTCCAATTCATTCGCACGATCCATTCTAATTCATTCATAGGATCCATTCTAATTCATTCATACGATCTATTCTAATTCTTTCGCACGAATGTATCCATTATAATTCATTCGCACGAATGTATCCATTCTAATTCATTCGTACGATCCATTCTAATTCATTCGTACGATCCATTCTAATTCTTTCACACGATCCATTCTAATTCATTCGTATGATCCATTCTAATTCATTCGCACAATCCATTCTATTTCATTCGTACGATCCATTCTTACTCATTCGTATGATCCATTCTAATTCATTCGCACGAATGTAACCATAATGGATCATACGAATGAGTAAGAATGGATCGTACGAATGAAATAGAATGGATTGTGCGAATGAATTAGAATGGACCGTACGAATGAATTAGACGTACGAATGAATTAGAATGGATACATTCGTGCGAATAAATTAGAATGGATCATACGAATGAGTAATAATGGATCGTCATTCTAATTCATTCGTATGATTCATTCTTATTCATTTGTATCCATTCTATTTCATTCACACGATCCATTCTAATTCATTCGCGCAATCTATTCTAATTCATTCGTACGATCCATTCTAATTCATTCATACGATCCATTCTAATTCATTCATACAATCCATTCCAATTCTTTCACACGATCCATTCTAATTCATTTGTAGGATCCAGTCTAATTCATTCGTACAATCTATTCTATTTCATTCGTACGATCCATTCTAATTCATTCGTACGATCCATTCTAATTCATTCGGACGATCCATTCTAATTCATTCGTACGAATGTATCCATTCTAATTCATTCGCACGATCCATTCTAATTCATTCATACAATCCATTCTAATTCTTTCACACGATCCATTCTAATTCATTCGTACGATCCATCCTAATTCATTCGTGCAATCCATTCTATTTCATTCATACGATCCATTCTTACTCATTCGTACGATCCATTCTAATTCATTCACACGAATGTATCCATTCGTACGAATGAATTAGAATAGATTGTACGAATGAATTAGAATGGATCGTACGAATGAATTTGAATGGATCGTACAAAGGAATTAGAATGGATCGTATGAGTGAATTAGAATGGATCATACAAATTAATTAGAATGGATCATAAGAAAGAATTAGAATGGATCGTACGAATGAATTAGAATGGATACATTCGTGCGAATGAATTAGAATGGATTGTGCGAATGAATAAGAACAGATCGTGCGAATGAATTAGAATGGATCGTACGAATGAATTAGAATGGATCGTGTGAATGAATTAGAATGGATCGTACGAATGAATTAGAATGGATACATTTGTGCGAATGAATTAGAATGGATCGTACGAATGAATTAGAATGGATCGTATGAATAAATTAGAATGGATCGTACGAATGAATTAGAATGGATCGTACGAATGAATTAGAATGGATCTTACGAATGAATTAGAATGGATCGTACGAATGAATTAGAATGGATCGTACGAATGAATTAGAATGGATACATTTGTGCGAATGAATTAGAATGGATCGTACGAATGAATTAGAATGGATTGTACGAATGAATTAGAATGGATCGTACGAATGACCTAGAATGGATACATTCGTGCGAATGAATTAGAATGGATCGTACAAATGAATTAGAATGGATCGTAAGAATGAATTAGAATGGATTTTACGAATGAATTAGAATAGATCGTACGAATGAATTAGAATGGATCGTACGAATGAATTAGAATGGATACATTCATGCGAATGAATTAGAATGGATCGAACGAATGAATTAGAATGGATCGTACGAATGAATTAGAATGGATCGTACGAATGAATTAGAATGGATCGTACGAATAAATTAGAATGGATACATTCGTCCGAATGAATTAGAATGGATCATACGAATGAGTAAGAATGGATCGTACGAATGAAATAGAATAGATTGTACGAATGAATTAGAATGGATTCGTACGAATGAATTAGAATGGATACATTCGTGCGAATGAATTAGAATGGATCGTACCAATGAGTAAGAATGGATCGTACGAATGAAATAGAATGGATTGTGCGAATGAATTAGAATGGATCGTACGAATGAATTAGAATGGATCGTGTGAAAGAATTAGAATGAATTGTATGAATGAATTAGAATAGATCGTATGAATGAATTGGAATGGATCGTATGAGTGAATTAGAATGGATACGAAGGAATTAGAATGGATCGTACGAATGAGTAAGAATGGATCGTACAAATGAAATAGAATGGATTGTACGAATGAATTAGAATGGATCCTACGAATGAATTAGAATAGATCATGTGAAAGAATTAGAATGGATTGTATGAATGAATTAGAATGAATTCGTACGATCCATTCGAATTCATTCGCACGATCCATTCTAATTCATTCATACGATCTATTCTAATTCATTCATACAATCCATTCTAATTCATTCATACAATCCATTCTAATTCATTCGTACGATCCATTCTTACTCATTCGTATTATCCATTCTAATTCATTCGGACGAATGTATCCATTCTAATTTATTCGTACGATCCATTCTAATTCATTCGTACGATCCATTCTAATTCATTCGTACGATCCATTCTAATTCATTCGTCCGATCCATTCTAATTCATTCGCACGAATGTATCCATTCTAATTCATTCGTACGATCCATTCTAATTCATTCGTATGATCCATTCTAATTCATTCGTAAGATCCATTCTAATTCATTCGTACGATCCATTCTAAATCATTCGTACGATCCATTCTAATTCATTCGTAAGATCCATTCTAATTCATTCGTACGATCCATTCTAATTCATTCATACGTTCCATTCTAATTCATTCGCACGAATGTATCCATTCTAGTTCATTCGTACGATCCATTCTATTTCATTCGTACGATCCATTCTAATTCATTCGTACGATCCATTCTAATTCATTCGCACGAATGTATCCATTCTAGTTCATTCGAACGATCCATTCTAATTCATTCGTACGATCCATTCTAATTCATTTGTACGATCTATTCTAATTCATTCGTCCGATCCATTCTAATTCATTTGCACGAATGTATCCATTCTAATACATTCATACGATCCATTCTAATTCATTTGCACGAATATATCCATTCTAATTCATTCGTACGATCCATTCTAATTCCTTCGTACGATCCATTCTAATTCATTCGTACGATCTATTCTAATTCATTCGTCCGATCCATTCTAATTCATTCGCACGAATGTATCCATTCTAATTCATTCGTACGATCCATTCTAATTCATTCGTACGATCCTTTCTAATTAATTCGTATGATCCATTCTAATTCATTCGTACGATCCATTCTAATTCATTCATACAATCCATTCTAATTCATTCGCACGAATGTATCCATTCTAATTAATTCGTACGATTCATTCTAATTCATTCGTATGATCTATTCTTATTCATTCGCACGATCCAGTCTAATTGATTCGCACGATCCATTCTAATTCATTCGCACGAATGTATCCATTCTAATTCATTCGTACGATCTATTCTAATTCATTAATATGATCCATTCTAATTAATTCATACGATTCATTCTAATTCATATGCACAAAGGTATCCATTCTAATTCATTCGTACGATCCATTCTAATTCAGGATCGTACGAATGAATTAGAATGGATACATTCGTGCGAATGAATTAGAATTGATCGTACGAATGAATTAGAATGGATCGTGCGAATGAATTAGAATGGATCGTACGAATGAATTAGAATGGATCGTACGAATGAACTAGAATGGATACATTCGTGCGAATGAATTAGAATGGATCGTACGAATGAATTAGGATGGATCGTACGAATGAATTAGAATGGATACATTCGTGCGAATGAATTAGAATGGATCGGACGAATGAATTAGAATGGATCGTATGAATGAATTAGAATGGATCAAATGAATGAATTAGAATGGATCGTACGAATGAATTAGAATGGATCGTACGAATGAATTAGAATGGATACATTCGTGCGAATGAATTAGAATGGATCGGACGAATGAATTAGAATAGATCGTACGAATGAATTAGAATGGATCGTACGAAGGAATTAGAATGGATCGTACGAATGAATTAGAATGGATATATTCGTGCAAATGAATTAGAATGGATCGTATGAATGTATTAGAATGGATCGTATGAGTGAATTAGAATGGATCGTACGAATGAATTAGAATGGATCGTATGAATGAATTAGAATGGATACATTCATGTGAACGAATTAGAATGGATCGTATGAATGAATTAGAATAGATTTTGTGAATGAATTAGAACTGATCGTACGAATGAATTAGAATGGATAAATTCGTGCGAATGAATTAGAATGGATTGTATGAATGAATTAGAATGGATCGTACGAATGAATTAGAATGGATCGTATGAGTGAATTAGAATAGATACAAAGGAATTAGAATGGATTGTACGAAGGAATTAGAATGGATCATACGAATGAAATAGAATGGATCATACGAAGGAATTAGAATGGATCGTACAAAGGAATTAGAATGGATTGTACGAATGAAATAGAATAGATTGTACGAATGAATTAGAATGGATTCGTACGAATGAATTAGAATGGATACATTCGTGCGAATGAATTAGAATGGATCGTACCAATGAGTAAGAATGGATCGTACGAATGAAATAGAATGGATTGTGCGACTGAATTAGAATGGATCGTACGAATGAATTAGAATGGATCGTGTGAAAGAATTAGAATGGATTGTATGAATGAATTATAATAGATCGTATGAATGAATTAGAATGGATCGTATGAGTGAATTAGAATGGATACGAAGGAATTAGATTGGATCGTACGAATGAGTAAGAATGGATCGTACAAATGAAATAGAATGGATTGTACGAATGAATTAGAATGGATCCTACGAATGAATTAGAATAGATCGTGTGAAAAAATTAGAATAGATTTTATGAATGACTTAGAATGAATTCGTACGATCCATTCGAATTCATTCGCACGATCCATTCTAATTCATTCATACGATCCATTCTAATTCATTCATACAATCCATTCTAATTCACTCATATGATCTATTCTATTTCATTCGTACGATCCATTCTTACTCATTCGTATGATCCATTCTAATTCATTCGGTCGAATGTATCCATTCTAATTTATTCGTACGATCCATTCTAATTCATTCGTATGATCCATTCTAATTCATTCGTACGATCCATTCTAATTCATTCGTCCGATCCATTCTAATTCATTCGCACAAATGTATCCATTCTAATTCATTCGTACGATCCATTCTAATTCATTCGTATGATCCATTCTAATTCATTTGTAAGATCCATTCTAATTCATTCATACAATCCATTCTAATTCATTCGTACGATCCATTCTAATTCATTCGTAAGATCCATTCTAATTCATTCGTATGATCCATTCTAATTCATTCATACGTTCCATTCTAATTCATTCGCACGAATGTATCCATTCTAGTTCATTCGTACGATCCATTCTATTTCATTCGTACGATCCATTCTAATTCATTCGTACGATCCATTCTAATTCATTCGCACGAATGTATCCATTCTAGTTCATTCGTACGATCCATTCTAATTCATTCGTACGATCCATTCTAATTCATTCGCACGATCCATTCTAATTCATTCGTACGATCCATTCTAATTCATTCATACGATCCATTCTAATTCATTCGTACGATCTATTCTAATTCATTCATACGATCCATTCTAATTAATTCGTACGATCCATTCTAATCCATTCTAGTTCATTCGTACGATCCATTCTAATTCCTTCGTACGATCCATTCTAATTCATTTGTACGATCTATTCTAATTCATTCGTCCGATCTATTCTAATTCATTCGCACGAATGTATCCATTCTAATACAATCATACGATCCATTCTAATTCATTTGCACGAATATATCCATTCTAATTCATTCGTACGATCCATTCTAATTCCTTCGTACGATCCATTCTAATTCATTCGTACGATCTATTCTAACTCATTCATCCGATCCATTCTAATTCATTCGCACGAATGTATCCATTCTAATTCATTCGTACGATCCATTCTAATTTATTCGTACGATCCATTCTAATTAATTCGTATGATCCATTCTAATTTATTCGTACGATCCATTTTAATTCATTCATACAATCCATTCTAATTCATTCGCACGAATGTATCAAATCTAATTAATTCGTACGATTCATTCTAATTCATTCGTATGATCTATTCTTATTCATTCGCACGATCCAGTCTAATTGATTCGCACGATCCATTCTAATTCATTCGCATGAATGTATCCATTCTAATTCATTCGCACGATCTATTCTAATTCATTAATATGATCCATTCTAATTCATTCGTACGATCCATTCTAATTCATATGCACAAAGGTATCCATTCTAATTCATTCGTACGATCCATTCTAATTCAGGATCGTACGAATGAATTAGAATGGATACATTCGTGCGAATGAATTAGAATTGATCGTACGAATGAATTAGAATGGATCGTGCGAATAAATTAGAATGGATCGTACGAATGAATTAGAATAGATCGTACGAATGAACTAGAATGGATACATTCGTGCGAATGAATTAGAATGGATCGTACGAATGAATTATGATGGATCGTACGAATGAATTAGAATGGATCGGACGAATGAATTAGAATGGATCGTACGAATGAATTAGAATGGATCAAATGAATGAATTAGAATGGATCGTACGAATGAATTAGAATGGATCGTACGAATGAATTAGAATGGATACATTCGTGCGAATGAATTAGAATGGATCGGACGAATGAATTAGAATAGATCGTACGAATGAATTAGAATGGATCGTACGAAGGAATTAGAATGGATCGTACGAATGAATTAGAATGGATATATTCGTGCAAATGAATTAGAATGGATCGTATGAATGTATTAGAATGGATCGTATGAGTGAATTAGAATGGATCGTAGGAATGAATTAGAATGGATCGTATGAATGAATTAGAATAGATTTTGTGAATGAATTAGAACTGATCGTACGAATGAATTAGAATGGATAATTTCGTGCGAATGAATTAGAATGGATTGTATGAATGAATTAGAATGGATCGTACGAATGAATTAGAATGGATCGTATGAGTGAATTAGAATGGATACAAAGGAATTAGAATGGATCGTACGAAGGAATTAGAATGGATCATACGAATGAAATATAATGGATCGTACGAAGGAATTAGAATGGATCGTACGAAGGAATTAGAATGGATCGTACGAAGGAATTAGAATGGATCATATGAATAAATTAGAATGGATATATTCGTGCAAATGAATTAGAATGGATCGTATGAATGAATTAGAATGGATCGTATGGGTGAATTAGAACGGATAGTACGAATGAAGTAGAATGGATCGTATGAATGAATTAGAATGGATACATTCGTGCGAATGAATTAGAATGGATCGTACGAATGAATTAGAATGGATCTTACGAATGAATTAGAATGGATCGTACAAATAAATTAGAATGGATCGTACGAATGAATTAGAATGGATACATTCGTGCAAATGAATTAGAATGGATCGGACGAATGAATTAGAATGGATCGTACGAATGAATTAGAATGGATCAAATGAATGAATTAGAATGGTTACATTCATGCGAATGAATTAGAATGGATCGTACGAATGGATTAGAATGGATCGTACGAATGGATTAGAATGGATACATTCGAGCGAATGAATTAGAATGGATCGTACGAATGAATTAGAATGGATCGTACGAATGGATTAGAGTGGATCCTACGAATGGATTAGAATGGATACCTTTGTGCATATGAATTAGAATGGATCGTACGAATGAGTTAGAATGGATCGTACGAATGAATTAGAATCGATCATGCTTATAAATTAGAATTGATCGAACGAATTAATTAGCATGGATCGTGCTAATGAATTAGAATAGAACGTACGAATGAATTAGAATGGATCGTGTGAAAGAATTAGAATGGATTGTATGAATGAATTAGAATGAATTCGTACGATCCATTCGAATTCATTCGCACGATCCATTCTAATTCATTCATACGATCCATTCTAATTCATTCATACAATCCATTCTAATTCATTCATACGATCTATTCTAATTCTTTCGCACGAATGTATCCATTCTAATTCATTCGCACGAATGTATCCATTCTAATTCATTCGTACGATCCATTCTAATTCATTCGCACGATCCATTCTAATTCATTCGTACGATCAATTCTAATTCATTCGCACGAATGTATCCATTCTAATTCATTCGTTCGATCCATTCTAATTCATTCATAGGATCCATTCAAATTCATTCATACAATCCATTCTAATTCAACCGCACGAATGTATCCATTCTAATTCATTCGTACGATCAGTTCTAATTCATTCACAAAATCTATTCTAATTCATTCATACGATCCATTCTAATTCATTCACACGAATGTATCCATTCTAATTCATTCATACGATCCATTCTAATTCATTCGTACGATCCATTCTAATTCACTCATACGATCCATTCTAATACATTCATACGATCCATTCTAATTCATTTGCACGAATATATCCAATCTAATTCATTCGTAAGATCCATTCTAATTCCTTCGTATGATCCATTCTAATTCATTCGTACGATCTATTCTATTTCATTCGTACGATCCATTCTTACTCATTCGTACGATCCATTCTAATTCATTCGTCCGATCCATTTTAATTCATTCGCACGAATGTATCCATTCTAATTCATTCGTACGATCCATTCTAATTCATTCGTACGATCCATTCTAATTCATTCGTACGATCCATTCTAATTCTTTCACACAATCCATTCTAATTCATTCGTACGATCCATTCTAATTCATTCGCACGATCCATTCTAATTCATTCGTAAGATCCATTCTAATTCATTCATACGATCCATTCTAATTCATTCGTACGATCCATTCTAATTCATTTGCACAAATGTATCCATTCTAATTCATTCGTACGATCCATTCTAATTCACTCGCACGATCCATTCTAATTCATTCGTACGATCCATTCTAATTCATTCGTACGATCCATTCTAATTAATTCGTATGATCCATTCTAATTCATTCGTATATTCCATTCTAATTCATTCGCACGATCCATTCATTCGTACGATCCATTCTAATTCAGGATCGTACGAATGAATTAGAATGGATACATTCGTGCGAATGAATTAGAATTGATCGTACGAATGAATTAGAATGGATCGTGCGAATGAATTAGAATGGATCGTACGAATGAATAAGAATAGATCGTACGAATGAACTAGAATGGATACATTTGTGCGAATGAATTAGATTGGATCATACGAATGAATTAGAATGGATCGTACGAATGAATTAGAATGGATTGTACGAATGAATTAGAATGGATCGTACGAATGAATTAGAATGGACACATTCGTGCGAATGAATTAGAATGGATCAGATGAATGAATTAGAATGGATCGTACGAATGAATTAGAATGGATCAAATGAATGAATTAGAATGGATCGTACGAATGAATTAGAATGCATCGTACGAAAGAATTAGAATGGATATATTCGTGCGAATGAATTAGAATGGATCATAAGAATGAATTAGACTGGATCGTACGAATGAATTTGAATGGATACATTTGTGCGAATGAATCTAAATGGATTGTATGAATGAATTACAATGGATGGTACGAATGAATTAGAATGGATCGTACGAATGAATTAGAATATCTCATACGAATGAATTAGAATGAATTGTATGAATGAATTAGAATGGTTACATTCGTGCGAATGGATTAGAATAGATCGTACAAATGAATTAGAATGGATCGTATGAATAAATTAGAATGGATCGTGGGAATGAATTAGAATGGATCGTATGAATGAATTAGAATGGATCCGCCGAATGAGTTAGAATGGATCATACGAATGAATTAGAATGGATTGTACGAATGAATTAGAATGGATTGTGCGAATGAATTAGAATGGATCGTATGAATAAATAAGATTGGATCGTACGAATGAATTAGAATGGATCGTGCGAATGAATTAGCATGAATCGTACGAATGTATTAGAATGGATCGTACGAATGAATTAGAATGAATCGTACGATCCATTCTAATTCATTCGTACGATCCATTCTAATTCATTCGCACGAATGTATCCATTCTAGTTCATTCGTACGATCCATTCTAGTTCATTCGTATGATCCATTCTAATTCATTCGTATGATCCATTCTAATTCATTTGTATGATCCATTCTAATTCATTCGTATGATCCATTCTAATTCATTCGTGTGATCCATTCTAATTCATTCATACAATCCCTTCTAATTCATTCGCACGAATGTATCCATTCTAATTAATTCGTACGATCCATTCTAATTCATTCGTATGATCCATTCTTATTCATTCGCACGATCCAGTCTAATGGATTCGCACGATCCATTCTAATTCATTCGCACGAATGTATCCATTCTAATTCATACGATCGTGTGAATGAATTAGAATGGTTACATTCATGCGAATGAATTAGAATGGATCGTACGAATGGATTAGAATGGATGCATTCGTGCGAATGAATTAGAATGGATTGTATGAATGAATTAGAATGGATTGTACGATACATTCGAATTCATTCGTACGATCCATTCTAATTCATTCGTACGAATGTATCCATTCTAATTCATTTGCACGATCCATT
Organism: Chamaelirium japonicum; assembly: GCA_947650365.1. NCBI lineage: Eukaryota > Viridiplantae > Streptophyta > Magnoliopsida > Liliales > Melanthiaceae > Chamaelirium > Chamaelirium japonicum. The sequence goes on from CANTAL010000105.1 coordinate 183,773, forward strand.
CTAATTCATTCCTATGATCTATTCTAATTCATTCGTACGATCCATTCTAATTCATTCGTACGATCCATTCTAATTAATTCGTATGATCCATTCTAATTCATTCGTATATTCCATTCTAATTCATTCGCACGATCCATTCATTCGTACGATCCATTCTAATTCAGGATCGTACGAATGAATTAGAATGGATACATTCGTGCGAATGAATTAGAATTGATCGTACGAATGAATTAGAATGGATCGTGCGAATGAATTAGAATGGATCGTACGAATGAATAAGAATAGATCGTACGAATGAACTAGAATGGATACATTTGTGCGAATGAATTAGATTGGATCGTACGAATGAATTAGAATGGATCGTACGAATGAATTAGAATGGAATGTACGAATGAATTAGAATGGATCGTACGAATGAATTAGAATGGACACATTCGTGCGAATGAATTAGAATGGATCGGATGAATGAATTAGAATGGATCGTACGAATGAATTAGAATGGATCAAATGAATGAATTAGAATGGATCGTACGAATGAATTAGAATGCATCGTACGAAAGAATCAGAATGGATATATTCGTGCGAATGAATTAGAATGGATCATAAGAATGAATTAGACTGGATCGTACGAATGAATTTGAATGGATACATTTGTGCGAATGAATCTAAATGGATTGTATGAATGAATTACAATGGATCGTACGAATGAATTAGAATGGATCATACGAATGAATTAGAATAGCTCATACGAATGAATTAGAATGAATTGTATGAATGAATTAGAATGGTTACATTCGTGCGAATGGATTAGAATAGATCGTACGAATGAATTAGAATGGATCGTACGAATAAATTAGAATGGATCGTGGGAATGAATTAGAATGGATCGTATGAATGAATTAGAATGGATCCACTGAATGAGTTAGAATGGATCATACGAATGAATTAGAATGGATTGTACGAATGAATTAGAATGGATTGTGCGAATGAATTAGAATGGATCGTATGAATGAATAAGATTGTATCGTACGAATGAATTAGAATGGATCGTGCGAATGAATTAGCATGAATCGTACGAATGTATTAGAATGGATCGTACGAATGAATTAGAATGAATCGTACGATCCATTCTAATTCATTCGTACGATCCATTCTAATTTATTCGCACGAATGTATCCATTCTAGTTCATTCGTACGATCCATTCTAGTTCATTCGTACGATCCATTCTAATTCATTCGTATGATCCATTCTAATTCATTTGTATGATCCATTCTAATTAATTCGTATGATCCATTCTAATTCATTCGTGCGATCCATTCTAATTCATTCATACAATCCCTTCTAATTCATTCGCACGAATGTATCCATTCTAATTAATTCGTACGATCCATTCTAATTCATTCGTATGATCCATTCTTATTCATTCGCATGATCCAGTCTAATGGATTCGCACGATCCATTCTAATTCATTCGCACGAATGTATCCATTCTAATTCATACGATCGTGTGAATGAATTAGAATGGTTACATTCATGCGAATGAATTAGAATGGATCGTACGAATGGATTAGAATGGATGCATTCGTGCGAATGAATTAGAATGGATTGTATGAATGAATTAGAATGGATTGTACGATACATTCGAATTCATTCGTACGATCCATTCTAATTCATTCGTACGATCCATTCTAATTCATTCGTACGAATGTATCCATTCTAATTCATTTGCACGATCCATTCTAATTCATTCCTATGATCTATTCTAATTCATTCGTACGATCCATTCTAATTCATTCGTACGATCCATTCTAATTAATTCGTATGATCCATTCTAATTCATTCGTATATTCCATTCTAATTCATTCGCACGATCCATTCATTCGTACGATCCATTCTAATTCAGGATCGTACGAATGAATTAGAATGGATACATTCGTGCGAATGAATTAGAATTGATCGTACGAATGAATTAGAATGGATCGTGCGAATGAATTAGAATGGATCGTACGAATGAATAAGAATAGATTGTACGAATGAACTAGAATGGATACATTTGTGCGAATGAATTAGATTGGATCGTACGAATGAATTAGAATGGATCGTACGAATGAATTAGAATGGATTGTACGAATGAATTAGAATGGATCGTACGAATGAATTAGAATGGACATATTCGTGCGAATGAATTAGAATGGATCGGATGAATGAATTAGAATGGATCGTACGAATGAATTAGAATGGATCAAATGAATGAATTAGAATGGATCGTACGAATGAATTAGAATGCATCGTACGAAAGAATTAGAATGGATATATTCGTGCGAATGAATTAGAATGGATCATAAGAATGAATTAGACTGGATCGTACGAATGAATTTGAATGGATACATTTGTGCGAATGAATCTAAATGGATTGTATGAATGAATTACAATGGATCGTACGAATGAATTAGAATGGATCGTACGAATGAATTAGAATAGCTCATACGAATGAATTAGAATGAATTGTATGAATGAATTAGAATGGTTACATTCGTGCGAATGGATTAGAATAGATCGTACGAATGAATTAGAATGGATCGTACGAATAAATTAGAATGGATCGTGGGAATGAATTAGAATGGATCGTATGAATGAATTAGAATGGATCCACCGAATGAGTTAGAATGGATCATACGAATGAATTAGAATGGATTGTACGAATGAATTAGAATGGATTGTGCGAATGAATTAGAATGGATCGTATGAATGAATAAGATTGGATCGTACGAATGAATTAGAATGGATCGTGCGAATGAATTAGCATGAATCGTACGAATGTATTAGAATGGATCGTACGAATGAATTAGAATGAATCGTACGATCCATTCTAATTCATTCGTACGATCCATTCTAATTCATTCGCACGAATGTATCCATTCTAGTTCATTCGTACGATCCATTCTAGTTCATTCGTACGATCCATTCTAATTCATTCGTATGATCCATTCTAATTCATTTGTATGATCCATTCTAATTAATTCGTATGATCCATTCTAATTCATTCGTGCGATCCATTCTAATTCATTCATACAATCCCTTCTAATTCATTCGCACGAATGTATCCATTCTAATTAATTCGTACGATCCATTCTAATTCATTCGTATGATCCATTCTTATTCATTCGCACGATCCAGTCAAATGGATTTGCACGATCCATTCTAATTCATTCGCACGAATGTATCCATTCTAATTCATACGATCGGGTGAATGAATTAGAATGGTAACATTCATGCGAATATATTAGAATGGATCGTACGAATGGATTAGAATGGATGCATTCGTGCGAATGAATTAGAATGGATTGTATGAATGAATTAGAATGGATTGTACGATCCATTCGAATTTATTCGTACGATCCATTCTAATTCATTCGTACGATCCATTCTAATTCATTCGTACGAATGTATCCATTCTAATTCATTTGCACGATCCATTCTAATTCATTCCTATGATCTATTCTAATTCATTCGTACGATCCATTCTAATTCATTCTAATTCATTCGTACGATCCATTCTACGATCCATTCTAATTCATTCGTATATTCCATTCTAATTCATTAGCACGATCCATGCTAATGAATTATTATGGATCGTACGATCTAATCTAATTCATTCATACGATCCATTCTTACTCATTCGTATGATCCATTCTAATTCAATCGTACGATCCATTCTAATTCTTTCGTACGATCCATTCTAATTCCTTCGTACGATCCATTCTAATTCTTTCGTACGATCCATTCTAATTCATTCGTACGATCCATTCTAATTCCTTCGTACGATCCATTCTAATTCATTCGTACGATCCATTCTAATTCATTCGCGCAATCTATTCTAATTCATTCGTACGATCCATTCTAATTCATTCGTACGATCCATTCTAATTCATTCATACAATCCATTCTAATTTATTCGCACGAATATATCCATTCTAATTCATTTGTACGATCCATTCTAATTCATTCGCACAATCTATTCTAATTCATTCATACGATCCATTCTAATTCATTCGCACGAATGTATCCATTCTAATTCATTCATACGATCCATTCTACTTCATTCGTACTATCCGTTCTAATTCACTCATACGATCCATTCTAATTCATTCATACGATCCATTCTAATTCATTTGCACGAATATATCCATTCTAATTCATTCGTACGATCCATTCTAATTCCTTCGTACGATCCATTCTAATTCCTTCGTACGATCCATTCAATTTCATTCGTATGATCCATTCTAATTCCTTCGTACGATCCATTCTAATTCCTTCGTATCTATTCTAATTCACTCATACGATCCATTCTAATTCATTCATACGATCCATTCTAATTCATTCATACAATCCATTCTAATTCATTCGCACGAATGTATCCATTCTAATTCATTCGTACGATCAGTTCTAATTCATTCATAAAATCTATTTTAATTCATTCATACGATCCATTCTAATTCATTCACACGAATGTATCCATTCTAATTCATTCATAGGATCCATTCTAATTCATTCGTACGATCCATTCTAATTCACTCATACGATCCATTCTAATACATTCATATCATCCATTCTAATTCATTTGCACGAATATATCCATTCTAATTCATTCGTACGATCCATTCTAATTCCTTCGTACGATCCATTCTAATTCATTCGTACGATCTATTCTATTTCATTCGTACGATCCATTCTTACTCATTCGTACGATCCATTCTAATTCATTCGTCCGATCCATTCTAATTCATTCGCACGAATGTATCCATTCTAATTCATTTGTTCGATCAATTCTAATTCATTAGCACGATCCATTCTAGTTCATTCGTACGATCCATTCTAATTTATTCGCACGATCCATTCTAATTCATTCATAGGATCCATTCTAATTCATTCATACGATCTATTCTAATTCTTTCGCATGAATGTATCCATTCTAATTCATTCATATGATCAATTCTAATTCATTCGTACGATCCATTCTAATTCATTCATACGATCCATTCTAATTCATTCGTACGATCCATTCTAATTCATTCGCACGAATGTATCCATTCTAGTTCATTCGTACGATCTATTTTAACTCATTCGCATGGATCATGCATTCGTACGATCCATTCTAATTCATTCGTAAGATCCATTCTAATTCATTCGTACGATCCATTCTAATTCATTCGTACGATCCATTCTAATTCATTCGCAGGAATGTATCCATTCTAGTTCATTCGTATGATCCATTCTAATTCATTCGTACGATCCATTCTAATTCATTCATACGATCTATTCTAATTCATTCATACAATCCATTCTAATTCTTTCACACGATCCATTCTAATTCATTCGTACGATCCATTCTAATTCATTCACACAATCCATTCTATTTCATTCGTACGATCCATTCTTACTCATTCGTATGATCCATTCTAATTCATTCGCACGAATGTATCCATAATGGATCATACGAATGAGTAAGAATGGATCGTACGAATGAAATAGAATGGATTGTGCGAATGAATTAGAATGGACCGTACGAATGAATTAGAATGGATACATTCGTGCAAATGAATTAGAATAGATCGGACGAATGAATTAGAATGGATCGTACGAATAAATTAGAATGGATCGTACGAATGAATAAGAATGGATCGTACGAATAAATTAGAATGGATACATTCGTCCGAATGAATTAGAATGGATCATACGAATGAGTAAGAATGGATCGTACGAATGAAATAGAATAGATTGTACGAATGAATTAGAATGGATCGTGCGAATGAATTAGAATGGATCGTACGAATGAATTAGAATGGATCATACGAATGAACTAGAATGGATACATTCGTGCGAATGAATTAGAATGGATCGTACGAATGAATTAGAATGGATCGTATGAATGAATTAGAATGGATCTTACGAATGAATTATAATGGATCGTACGAATGAATTAGAATGGATCATACGAATGAATTAGAATGGATCGTACGAATGAATTAGAATGGATACATTCGTGCGAATGAATTAGAATGGATTGTGCGAATGAATAAGAATAGATCGTGCAAATGAATTAGAATGGATCGTACAAATGAATTAGAATGGATCGTGCGAATGAATTAGAATGGATCGTACGAATGAATTAGAATGGATACATTTGTGCGAATGAATTAGAATGGATCGTACGAATGAATTAGAATGGATCGTATGAATAAATTAGAATGGATCGTACGAATGAATTAGAATGGATCGTGCGAATGAATTAGAATGGATCGTACGAATGAATTAGAATGGATCGTACGAATGAACTAGAATGGATACATTCGTGCGAATGAATTAGAATGGATCGTACGAATGAATTAGAATGGATCGTACGAATGAATTAGAATGGATCGTACGAATGAATTAGAATGGATACATTCGTGCGAATGAATTAGAATGGATCGGACGAATGAATTAGAATGGATCGTACGAATGAATTAGAATGGATCGTACAAATAAATTAGAATGGATACATTCGTCCGAATGAATTAGAATGGATCATACGAATGAGTAAGAAAGGATCGTACGAATGAAATAGAATAGATTGTACGAATGAATTAGAATGGATCCTACGAATGAATTAGAATGGATCATGTGAAAGAATTAGAATGGATTGTATGAATGAATTAGAATGGATCGTATGAATGAATTAGAATGGATCGTGCGAATGAATTCGAATGGATCGTACGAATTCATTCTATTTCATTCATACAATCCATTCTAATTCTTTCACACGATCCATTCTAATTCATTCGTACGTTCCATTCTAATTCATTAGCACGATCCATGCTAATTCATTCGTTCGATCAATTCTAATTCATTAGCATGATCCATTCTAATTCATTCGTACGATCCATTCTAATTCATTCGCACGATCCATTCTAATTCATTCATATTATCCATTCTAATTCATTCATACGATCTATTCTAATTCTTTCGAACGAATGTATCCATTCTAATTCATTCGTACGATCCATTCTAATTCATTCGTTCGATCCATTCTAATTCATTCGTACGATCCATTCTAATTCATTCATACGATCTATTCTAATTCATTCATACAATCCATTCTAATTCTTTCACACGATCCATTTTAATTCATTGGTACGATCCATTCTAATTAATTCGCACAATCCATTCTATTTCATTCGTACGATCCATTCTTACTCATTGGTATAATCCATTCTAATTCATTCGCACGAATGTATCTATTCTAATTCATTCGTACGAATCCATTCTAATTCATTCGTACAATCTATTCTATTTCATTCGTACGATCCATTCTTACTCATTCGTATGATCCATTCTAATTCATTCGGACGAATGTATCCATTCTAATTTATTCGTACGATCCATTCTAATTCATTCGTACGATCCATTCTAATTCATTCGTCCGATCCATTCTAATTCATTCGCACGAATGTATCCATTCTAATTCATTTGTACGGTCCATTCTAATTCATTCGCACAATCCATTCTATTTCATTCGTACGATCCATTCTTACTCATTCGTATGATCCATTATGGATACATTCGTGCGAATGAATTAGAATGGATCATACGAATGAGTAAGAATGCATCGTACGAATGAAATAGAATGGATTGTGCGAATGAATTAGAATGAAGCGTACGAATGAATTAGAATGGATCGTGTGAAAGAATTAGAATGGATTGTATGAATGAATTAGAATGGATCGTACGAATGAATTAGAATAGATCGTATGAGTGAATTAGAATGGATACAAAGGAATTAGAATGGATCGTACGAAGGAATTAGAATGGATCATACGAATGAAATAGAATGGATCATACGAAGGAATTAGAATGTATCGTACGAAGGAATTAGAATGGATCGTACGAAGGAATTAGAATGGATCGTACGAATGAATTAGAATGGATATATTCGTGCAAATGAATTAGAATGGATCGTATGAATGAATTAGAATGGATCGTATGAGTGAATTAGAACGGATAGTATGAATGAAGTAGAATGGATTGTAAGAATGAATTAGAATGGATACATTCGTGCGAATGAATTAGAATGGATCGTATGAATGAATTAGAATAGATTGTGCGAATGAATTAGAATGGATCGTACGAATGAATTAGAATGGATACATTCGTGCGAATAAATTAGAATGGATTGTATGAATGAATTAGAATGGATCGTACGAATGAATTAGAATGGATCGTATGAATGAATTAGAATAGATTGCGCGAATGAATTAGAATGGATCGTACGAATGAATTAGAATGGATCGTACGAAGGAATTAGAATGGATCGTATGAATGAATTAGAATGGATCGTACGAATGAATTTGAATGGATCATATGAAGGAATTAGAATGGATCGTACGAAAGAATTAGAATGGATCGTACGATTGAATTAGAATGGATCATACGAATGAGTAAGAATGGATCGTATGAATGAATTAGATTGGATCGTACGATCCATTCTAATTCATTAGCATGGATCGTGCTAATGAATTAGAATGGAATATACAAATGAATTAGAATGGATCGTAGAATGGATCGTACGAATGAATTAGAATGAATTAGAATGGATCGTACGAATGAATTAGAATAGATCATAGGAATGAATTAGAATGGATCGTGCAAATGAATTAGAATGGATACATTCGTGCGAATGAATTAGAATGGATCGTGCGAATGAATTAGAATGGATCGTACGAATGAATTAGAATGGATATATTTGAACGAATAAATTAGAATGGATCATACGAATGAATTAGAATGGATAGTGCGAATGAAATAGAATCGATCGTACGAATGAATTAGAATGGATCGTACGAATGAATTAGAATGGATCATACGAATGAGTAAGAATGGATCGTACGAATGAATTAGAATGGATCGTACGAATGAATTAGAATGGATCGTACGAATAAATTAGAATGGATACATTCGTCCAATTGAATTAGAATGGATCATACGAATGAGTAAGAATGGATCGTACGAATGAAATAGAATAGATTGTACGAATGAATTAGAATGGATCCTACGAATGAATTAGAATGGATCGTGTGAAAGAATTAGAATGGATTGTATGAATGAATTAGAATGAATCGTATAAATGAATTAGAATGGATCGTGCGAATGAATTCGAATGGATCGTACGAATTCATTCTAATTCATTCATACAATCCATTCTAATTCTTTCACACGATCCATTCTAATTCATTCGTACGTTCCATTCTAATTCATAAGCACGATCCATGCTAATTCATTCGTTCGATCAATTCTAATTCATTAGCACGATCCATTCTAATTCATTCGTACGATCCATTCTAATTCATTCGCACGATCCATTTTGATTCATTCATAGGATCCATTCTAATTCATTCATACGATCTATTCTAATTCTTTCGCACGAATGTATCCATTCTAATTCATTCGCACGAATGTATCCATTCTAATTCATTCGTACGATCCATTCTAATTCATTCGTACGATCCATTCTAATTCATTCATACGATCTATTCTAATTCATTCATACAATCCATTCTAATTCTTTCACACGATCCATTCTAATTCATTCGTACGATCCATTCTAATTCATTCGCACAATCCATTCTATTTCATTCGTACGATCCATTCTTACTTATTGGTACGATCCATTCTAATTCATTCGCACGAATGTATCCATTCTAATTCATTCGTACGAATCAATTCTAATTCATTCGTACAATCCATTCTATTTCATTCGTACGATCCATTCTTACTCATTCGTATGATCCATTCTAATTCATTCGCACGAATGTATCCATTCTAAATCATTCGTACGAATCCATTCTAATTCATTCGTATGATCCATTCTAAATCATTCGTACAATCCATTCTATTTCATTCGTACGATCAATTCTAATTCAATAGCACGATCCATTCTAATTCATTCGTACGATCCATTCAAATTCATTCGCACGATCCATTCTAATTCATTCGTACAATCCATTCTATTTCATTCGTACGATCCATTCTTACTCATTCGTATGAACCATTCTAATTCATTCGCATGAATGTATCCATTCTAATCTATTCGTACGATCCATTCTAATCCATTCGTACGATCCATTCTAATTCATTCGCATGAATGTAACCATTCTAATTCATTCATTTGATCCATTCTAATTCATTCGTACGATCCATTCTAATTTATTCGTCCGATCCATCCTAATTCATTCGCACGAATGTATCCATTCTAAACCATTCATACGATCCATTCTAATTTATTCGTACGATCCATTCTAATTCATTCGTAAGATCCATTCTAATTCATTCGTACGATCCATTCTAATTCATTCGTACGATCCATTCTAATTCATTCGTAAGATCCATTCTAATTCATTCGTACGATCCATTCTAATTCATTCGTACGATCCATTCTAATTCATTCGCACGAATGTATCCAATCTAGTTCATTCGTACGATCCATTCTAATTCATTCGTACGATCCATTCTAATTCATTCGCACGATCCATTCTAATTCATTCGTACGATCCATTCTAATTCATTCATACGATCCATTCTAATTCATTCGTATGATCCATTCTAATTCATTCGCACAAATGTATCCATTCTAATTCATTCGTACAATCCATTCTAATTCATTCGCACGATCCATTCTAATTCATTCGTACGATCCATTCTAATTCTTTCACATGATCCATTCTAATTCATTCGTACGATCCATTCTAATTCATTTGCACGATCCATTCTAATTCATTCATACGATCCATTCTAATTCATTCATACGATCCATTCTAATTCATTCGTACGATCCATTCTAATTCATTCGCACAAATGTATCCATTTTAATTCATTCGTACGATCCATTCTAATTCATTCGCACGATCCATTCTAATTCATTCGTACGATCCATTCTAATTCATTCGCACGATCTGTTCTTATTCATTCGCACAATCCATTCTAATTCATTTGCACGAATGTATCCATTCTAATTCATTCGTACGATCCATTCTAATTCATTCGTACGATCCATTCTAATTCATTCGTATGGTCCATTCTAATTAATTCGTATGATCCATTCTAATTCATTCGTACGATCCATTCTAATTCATTCATACAATCCATTCTAATTCATTCGTACGATCCATTCTAATTCACTCATACGATCCATTGTATTACATTCATACGATCCATTCTAATTCATTTGCACGAATATATACATTCTAATTCATTCGTACGATCCATTCTAATTCCTTCGTACGATCCATTCTAATTCATTCGTACGATCCATTCTAATTCATTCGTACGATCCATTCTAATTCATTCGTACAATCTATTCTAATTCATTCGTACGAATGGATACATTCGTGTGAATGAATTAGAATAGATCGTACGAATGAGTAAGAATGGATCGTACGAATGAAATAGAATGGATTGCACGAATGAATTAGAATGGATCTTACGAATGAATTAGAATGGATCGTGTGAAAGAATTAGAATGGATTGTATGAATGAATTAGAATGCATCGTACGAATGAATTAGAATGGATCGTACGAAGGAATTAGAATGGATCGTACGAATGAATTAGAATGGATCGTACGAATAAATTAGAATAGATTGTACGAATGAATTAGAATGGATCGTACGAAGGAATTAGAATGGATCGTACAAATGAATTAGAATGGATCGTATGAATGTATTAGAATGGATCGTATGAGTGAATTAGAATGGATCGTACGAATGAATTAGAATGGATCGTATGAATGAATTAGAATGGATACATTCGTGTGAATGAATTAGAATGGATCGTATGAATGAATTAGAATAGATTTTGTGAATGAATTAGAACTGATTGTACGAATGAATTAGAATGGATACATTCGTGCGAATGAATTAGAATGGATTGTATGAATGAATTAGAATGGATCGTACGAATAAATTAGAATGGATCGTATGAGTGAATTAGAATGGATACAAAGGAATCAGAATGGATCGTACGAAGGAATTAGAATGGATCATACGAATGAAATAGAATGGATCGTACGAAGGAATTAGAAAGGATCGTACGAAGGAATTAGAATGGATCGTACGAATGAATTAGAATGGATATATTTGTGCAAATGAATTAGAATGGATCGTATGAATGAATTAGAATGGATCGTATGAGTGAATTAGAACGGATAGTACGAATGAAGTAGAATGGATCGTATGAATGAATTAGAATAGATACATTCATGCGAATGAATTAGAATGGATCGTATGAATGAATTAGAATAGATTGTGGGAATGAATTAGAATGGATCGTACGAATGAATTAGAATGGATACATTCGTGCGAATAAATTAGAATGGATTGTATGAATGAATTAGAATGGATCGTACGAATGAATTAGAATGGATCGTATGAATGAATTAGAATAGATTGCGCGAATGAATTAGAATGGATCGTACGAATGAATTAGAATGGATCGTACGAAGGAATTAGAATGGATCGTACGAATGAATTAGAATGGATCGTACGAAGGAATTAGAATGGATCGTACGAATGAATTAGAATGGATCATACGATTGAATTAGAATGGATCATACGAATGAGTAAGAATGGATCGTATGAATGAATTAGATTGGATCGTATGATCCATTCTAATTCATTAGCATGGATCGTGCTAATGAATTAGAATGGAATATACTAATGAATTAGAATGGATCGTAGAATGGATCGTACGAATGAATTAGAATGAATTAGAATGGATCGTACGAATGAATTAGAATAGATCATAGGAATGAATTAGAATGGATCGTGCAAATGAATTAGAATGGATACATTCGTGCGAATGAATTAGAATGGATCGTGCGAATGAATTAGAATGGATCGTACGAATGAATTAGAATGGATCGTACGAATGGATTAGAATGGATCCTAAGAATGGATTAGAATGGATACCTTTGTGCATATGAATTAGAATAGATCGTATGAATGAATTAGAATGGATCATATTAATGAATTAGAATGGATCGTACGAATGAATTAGAATGGATACATTCGTGCACGATCCATTCTAATTCATTCGCACGAATGTATCCATTCTAATTCATTCGTAATATCCATTCTAATTCATTAATATGATCCATTCTAATTCATTCGTACGATCCATTCTAATTCATATGCACAAAGATATCCATTCTAATTCATGTTAGAATTGGTGAGGTCTACAGCTCGTAAAAACCTATAGTTTAGCTATGTATGGTTGATAGTATAGGAATGCATATTGGTACGTACCTTAGTACGTGTTCTGATTACAGAATAGAGAGCCATGGCTACATGGTAATCCTCTTGAGTGGGAGACTCAAGGGACTGGTCCCATGTAACCTAAATACGTTCGCAGCTCTGATTAGGGTTGGTCGCCTTATCAGGTTAAGCTGTTGGGATGACAGAGCGTGGGTGTCTCCACCACGGTCATTACCAGGCACAGTATCTGTGGCCGAACAGAACCAACACGGTGCACAGATCGGTGAGCAGACACCGGTGCACTAAACCGTGTTTCTACTTAGGGTAAAACAGTCCTAAACCCTGAGGAACCATGTCTGGTGGACTAACCAGTTGTGTGGTGCTTTGGTGCACCAATGTGTGAGGATCCGGATGCTGTGATCCAAAACCACAGTGTACTGGGTTACTCGGCTGGCGTTGCATCAGCGTGTCACTCCTGCAGGCTATCCACACCCCTAACGGGAGGTGCGTTCCTTGGTCTGACCTACGTCGTATTAAACCCTGGCCAGGTGGTCATTAGTTAGACTGATGATGGATCCGATTGCTCGGAAGAGTAATCGGATGTACGATGTATGTGGTCAACCTGGAAGGAACCGAGGATGAGCACTCGAGTCTGACGGTATTCTCCACCGCTCGAGTTGCATCATGGCACCAGTGGAGGGACAGCGAGTTTACCATACTAAGCGGAGAGCAGGGGTATGAGGGAGAACATAGTAAGTCCGGGGGAATTGGAGTGCAGCCTGCGTCGCACTCTGGGTGGCTACGAAGGTTAACTCGGACTCAGAGGATCGATGGTACACTCGGGTAGTGTGTCGATCGAGTCTGAGTTGGAAGCCATGAACCCTGGTCCCTGAAGGTTACACCTTATCGACATTATGTATGGTTCTTATACCATCTCGTCGAAACACTGAACGTAGTTAGAGGAAGCGAGAAGTCCAAGCATACGCTCCGTGAGTGCTTCGCACTAGTGCACGGTAGATGCGTAGCTACGTGTGTGCACTAAGGGGAAACCCTAGGTTAGTGCAGAGACACATGTAGCAATTCCTTGCCATAAGTGGACTTTGCCACATGGGTGCGATGCACCGGGACATGTTGCGAGTTGACTAGTTGACTTCACTAGGGGCACCACGGTCATTACCAGGCACAGTAATCTAAATACGTTCGCAGCTCCATACTGTCCTTATCCATATGTAATCTAAATACGTTCGCAGCTCTGATTAGGGTTGGTCGCCCTATCAGGTTAAGCTGTTGGGATGACAGAGCGTGGGTATCTCCACCACGGTCATTACCAGGCACAGTGTCTGTGGCCGAACAGAACCAACACGGTGCACAGATCGGAGAGCAGACACTGGTGCACTAAACCGTGTTTCTGCTTAGGGTAAAATAGTCCTAAACCCTGAGGAACCATGTCTGGTGGACTAACCAGTTGTGTGGTGCTTTGGCGCACCAATGTGTGAGGATCCGGATGCAGTGATCCAAAACCACGGTGTACTGGGTTACCCGGCTGGCGTTGCATCAGCGTGTCACTCCTACAGGCTATCCACACCCCTAACGGGAGGTGCGTTCCTTGGTCTGACATAAGTCGTATTAAACCCTGGCCAGGTGGTCATCAGTTAGACTGATGATGGATCCGGTTGCTCGGAAGAGTAATCGGATGTACGATGTATGTGGTCAACCTGGAAGGAACCGAGTCATATGAGCACTCGAGTCTGATGGTATTCTTCACCGCTCGAGTTGCATCATGGCACCAGTGGAGGGATAGCGAGTTTACCATACTAAGCGGAGAGCAGGGGTATGAGGGAGAACATAGTAAGTCCGGGGGAATTGGAGTGCAGCCTGCATCGCACTCTGGGTGGCTACGCAGGTTAACTCGGACTCAGAGGATCGATGGTACACTCGGGTAGTGTGTCGATCGAGTCTGAGTTGGAAGCCATGAACCCTGGTCCCTGAAGGTTCCACCTTATCGATATTATGTATGGTTCTTATACCATCTCGTCGAAACACAGAACGTAGTTAGAGGAAGCGAGAAGTCCAAGCATATGCTCCGTGAGTGCTTCGCACTAGTGCACGGTAGATGCGTAGCTACGTGTGTGCACTAAGGGGAAACCCTAGGTTAGTGCAGAGACACATGTAGCAATTCCTTGCCATAAGTTGACTTTACCACATGGGTGCGATGCACCGGGATATGTTGCGAGTTGACTAGTTGACTTCACTAGGGGCACCCTACGGGAACCTCAGAGAATAGTGAAATCACTGGTGCACTTGACTTATGTGTGCCTTGCAAAGTCTCGTACACGAGGAACGGCCAACTAGTGGCATAAGGGCGTTTTGGTCATACCATGCGCCACTATGCACTAAGGGGGCCGGCCCTAAGTGTTGAGAGACTGGTCAAGGCCGGCCCCATTAGTTTCGGGAGGTTGTTGCCTCCGATGAAGGGGCCGGTTATGAGGTGCAGAAAACGGGCTGGTTTTGACCGTTTTCGAAAACAAGGAAAGGATAGAGATAAAGAAGAGATATATAGGGATAAGTCTTGAATCAATCATCCTTATCCATACTGTCCTTATCCATATGGATAGGCCGGCCCTATATATGAGAAGGAGAGAGAGGGGGCACGAAATTAATGAGCCATGCAAGCCCTAGGGCCGGCCCAAGCCATGGGGAAGCCCCAGGCGCCCCCCTCTTCTCTCTTCGCATCTCCTCCCTCGTCTCTCTCTCCCTCGCTTGCGCCATTGGATGGCGACTCGTCTTCCTCACGTGGTGTTTCGTAGAAGGAGAAGGCTCGTCGTATGGAGGCACTCAGAGATCCATCGACGAGGTGCCGTGCATCGTGTGAGATCGGGTGAACTAGAAGGCGTCTCCCGTAACCTTTTGCTGTCCAGAATCTACACAGAAAATCAGTATTGTTTCTGTGATTCCGGGATCTACAGAAGTCCAAACGACGTGAAACTTGTTGCAAAAGTTGCGTCTCGAAGTTGGCTACCTGCAGTCCAAATTTCAACCCAATCGGAGTTCGGAACAGAAAGTTATGGCCGTCCCACCAACGCTATGTCGAGCAGATCCGTAGCCCGTCTCCATCGACAAAGAAGAAATTTGTCGCGGTGAAAGATTCCGCACGCAGGTATGATCTCTAACAAGTAGATCTAATATAATTAGAACATGCATGCATGCTAGATTGTTCTTTCGCGTTAGATCATCGTTAGGGGTCGCGTAGTTGCCATGCTAGATTCATACACGCATATGTAGATCGTTTCGATAAAAATTTTGATATGTAACGCACACCGCTCACGGTCCTCGGACCTTCACTTTGCTTCCGCTGCGGGCCTCTACCATGGATTTATTTCCAACAATTCATTCGTACGATCCATTCTAATTCAAGATCGTACGAATGAATTTGAATGGATACATTCGTGCGAATGAATTAGAATTGATCGTACGAATGAATTAGAATGGATCGTGCGAATGAAATAGAATGGATCCTACGAATGAATTAGAATAGATCGTGTGAAAGAATTAGAATGGATTGTATGAATGAATTAGAATGAATTCGTACGATCCATTCGAATTCATTCGCACGATCCATTCTAATTCATTCATACGATCCATTCTAATTCATTCATACAATCCATTCTAATTCTTTCACACGATCCATTCTAATTCATTTGTAGGATCCATTCTAATTAAATCGTAGGATCCATTCTAATTTATTCGTATGATCCATTCTTACTCATTCGTATGATCCATTCTAATTCATTCGGACGAATGTATCCATTCTAATTCATTCGTACGATCCATTCTAATTCATTCGTACGATCCATTCTAATTCATTCGTCCGATCTATTCTAATTCATTCGCACGAATGTATCCATTCTAATTCATTCGTACGATCCATTCTAATTCATTCATACGATCCATTCTAATTAATTCGTAAGATCCATTCTAATTCATTCGTACGATCCATTCTAATTCATTCGTACGATCCATTCTAATTCATTCGCACGAATGTATCTATTCTCGTTCATTCGTACGATCCATTCTAATTCATTCGTACGATCCATTCTAATTCATTCGCACGATCCATTCTAATTCATTCGTACGATCCATTCTAATTTATTCATACGATCCATTCTAATTCATTCGTACGATCCATTCTAATTCATTCGCACAAATGTATCCATTCTAATTCATTCGTACGATCCATTCTAATTCATTCGCACGATCCATTCTAATTCATTCGTACGATCCATTCTAATTCATTCGCACGATCTGTTCTTATTCATTCGCACAATCTATTCTAATTCATTCGCACGAATGTATCCATTCTAATTCATTCGTACGATCCATTCTAATTCATTCGTATGATCCATTCTAATTAATTCGTATGATCCATTCTAATTCATTCGTATGATCCATTCTAATTCATTCATACAATCCATTCTAATTCATTCGCACGAATGTATCCATTCTAATTAATTCGTACGATCCATTCTATTTCATTCGTATGATCTATTCTTATTCATTCGCACGATCCAGTCTAATTGATTCGCACGATCCATTCTAATTCATTCGCACGAATGTATCCATTCTAATTCATTCATACGATCCATTCTAATTCATTCGTACGATCCATTCTAATTCACTCATACGATCCATTCTAATACATTCATACGATCCATTCTAATTCATTTGCACGAATATATCCATTCTAATTCATTCGTACGATCCACTCTAATTCCTTCGTACGATCCATTCTAATTCATTCGTACGATCTATTCTAATTCATTCGTACGATCCATTCTAATTCATTCGTACGATCCATTCTAATTCATTCGTACGATCCATTCTAATTCATTCATGCAATCCATTCTAATTCTTTCACACGATCCATTCTAATTCATTCGTACGATCCATTCTAATTCATTCGTGCAATCCATTCTATTTCATTCGTACGATCCATTCTTACTCATTCGTACGATCCATTCTAATTCATTCATACGATCCAGTCTAATTCATTCGTATGATCCATTCTAATTCATTCGCACAAATGTATCCATTCTAATTCATTCGTACGATCCATTCTAATTCATTCGCACGATCCATTCTAATTCATTCGTACGATCCATTCTAATTCATTCGCACGATCTGTTCTTATTCATTCGCACAATCCATTCTAATTCATTCGCACGAATGTATCCATTCTAATTCATTCATACGATCCATTCTAATTCATTTGTATGATCCATTCTAATTCACTCATACGATCCATTCTAATACATTCATACGATCCATTCTAATTCATTTGCACGAATATATCCATTCTAATTCATTCGTCCGATCCATTCTAATTCCTTCGTACGATCCATTCTAATTCATTCGTACGATCTATTCTAATTCATTCGTACGATCCATTCTAATTCATTCGTACGATCCATTCTAATTCCTTTGTACGATCCATTCTAATTCATTCGTACGATCCATTCTAATTCATTTGTACAATCTATTCTAGTTCATTCGTACGAATGGATACATTCGTGTGAATGAATTAGAATGGATCGTACGATCGTGGTAAAGAATTAGAATGGATTGTATGAATGAACTAGAATGGATCGTACGAATGAATTAGAATGGATCTTACGAATGAATTAGAATGGATCGTACGAATGAATTAGAATGGATACATTCGTGCGAATGAATTAGAATGGATCGTGCACGAATGTATCCATTCTAATTCATTCGTACGATCCATTCTAATTCATTAATATGATCCATTCTAATTCATTCGTACGATCCATTCTAATTCATATGCATAAAGGTATCCATTCGTACGATCCATTCTAATTCATTCGCATGAATGTAACCATTCTAATTCATTCATTTGATCCATTCTAATTCATTCGTACGATCCATTCTAATTCATTCGTCCGATCCATTCTAATTCATTCGCACGATCCATTCTAATTCATTCATTTGATCCATTCTAATTCAAATGAATGAATTAGAATGGTTACATTCATGCGAATGAATTAGAATGGATCGTACGAATGGATTAGAATGGATTGTACGAATGGATTAGAATGGATACATTCGAGCGAATGAATTCGAATGGATCATACGAATGAATTAGAATGGATCGTACGAATGGATTAGAATGGATCCTACGAATGGATTAGAATGGATACCTTTGTGCATATGAATTAGAATGGATCGTACGAATGAATTAGAATGGATCATATTAATGAATTAGAATGGATCGTACGAATGAATTAGAATGGATACATTCGTGCGAATGAATTAGAATGGATCGTGCGAATCCATTAGACTGGATCGTGCGAATGAATAAGAATGGATCATACGAATGAATTAGAATGGATCGTACGAATTAATTAGAATGGATACATTCGTGCGAATGAATTAGAATGGATTGTTTGAATGAATTAGAATGGATCGTACGAATGAATTAGAATGGATCATACGAATTAGTTAGAATGGATCATACGAATGAATTAGAATGGATCGTACGAATGGATCATACGAATGAATTAGAATGGATCGTACGAATGAACTAGAATGGATCGTACGAATGAACTAGAATGGATACATTCGTACGAATGAATTAGAATGGATCGTACGAATGAATTAGAATGGATCTTACGAATGAATTAGAATGGATCGTACGAACGAATTAGAATGGATTGTACGAATGAATTAGAATGGATACATTCGTGCGAATGAATTAGAATGGATCGGACGAATGAATTAGAATGGATCGTACGAATGAATTAGAATGGATCAAACGAATGAATTAGAATGGTAACATTCATGCGAATGAATTAGAATGGATCGTACGAATGGATTAGAATGGATCGTACGAATGGATTAGAATGGATACATTCGTGCGAATGAATTAGAATGGATTGTATGAATGAATTAGAATGGATCGTACGAATGAATTAGAATGGATCGTATGAGTGAATTAGAATGGATACGAAGGAATTAGAATGGATCGTACGAAGGAATTAGAATGGATCATACGAATGAAATAGAATGGATCGTACGAAGGTATTAGAATGGATCGTACAAAGGAATTAGAATGGATCGTACGAATGAATTAGAATGGATATATTCGTGCAAATAAATTAGAATGGATCATATAAATGAATTAGAATGGATCGTATGAGTGAATTAGAACTGATAGTACGAATGAAGTTGAATGGATCGAATGAATGAATTAGAATGGATACATTCGTGCGAATGAATTAGAATGGATCGTATGAATAAATTAGAATAGATTGTGCGAATGAATTAGAATGGATCGTACGAATGAATTAGAATGGATACATTCGTGCGAATAAATTAGAATGGATTGTATGAATGAATTAGAATGGATCGTACGAATGAATTAGAATGGATCGTACGAATGAATTAGAATAGATTGCGCGAATGAATTAGAATGGATCGTGCGAATGAAATAGAATAGATACAAATGAATTAGAATGGATAATACGAATGAATTAGAATGACGATCCATTCTTACTCATTCGTATGATCCATTCTAATTTATTCGCACGAATGTATCCATTCTAATTCATTCGTACGTCTAATTCATTCGTACGGTCCATTCAAATTCATTCGCACAATCCATTCTATTTCATTCGTACGATCCATTCTTACTCATTCGTTTGATCCATTATGGATACATTCGTGCGAATGAATTAGAATGGATCATACGAATGAGTAAGAATGGATCGTAGGAATGAAATAGAATGGATTGTGCGAATGAATTAGAATGGATCGTACGAATGAATTAGAATGGATCATGTGAAAGAATTAGAATGGATTGTATGAATGAATTACAATAGATCATATGAATGAATTAGAATGGATCGTACGAATGAATTAGAATGGATCGTACGAATGAATTAGAATGGATCGTACGAATGAATTAGAATGGATACATTCGTGCGAATGAATTAGAATGGATCGTACGAATGAATTAGAATGGATCGTACGAATGAATTAGAATGGATCGTACGAATGGATTAGAATGGATCCTACGAATGAATTAGAATGGATACATTCGTGCGAATGAATTAGAATGGATTGTGCAAATGAATAAGAACAGATCATGCGAATGAATTAGAATGGATCGTACGAATGAATTAGAATGGATCGTGCGAATGAATTAGAATGGATCGTACGAATGAATTAGAATGGATACATTTGTGCGAATGAATTAGAATGGATCGTACAAATGAATTAGAATGGATCGTACGAATGAATTAGAATAGATTGTGCGAATGAATTAGAATGGATCGTACGAATGAATTAGAATGGATCGTACGAATGAATTAGAATGGATCATACGAATAAGTAAGAATGGATCGTACGAATGAATTAGAATGGATCGTACGAATGAATTAGAATGGATCGTACGAATAAATTAGAATGGATACATTCATCCGAATGAATTAGAATGGATAATGCGAATGAGTAAGAATGGATCGTACGAATGAAATAAAATAGATTGTACGAATGAATTAGAATGGATCGTACGAATGAATTAGAATGGATCGTACGAATGAATTAGAATGGATCATACGAATGAATTAGAATGGATCATACGAATGAGTAAGAATGGATCGTACGAATGAAATAGAATGGATTGTACGAATGAATTAGAATGGATACATTCGTGCGAATGAATTAGAATGGATCGTACGAATGAATTAGAATGGATCGTACGAATGAATTAGAATGCATCGTACGAAAGAATTAGAATGGATATATTCGTGCGAATGAATTAGAATGGATCGTACGAATGAATTAGACTGGATCGTACGAATGAATTTGAATGGATACATTTGTGCGAATGAATCTAAATGGATTGTATGAATGAATTACAATGGATCGTACAAATGAATTAGAATGGATCGTACGAATGTATTAGAATAGCTCATACGAATGAATTAGAATGAATCGTATGAATGAATTAGAATGGTTACATTCGTGCGAATGAATTAGAATAGATCGTACGAATGAATCAGAATGGATCGTACGAATAAATTAGAATGGATCATGGGAATGAATTAGAATGGATCGTACGAATGAATTGGAATGGATCCACCGAATGAGTTAGAATGGATCATACGAATGAATTAGAATGGATTGTATGAATGAATTAGAATGGATTGTGCGAATGAATTAGAATGAATCGTATGAATGAATAAGAATGGATCGTACGAATGAATTAGAATGGATCGTGCGAATGAATTAGCATGAATCGTACGAATGTATTAGAATGGATCGTACGAATGAATTAGAATGAATCGTGCGATCCATTCTAATTCATTCGTACGATCCATTCTAATTCATTCGCATGAATGTATCCATTCTAGTTCATTTGTACGATCGATTCTAGTTCATTTGTACGATCCATTCTAATTCATTCGTACGATCCATTCTAATTCATTCGTATGATCCATTCTAATTAATTCGTATGATCCATTCTAATTCATTCGTACGATCCATTCTAATTCATTCATACAATCCATTCTAATTCATTCGCACGAATGTATCCATTCTAATTAATTCGTACGATCCATTCTAATTCATTCGTATGATCCATTCTTATTCAATCGCTTGATCCAGTCTAATGGATTTGCACGATCCATTCTAATTCATTCGCACGAATGTATCCATTCTAATTCATTCGTACGATCCATTCTAATTCATTAATATGATCCATTCTAATTCATTCACACGATCCATTCTAATTCATTCGTATGATCCATTCTAATTCATTCGAACGATCCATTCTAATTCATTCGCACGATCCATTCTAATTCATTCGTACAATCTATTCTATTTCATTCGTACGATCCATTCTTACTCATTCGTATGATCCATTCCAATTCATTCAGACGAATGTATCCATTCTAATTCATTCGTACGATCCATTCTAATTCATTCGTCCGATCCATTCTAATTCATTCGCACGAATGTATCCATTCTAATTCATTCGTACGGTCCATTCTAATTCATTCGCACAATCCATTCTATTTCATTCATACGATCCATTCTTACTCATTCGTATGATCCATTATGGATACATTCGTGCGAATGAATTAGAATGGATCGTACGAATGAATTAGAATGGATCGTATGAATAAATTAGAATGGATACATTCGTCCGAACGAATTAGAATGGATCGTACGAATGAACTAGAATGGATACATTCGTACGAATGAATTAGAATGGATCGTACGAATGAATTAGAATGGATCGTACGAATGAAATAGAATGGATCTTACGAATGAATTAGAATGGATCGTACGAATGCACGATCCATGCTAATTCATTCGTTCGATCAATTCTAATTCATTAGCATGATCCATTCTAATTCATTCGTACGATCCATTCTAATTCATTCGCACGATCCATTCTAATTCATTCGTACGATCCATTCTAATTCTTTCACACGATCCATTCTAATTCATTCGTACGATCCATTCTAATTCATTCATACGATCTATTCTAATTCATTCGTACGATCCATTCTAATTTCATTCGTACGATCCATTCTAATTCATTCGCTCGAATGTATCCATTCTAATCCATTTGTACGATCCATTCTAATCCATTCGTACGATCCATTCTAATTCATTCGCATGAATGTAACCATTCTAATTCATTCATTTCATCCATTCTAATTCATTCGTATGATCCATTCTAATTCATTCGTCCGATCCATTCTAATTCATTCGCACGAATGTATCCATTCTAATCCATTCGTAAGATCCATTCTAATTCTTTCGTACGATCCATTCTAATTCATTCGTACGATCCATTCTAATTCATTAATATGATTCATTCTAATTCATTCGTACGATCCATTCTAATTCATATGCACAAAGGTATCCATTCTAATTCAGGATCGTACGAATGAATTAGAATGGATATATTCGTGGGAATGAATTAGAATTGATCGTACGAATGAATTAGAATGGATCGTGCGAATGAATTAGAATGGATCGTACGAATGAATTAGAATGGATCGTACGAATGAACTAGAATGGATACATTCGTGCGAATGAATTAGAATGGATCGTACGAATGAATTAGAATGGATCGTACGAATGAATTAGAATGGATCTTACGAATGAATTAGAATGGATCGTACGAATGAATTAGAATGGATCGTACGAATGAATTAGAATGGATACATTCGTGCGAATGAATTAGAATGGATCGGACGAATGAATTAGAATGGATCGGACGAATGAATTAGAATG
Organism: Chamaelirium japonicum; assembly: GCA_947650365.1. NCBI lineage: Eukaryota > Viridiplantae > Streptophyta > Magnoliopsida > Liliales > Melanthiaceae > Chamaelirium > Chamaelirium japonicum. The sequence continues at coordinate 208,386 of CANTAL010000105.1, forward strand.
GTTACATTCATGCGAATGAATTAGAATAGATCGTACGAATGGATTAGAATTGATCGTACGAATGGATTCGAATGGATACATTCGAGCGAATGAATTAGAATGGATCGTACGAATGAAATTAGAATGGATCGTACGAATGAATTAGAATAGATCGTACGAATGAATTAGAATTGATCGTACGAATGAATTAGAATGGATCGTACGAATAAATTAGAATAGATACATTCGTCCAAATGGATTAGAATGGATCATACGAATGAGTAAGAATGGATCGTACGAATGAAATTGACTAGATTGTACGAATGAATTAGAATGGATCCTACGAATGAATTAGAATGGATCGTGTGAAAGAATTAGAATGGATTGTATTAATGAATTAGAATGGATCGTATGAATGAATTAGAATGGATCGTGCGAATGAATTCGAATGGATCGTATGAATTCATTCTAATTCATTCATACAATCCATTCTAATTCTTTCACACGATCCATTCTAATTTATTCGTACGTTCCATTCTAATTCATTAGCACGATCCATGCTAATTAATTCGTTCGATCAATTATAATTCATTAGCACGATCCATTCTAATTCATTCGTACAATCCATTCTAATTCCTTCGTACGATCCATTCTAATTCATTCGTACGATCTATTCTAATTCATTCGTACGATCCATTCTAATTCATTCGTACGATCCATTCTAATTCCTTCGTACGATCCATTCTAATTCATTCGTACGATCCCTTCTAATTCATTCGTGCAATCCATTCTATTTCATTCGTACGATCCATTCTTACTCATTCGTACGATCCATTCTAATTCATTCACATGAATGTATCCATTCGTACGAATGAATTAGAATAGATTGTACGAATGAATTAGAATGGATCGTACGAATGAATTAGAATGGATCATACGAAGGAATAAGAATGGATCGTATGAATGAATTAGAATGGATCGTACGAATGAATTAGAATAGATCGTACGAATGAATTAGAATGGATCGTACGAAGGAATTAGAATGGATCGTACGAATGAATTAGAATGGATATATTCGTGCAAATGAATTAGAATGGATCGTATAAATGTATTAGAATGGATCGTATGAGTGAATTAGAATGGATCGTACGAATGAATTAGAATGGATTGTATGAATGAATTAGAATGGATCGTATGAATGAATTAGAATGGATCATACAAAATAATTAGAATGGATCATACGAATGAATTAGAATGGATCGTACGAATGAATTAGAATGGATACATTCGTGCGATCCATTCTAATTCATTCGCACAATCCATTCTATTTCATTCGTACGATCCATTCTTACTCATTGGTACGATCCATTCTAATTCATTCGCACGAATGTATCCATTCTAATTCATTCGTACGAATCCATTCTAATTCATTCGCACGATCTATTCTAATTCATTCGCATGAATGTAACCATTCTAATTTATTCGTACGATCCATTCTAATTCATTCGTACGATCCATTCTAATTCTTTCAGACGATCCATTCTAATTCATTCACACGAATGTATCCATTCGTACGAATGAATTTGAATAGATTGCGAATGAATTAGAATGGATCATACGAATGAATTAGAATGGATCGTATGAATGAATTAGAATGGATCGTACGAATGAATTAGAATGGCTCGTGCGAATGAATTCGAATGGATCATACGATCTATTCTAATTCATTCATACAATCCATTCTAATTCATTCGCACGAATGTATCCATTCTAATCCATTCGTACGATCCATTCTAATCCATTCGTACGATCCATTCTAATTCATTCGCACAAATGTATCCATTCTAATTCATTCGTACGATCCATTCTAATTCATTTGTACGATCCATTCTAATTCATTCGTACGATCCATTCTAATTCATTCGCATGATCCATTCTAATTAATTCGTATGATCCATTCTAATTCATTCGTACGATCCATTCTAATTCATTCGTACGATCCATTCTAATTCATTCGTATGATCCATTCTAATTAATTCGTATGATCCATTCTAATTCATTCGTACGATCCATTCTAATCCATTCGTACGATCCATTCTAATTCATTCGCACAATCCATTCTATTTCATTCGTACGATACATTCTTACTCATTGGTACGATCCATTCTAATTCATTCGCACGAATGTATCCATTCTAATTCATTCGTACGAATCCATTCTAATTCATTCGTACAATCCATTCTATTTCATTCATACGATCCATTCTTACTCATTCGTATGATCCATTCTAATTCATTCGCACGAATGTATCCATTCTAAATCATTCGTACGATCCATTCTAATTCATTCGTACGATCCATTCTAAATCATTCGTACAATCCATTCTATTTCATTCGTACGATCAATTCTAATTCATTAGCACGGTCCATTCTAATTCATTCGTACGATCCATTCAAATTCATTCGCACGATCCATTCTAATTCATTCGTACAATCCATTCTATTTCATTCGTACGATTCATTCTTACTCATTCGTATGATCCATTCTAATTCATTCGCATGAATGTATCCATTCTAATCCATTCGTACGATCCATTCTAATCCATTCGTACGATCCATTCTAATTCATTCGCATGAATGTAACCATTCTAATTCATTCATTTGATCCACTCTAATTCATTCGTACGATCCATTCTAATTCATTCGTCCGATCCATTCTAATTCATTCGCACGAATGTATCTAGTCTAAACCATTCATACGATCCATTCTAATTTATTCGTACGATCCATTCTAATTCATTCGTAAGATCCATTCTAATTCATTCGTACAATCCATTCTAATTCATTCGTACGATCCATTCTAATTCATTCGCACGAATGTATCTATTCTTGTTCATTCGTACGATCCATTCTAATTCATTCGCACGATCCATTCTAATTCATTCGTACGATCCATTCTAATTCATTCATACGATCCATTCTAATTCATTCGTACGATCCATTCTAATTCATTCGCACAAATGTATCCACTCTAATTCATTCGTACGATCCATTCTAATTCATTCGCATGATCCATTCTAATTCATTCGTACGATCCATTCTAATTCTTTCACACGATACATTCTAATTCATTCGTACGATCCATTCTAATTCATTCGCACGATCCATTCTAATTCATTCGTACGATCCATTCTAATTCATTCATACGATCCATTCTAATTCATTCGTACGATCTATTCTAATTCATTCGCACAAAAGTATCCATTCTAATTCATTCGTACGATCCATTCTAATTCATTCGCATGATCCATTCTAATTCATTCGTACGATCCATTCTAATTCATTCGCACGATCTGTTCTTATTCATTCGCACAATCCATTCTAATTCATTCGCACGAATGTATCCATTCTAATTCATTCGTACGATCCATTCTAATTCATTCGTACGATCCATTCTAATTCATTCGTATGATCCATTCTAATTAATTCGTATGATCCATTCTAATTCATTCGTACGATCCATTCAAATTCATTTATACAATCCATTCTAATTCATTCGTACGATCTATTCTAATTCACTCATACGATCCATTCTAATACATTTATACGATCCATTCTAAATCATTTGCACGAATATATCCATTCTAATTCATTCGTATGATCCATTCTAATTCCTTCGTACGATCCATTCTAATTCATTCGTACGATCTATTCTAATTCATTCGTACGATTCATTCTAATTCATTCGCACGATCTATTCTAATTCCTTCGTACGATCCATTCTAATTCATTCGTACGATCCATTGTAATTCATTCGTATAATCTATTCTAATTCATTCGTACGAATGGATACATTCGTGTGAATGAATTAGAATGGATCGTACGAATGAGTAAGAATGGATCGTACGAATGAAATAGAATGGATTGCACGAATGAATTAGAATGGATCGTACGAATGAATTAGAATGGATCGTGTGAAAGAATTAGAATGGATCGTATGAATGAATTAGAATGGATCGTGCGAATGAATTAGAATAGATCGTACGAATGAATTAGAATGGTTCGTACGAAGGAATTAGAATGGATCGTACGAATGAATTAGAATGGATATATTCGTGCAAATGAATTAGAATGGATCATACGAATGAGTAAGAATGGATCGTACGAATGAAATAGAATAGATTGTACGAATGAATTAGAATGGATCCTACGAATGAATTAGAATAGATCGTGTGAAAGAATTAGAATGGATTGTATGAATGAATTAGAATGGATCGTACGAATGAATTAGAATGGATCGTACGAAGGAATTAGAATGGATCGTGCGAATGAATTAGAATAGATCGTACGAATGAATTAGAATAGATCGTACGAATGAATTAGAATGGATCGTACGAAGGAATTAGAATGGATCGTACGAATGAATTAGATTGGATATATTCGTGCAAATGAATTAGAATGGATCGTATGAATGTATTAGAATGGATCGTACGAATGTATTAGAATGGATCGTGTGAAAGAATTAGAATGGATCGTACGAATGAATTAGAATGGATCGTGCGAATGAATTAGAATGGATCATACGAATGAATTAGAATGGATACATTTGTCCGAATGAATTGGAATGGATCGTACGAATAAATTAGAATGAATCGTATGAATGAATTAGAATAGATACATTCGTGCGAATGAATTAGAATGGATCGGACGAATGAATTATAATGGATCGTACGAATGAATTAGAATGGATCAAATGAATGAATTAGAATGGTTACATTCATGCGAATGAATTAGAATGGATCGTACGAATGGATTAGAATGGATAGTACGAATGGATTAGAATGGATACATTCGAGCGAATGAATTAGAATGGATCGTACGAATGAATTAGAATGGATCGTACGAATGGATAAGAATGGATCCTATGAATGGATTAGAATGGATACCTTTGTGCATATGAATTAGAATGGATCGTACGAATGAATTAGAATGGATCATATTAATGAATTAGAATGGATCGTACGAATGAATTAGAATGGATACATTCATGCACGATCCATTCTAATTCATTCGCACGAATGTATCCATTCTAATTCATTCGTACGATCCATTCTAATTCATTCGTACGATCCATTCTAATTCATTCGTAAGATCCATTCTAATTCATTCGTACGATCCATTCTAATTCATTCATACAATCCATTCTAATTCTTTCACACGATCGTACGATCCATTCTAATTCATTCACACGAATGTATCCATTCGTACGAATGAATCCATTCGTACGAATGAATTAGAATAGATTGTACGAATGAATTAGAATGGATCGTACGAATGAATTATAATGGATCGTACAAAGGAATTAGAATGGATCGTACGAATGAATTAGAATGAATCGTACGAATGAATTAGAATAGATCGTACGAATGAATTAGAATGGATCGTACGAAGGAATTAGAATGGATCGTACGAATGAATTAGAATGGATATATTCGTGCAAATGAATTAGAATGGATTGTATAAATGTATTGGAATGGATCATATGAGTGAATTAGAATGGATCGTACGAATGAATTAGAATGGATCGTATGAATGAATTAGAATGGATACATTCCTGCGAATGAATTAGAATGGATTGTGCGAATGAATAAGAACAGATCATGCGAATGAATTAGAATGGATCGTACGAATGAATTAGAATGGATCGTGCGAATGAATTAGAATGGATCGTACGAATGAATTAGAATGGATACATTTGTGCGAATGAATTAGAATGGATCGTACAAATGAATTAGACTGGATCGTATGAATGAATTAGAATTGATCGTATGAATGAGTAAGAATGGATCGTACGAATGAAATAGAATGGCTTGCACGAATGAATTAGAATGGATCGTACGAATGAATTAGAATGAATCGTGTGAAAGAATTAGAATGGATTGTATGAATGAATTAGAATGGATCATACGAATGAATTAGAATGGATCGTACGAATGAATTAGAATGGATCGTACGAATGAATTAGAATAGATCGTACGAATGAATTAGAATGGATCGTACGAAGGAATTAGAATGGATCGTACGAATGAATTAGAATGGATATATTCGTGCAAATGAATTAGAATGGATCGTATGAATGTATTAGAATGGATTGTATGAGTGAATTAGAATGAATCATATGAATGAATTAGAATAGATCGTATGAATGAATTAGAATGGATACATTCGTGCGAATGAATTAGAATGGATCGTGCGAAACAATTAGACTGGATCGTGCGAATGAATAGGAATAGATCATACGAATGAATTAGAATGGATCTTACGAATTAATTAGAATGGATACATTCGTGCGAATGAATTAGAATGGATTGTATGAATGAATTAGAATGGATCGTACGAATGAATTAGAATGGATCATACGAATTAATTAGAATGGATCATACGAATGAATTAGAATGGATCGTACGAGTGAATTAGAATGGATCGTACGAATAAATTAGAATTGATACATTCGTGCGAATGAATTAGAATGGATTGTGCGAATGAATAAGAACAGATCATGCGAATAAATTAGAATGGATCGTACGAATGAATTAGAATGGATCATGCGAATGAATTAGAATGGATCATACGAATGAATTAGAATGGATACATTTGTGCGAATGAATTAGAATGGATCGTACGAATGAATTAGAATGGATCGTATGAATGAATTAGAATGGATCGTACGAATGAATTAGGATGGATCATACGAATGAATTAGAATGGATCGTACAAATGAACTAGAATAGGTACATTCGTGCGAATGAATTATAATGGATCGTACGAATGAATTAGAATGGATACATTCGTGCGAATGAATTAGAATGGATCGGACGAATGAATTAGAATGGATCGTACGAATGAATTAGAATGGATCGTACGAATGAATTAGAATGGATCGTACGAATAAATTAGAATGGATACATTCGTCCGAATGAATTAGAATGGATCATACGAATGAGAAAGAATGGATCGTACGAATGAAATAGAATAGATTGTACAAATGAATTAGAATGGATCCTACGAATAAATTAGAATGGATCGTGTGAAAGAATTAGAATGGATTGTATGAATGAATTAGAATGGATCATATGAATGAATTAGAATGGATCGTGCGAATGAATTCGAATGGATCGTACGAATTCATTCTAATTCATTCATACAATCCATTCTAATTCTTTCACACGATCTATTCTAATTCATTCGTAGGATCCATTCTAATTCATTCGTACAATCTATTCTATTTCATTCGTACGATCTGTTGGGGGTAGCTGAAATCTGCCCTGGAGTTCGCACCCCCCCTCCGCGCTCACCAAATCACCTTGACAGGGAGCAAGATCCACATTGGGCTGAAGGGGCCTTAGGCTAAAAGCTCGCTCAGGAGCTCGCCCAAGCTCGTGCAGGAGTTCGCTGAAGATGGCAGCGGGAGTTAGACCGTCATGCATATAAAGATACCGGCACCACAAATGCCCCTAGCTCATGCAGGAGCTCGCCCAAGCTCGCGCAGGAGCTCGCCCAAGTTCGCCCTTGCCTGTGGATCTCATAGACCCCAGGATTCCAAGGGGTAGGGAACTCGCCCAGGAGCTCGCCCTCCCCCCCCATGCTAACCAAATCACCTTGACAGGGAGCGAGCTCCATATTGGGCCGAAAGGGCCTTAGGCAAAGAGCTCGCTTAGGAGCTCGCCCAAGCTCGCTCAGGAGCTCGCCCAAGTTCGCTCAGGAGCTCGATCAAGCTCGCTCAGGAGCTCGCCCAAGCTCGCTCAGGAGCTTGCCCAATCTCGCCAGAACTCCCCAGTTTATCGAAGAGGTCGCTCCCGCGAGGTCCGACTCTTGATAGATATGGAAGAGAAGGCGGAGCAATGGAGGGCGAGCTCGCCCTGGCTTCCCACCGGAGGTCGCCTACAGTGCACGAAGATCTCCCAGACTTGAATATTCCAGAATAGCCACCTGGCAGCAACAAGAAAGATGCTCTCCCCCACTCAAACCGCTTGGCAGGCTCGACGACAAAGAATGTCAGGGACGCGAGTACCAAGGACTGTCAGAGACCCACGCGAGCCAGAACGTGGGCGTCTAGAAGTCTCTGGAAAGAATCTCCACGTGTCGGGCCGCGGTAGGTCGCCAATGTCTATAAATGCTCACCCCCAGGCTCCAGAGTATAGGTTCGAAACCCTTTTCCCTACCACTTTTGTCCACTAAAGCTCGCCGTTGTGCACCTGAGACTAACTTGAGCGTCGGAGGGTCTGCGCTCCTAAGGGAGCCAGCCGTTCTCACGCTTTTTCTTTGTCTTGCAGGTAGCCCGCACGGACCAGCAAAAAAATCCCCCGAACATTTGGCGCCGTCTGTGGGATCTTTCGACTGGTTCCGGCGAGAACGCCCACGACCACACGGTTAGACACCGGAGGCTCTCGTAACCCAAAGATGGCTCCGACGACAAGGGGACGCCGGCGACCGAGGACCCGTGCGAGGTCTGCGCGCAGCGAACCTCCTGTTGAGACCCCCCAGCCCCATGTCCCGCTCAGTGACCAGCTCCTGTTGGAGATGCTGGCTACCCAGCGGGCAATGATGGATGAACTGACGCGACTCCGTCAGGTTCCGGCGGCCAGTCGACGGTCTGGGCCGGCGAAAACGGCGTCTCCGGTGCGACCACCAGTATCAACATCGCGCCCGCCCACGACCATTCCGGCTCGGCAGGTTTCCCGTCCGGAACCCCCGGTCGAGAGAGCGGCCGTGCGCGGGGTGCCGGAAACCCCGCTTACGAGGCTGCAGAAGCTAGTAACCCAGCGGTCTAGCAACCAGGCGACCTCGCGGGCGACCATCCCTCGCCGCCGTAGCCGGAGCGCCAATTCTAACGAGTCGGAGGCAAGGTCTCTAGAGCGGGATCGTGACCCGTGTCATCGGCGACGTGGGAAAGAGCCCGCGATGGCTATACCTTCCGAAGCTCGAGAGGCAACGGCCTCCCACAGACCAACCACCACGATGAAGGAATCCGCGGGCGAACAGCGAGGAGGCCGCCGAGCGGTAGCCCCCGAGGGTCACCGCGGGGCGGATCCGAACCTCCCTCGAGGGAGCGTGCACGGCCGCCTAGGACCTGCGCAGCAGCCTCTGGGAGTTTTCCCCGGGCACTGGCAGCGACCTAACACGACGGTAGACCTGCTGGAGGACCTCGCCGCCCACGGGGGTAGCTCGCCCTTCACGAGCGAGGTGCACCAAGGAGGTTTCCCCTCACCATTGGACCCCGCCTAAGTTTGTACTGTTCAGTGGATCGCAAGATCCAGTCGACCACCTATTGGCTTATCGGAAGCTGTTATTCTTCCGGGACCAAGATCATGTTTTGTGCCGGGCTTTCCCTAGCAGCTTGACGGGATCGGTGTTAAATTGGTTCCACAAATTGCCGTCGGGCACCATTCCAGACTTCCCAACTCTCTCTAAGTTGTTTCTGGAGCAGTACCGGTGCAACAGACAGCCCCCTAAGAGGATCGAGTCCCTCTTCACTTTGTCCATAGGAGCCCGCAAAACTCTTCGAAGCTTCGCGACGCGCTTCCGAAGCGCCTACCTCGCTCTGGAGGACGCTGTCGGCCAAGATCGCACGACGGTGAGCGCATTCCGGAACGCCCTCCCCAAGGGAAGCAAGCTTCATGGCGCCCTGGTAATCAAGGATCCCCGCACGATCGTCGAGCTATTCGCCCTTGTCTGGCAACACATTAAGCTCGAAGATGCGGTGTTAGACCGGAAGGGAAAGACAGTCGAGCAGCGACCTCCTCCGGCTCTGCGACCTCTCGTCGTTAAGGCCGTGGAGAGGCGGGAGGTGCCACAGGTGGCACCTTTGCCCGGACCGCCCGCAGCTCCTGCCGTACAGCCCGCGGAAGCCCCCCCGGTGGTCGCTGGAAGGCCGGCGAACTGGCACCTGCCTCCGGGACCCGGGGAGCGGGATTTCACCGTGTTAACCCACTCGCCAGGGCAAATCTTTTACCAGATTCGGAATGAACCATGTGGGTGCAAATTTTGGCATAAATCTACCACGGGACCCACCAGCCCTGCCTGGTGGGCCCACGAGGACTACCACGGGACCCACCAGCCCTGCCTGGTGGGCCCACGAGGACTACAGCGGGACCCACCGGCCCTGCCTGGTGAGCCCACGAGGACTACAGCGGGACCCACCGGCCCTACCTGGTGGGCCCACGAGGACTACGGCGGGACCCACCGGCCCTGCCTGGTGGACCCACGAGGACTACAACGGGACCCATCGGCCTTGCCTGGTGGGCCCCCGAAGACAACCGCAGGGCCCGCAACTTTACCTGGAGGATCCCCAGATACTGCAGTAGAAACTGCCATTCGCCACCCGGAATGCCTATAAATAGCAGTGCCTTCGAATGTAAAAGGATCAAAATCCAGATCCACAAATCTGATTTCCACTCTGAGATCTGACTTTCAGAACCAGAGCTCTGGGATTTCACACTTCCGATCTACCATCTCCCTTTGATCTTCTTTTAGAAAGATCAGTGTTTACAGTGATACTCGGCCTGTCGAGATCACTTCAATATAAGTGTTAGTGAATTCGGGTTGCACCCTATAGCACGGAGACGTAGGCTTCGGCTGAACTCCGAGATCACTTCTCGTATCAAACTCTCTCTGATTGCATCTCTCTATTTACAAATCAAAAGCTTCAACTTCGATCAACAGTCGATCAACAGATCGACCAACGATCTTCGACGTCAACACGAACATTCAATTGACTGGTGCTGCGAGAGTCTTCGGGTCGGCACGAAGATTTTCCCCCACAGTTTGGCGCCGTCTGTGGGATCCGAGCGAGAAGCCGTGTCCTCTCTACTTCGACTACCAGATCAATAGCCAAACTTCCTCGCCCCCTCGGTTGATCAGACAACTGATCGGACATCGGCAATCTCGTTGTACCTTTCGCATTCTGAATGGCGAGAACCAAACATCAGGGTCAACCAGAAGGAAGTAACACTCAACATCAACCTCGTCCTGAGACTCGTTCAATGAGTCAAAGGCTCAACTTCGGGCAGCCCCTTGCTGTCCCCGAGATGGGGGTTCACTCAGGAAGCGGAAGATCAGTCGATCGACCGATCGCCCCTCATCCTCATCAATCAATTGGGCAGACTGTCCCTGCTCCTGCTGAAGATCCTCCATCGACTTACCAGATCTCTGCAATCGATTTCCAACTACTCCAATTGGCGAAACAAAACGCCACCCTCACTGCTGAGAGGGATGCTCTGAAGAAGGCAGCTTCGGAAGCTGGAATTGCTATTCCGATCCCCTCCGCAAGTGGGAGGGTTGATCCTCCTCGACATTCAATTTACTCCGAACAACGGAGGTCAATGGGCACTGATGCTCTCGAGAGGATTCGACGCGACCCAACTCCCTCTGCTGCACCTTGGAAGCAGAGTGTCTGGGATCGTCTTGAAGACGAGTCCTCCCAATCTTCATCTGGTCGTAACTGCGACAAAAGAGCACCATCGAAGCTCAACCTGCCAAGGAAGCACCAAATGAAAGGCGCTCCTTCAAAGAGTAGAGTCTCCCCTTCCATTCCACTCCAACGTGGACTTGGATCAGACCTTCGACACCGACTTCGACCAGCAAACACTTCAATGCCAGAGCAAGACCTTGCGATCTTGCCTCTTGACCCACCTCTAGGTCGAGGACATGGTCGTAGGGATGGCTACTCTTCTGCCGGGCCACTACATCGAAGCCTTTTCGAATCAGTATTTCCAAGAGGATGGAGAACTCCTACCCTCCCCAAATTCAACTGCGTCCGAGGAGATCCAAGCCTCCATATACTTGCCTTCAAGCAAGCTCTAACGCCACACGAAGAGGAAAACAACGTGCTCTGCCGCACCTTCGCGGGAAGTCTTGACGAGCCTTCACTCGACTGGTATCACAATCTCCGAGCTGGGTCCATTACCCAGTTCGGTGTTTTGGCTAACCTCTTTGTGCAGCATTACCAGCTCAACCTGAAACCCGAGAAGAAGCTCGACTCTCTATATCGACTAAGGATGGGTGCAGATGAGACTCTCCGCAGCTTCACGAGGAGGTTTCGCAACGAGCATGCTGCTCTCTCTGGAAGGCATCTGGATGATGAAGCCATCATGTTGGCTTTCCAGAACGCTCTCCGCTTTGATCTACACATCTACAACGACTTCATCCGCAATCCCCCTCCTTCTCTGGGAGCTATGTTCGATCGAATTCAGAGGGAGATTGAGGTGGAAGACGATCAAGTCGCTCGAAAAGGGCGAGAAACTAAGAGAAGGCCTGCTGAAAAAGAAGCACCTAAATATGCTGCAAAGGCTCACAACACTGAAGCAGCAGCCCCTCCGGCCAACAAAAGATCAAAGAATGATGGGCGTCGGTCTCCAACGAAGACCACTTTCACCGAGTGGAACATGCCAGTCGAGCAGATACTCGACCGTATTCAACACGACGAGTATCTTCGGAGGCCCAATCCTCTTCAACCAAATTCCAAATTCACAGCAGACAAAACAGTCTACTGTGAATTCCATCGAAGTCACGGCCATTCCACCGATCGGTGCTTTCGGCTGAAATTCCATCTTGAAGACTTACTACGAGAAGGCCACCTTCAAGAATTCGTCAACAACGGGCACGATCAACGTCGAACCTCTGCCAAGGGGAAAGAAGTATGTTGGATACATCTAATCTCTTCCAACCGGCAACCAATTTCTGTGAATGCCAATGTCTTTGGCATTCATGGAACCTTGCACAATCAAGCTTTGACCGGAAAGGAAGTCGATCGGCAGGTTCGACGCATCTTCCATGTTCGATCTACTGCAAACAAAGAAGATACCTGGATCGAGAAGCCCATCGAAGGTCTGGCTTGGCCATCCATAGTCTTCAATGACACCGATCTTCAAGGAGTTCACACTCCCCATCGAGACCCCCTGGTCTTGAAACTCATCATCGACGGAAGCACCGTCAATCGAATCCTCATAGACACTGGAAGCTCCATTGACATTATGTTCTCCGACTGTTTCAAACGTCTGGGACATAAGTATCAAAGTCTCGACGTCGTCCCCACTGTGATCACCGGCTTCAATGGTGAACAAAGCATCACAGTGGGCGAATCCAGATTCACCATCGACCTCAGCCGAGAGACTCGAGTCTCGGTGAGGTTTGCGATCGTCGAAGGAATGTCTAGCTACAACGCCATTCTTGGGCGACCATTCCTCCATCAGATCAATGCCATCTCCTCCTCTTACCATCAACTACTCAAGTTTGCAACTGGAGAAGGCATCGTCTGCATTCGAGGCGATCAGCAAGCTGGAAGATCTTGTGAAGCTGCTGCTGCTAAAACAGATCGAAAGATCAATATTGCTCCTCCAAAGCGGCCACGAGATGAAGCTGGTCCCTCTTCCAAATAGCAATCAAAGGAGATTCCGCTGACCAAACCTCCACCAATCGAATGGGAAGCATCACCTTCAATTGAAGAAATCATCCCGATCAACATAGGCAGCGGAGATCTCCCTCAACAAACATTTATTGGTACCGGTCTTAGCGACGCAGAAGCGCAAGACATGGTATCCTTCCTCCAGTCCAATATCGACGTCTTCGCATGGTGCTTCGAAGACATGCCTGGGATCAATCCAGATGACGCTTGTCACCGACTTGCGATCAAAGAAGAGGTGAAGCCCGTCAAGCAAAAGCCTCGCACCATTCGACCAGAGCTCCAAGTTGCTGTTCAAGAAGAAATTACCAAGCTACTCGCAGCCGGATTCATCCGAGAAGTAGAGTATCCAACTTGGATCTCTAACATAGTGGCTGTTCCAAAGAAGAATGGGAAAGTCAGAGTCTGCATCGACTTTACCAATCTCAACAAGGCTTGCCCCAAAGATCCTTTTCCCATGCCAAGGATAGATAGACTCGTCGACGCCACTGCTGGCCACGAGCTGTTGTCTTTCATGGATGGGTATTCTGGATACAATCAAATTCCACTCCACGCTGATGATCAAGAGAAGACATGTTTTGTGACTAGCCGAGGCCTTTATTGCTACAATGTCATGCCATTCGGCCTCAAAAATGCTGGTTCCACCTATCAAAGGCTAGTCACCAAAATGTTCGAATATCAGATCGGTCGCAACGTCGATGTCTATGTCGATGATCTCCTCACCAAGAGTTCCGTTCGGAGCAAACATCTATCTGATCTGGCTGAAACCTTCCAAGTCCTTCGAAAGTATCGAATGAAGCTCAATCCAGCCAAATGCGCCTTCGGAGTTCAATCTGGCAAATTCCTGGGTCATCTTGTGACCAGGAGAGGTATTGAAGCCAATCCTGATCAAATTCGAGCCATCATCGATATGCCTTCACCTACAAATCGAAAAGAAGTTCAACGTCTCACTGGAAGATTAGCAGCACTCAATCGATTCATTTCAAAATCTTCAGACAAGTGCAAGCCACTCTTCGACAAACTACGAAAGGCGGATACATCTGGCTGGAGTCCAATCTGTGAAGAGGCATTTCAAAGCATCAAGAAATATCTGGTGCAAGCTCCTATCCTGACTGCTCCACTTCCAAAAGAAGACTTGTGGCTCTACCTTGCCGTGACCGATCAAGCAATCAGTGCGGTCTTAGTCAGTAGAAGAGAAGGCATCGAACATCCAGTCTACTACATCAGCCACACTCTTCATCCGGCTGAGACTCGCTACTCAAAAACTGAGAAGGTCATATTGGCCTTGCTCACTGCATCGCGTCGTCTTCAACCGTACTTCGTCTCCCACCAGATTACTGTCATTTCAGAACACTCACTCAAAGATATCATTGACAAAGCTGGTCGAGCTGGTCGAATGACCAAATGGGTGATCGAAATGAGTGCTCTGGGGATTCAATTCGAATCTCGCACTTCTATCAAAGGTCAAGCAATTGCTGATTTTCTAGCTGACTTTCCAGTTGAAGACCCCATCACTTGGGAAGAAGATGTCGATATGCGCTTGGAAGATGAGGATAAGCCTCCGATCAATCCTACAACGAAAATTGATCTAAGTCTTGAAGTTATTGCTGCAACTCCTCCTTGGAAGCTATATACTGATGGAGCATCAAGTTCGATCGGTTCGGGAACTGGGATAGTCTTAATATCCCCCGAACTTGATCATCTCCAGAAGGCCACTCTCCTTGGGTTTAATGCCACCAACAACGAAGCTGAATATGAAGCACTCATTTCCGGACTCGAAATGGCAGAATCTCTGGGGGTAGATCAAATCATCATATACAGCGACTCCCAATTGATCATAAGGCAAATCAATGGAGAGTACACAGCTCGAGAAGAAAGAATGCAACTCTACTTGGCCTTAGTACGACGTCTTCAACAACGTTTTACTAGCGCTGAATTCATTCAAATCCCCAGAGCAGAGAACCGAGAAGCAGATGCCTTAGCTAATGCTGCCTCAGTTCTTGGAGACTCACTCGGAGGAAGGCAAATACAAATTGATTATCAAGAAGTGCCCAAAAACATCCCCGATCAACAGATTCTTACCACTACAGAAGGATCTGGGGGTGGAGATCAGCTTGAAGATTGGAGACGACAAATTCTTGACTTCTTCAAACATGGCAAAATGCCAGAAGATCCAAATCAAGCCCGAAGGCTCCAAAGGAAGCTCCCTTGCTACACTTTACAAGGTGAAGATTTATATTTCAAATCTCACAGCGGGATGTTACTCAAGTGCCTTGGTCCTGAACAAGCACAGGCAATCCTGATTGATATCCACTCCGGAGCTTGTGGAAATCATTCGGGAGGAAGATCCCTTGAAGACAAGACGAAGCTACAAGGGTACTACTGGCCAACAATGGCAAGGGATGCTCAACAAGTCGTTCAAAGGTGCGAACCTTGTCAACGGCACGCTCGAGCTATTCATCTCCCTGCAGATGAACTCCATCAATTATCAAGTCCCTGGCCCTTCCATCAATGGGGTTTAGACTTCTTGGGCCCTTTCCCTCCAACTCCAAGCAAGAAGAAGTACCTACTGCTGGCCACAGATTACTTCACCAAATGGGTTGAAGCTGTGCCCCTCTTCCGAGAGACTGATAACGAAGTGATCAAATTCATTCGGCACAACATCTTCTCAAGATTTGGTACACCTCAAGTTCTCGTTGCAGACAATGGAGCTCAGTTTGACTCCGACAAGTTTCGAGAGTTCTGTCTGAACCATGGTATCAAGCTATTCTATTCAACTCCAAGATATCCTCAATGCAATGGCCAAGCAGAAGCCTCCAACAGAGCTATTCTTGGTATACTCAAGAAGAAACTCAATGATAAGAAAGGATTGTGGGAGCAAGTCCTACCTGAAGTTCTTTGGGGGTATCGCACAACTCCGAGAAGATCAACTGGGTTCTCGCCTTTTCGCCTAACATATGGATCAGAGGCAGTACTCCCAACAGAAAACATATCAAGTACTTTGAAGACCAAAGCTGTTGAAGAAGGAGTCAATGAAGAACTTCGGATCAATGATCTAGACTTCTCTGAAGAACTACGAGATCTAGCATCACTTCGTGTGGCCAAATATCAACAGAAGATCAAAAGAGCCTATGACAAGAAAGTCCACAAGAGACAATTCCCAGTGGGTAGTTTAGTTCTCAGAGCAGTTTTCTACAATACCAAAGAACACAGCAGTGGAAAGCTTGCTCCCAACTGGGAAGGTCCATATATCATTGAGTCAGTTGGAGGCAAAGGTTCTTACAGACTGATTACACCAGAAGGAGATAGATTGCCTCGAGCTTGGAATTCTAGACACCTCAAGTTGTTCTATCCATAATGTATATTCTGTGATGAATAAAGCTCTCTTTCAAATGTTCAAGTGTACAAGTGTTCTGATTTTCAATCCAAGTTCTGAAGCAATTACAAGTTATCCATATTCAAATTACCAGGTCTTTTAACAAGTTTGGGTGTTAGGGTTGCGACCCAACCCCTTACTAGCAAATGTTAAAAACTGACCATTTTCAAGTTACCAGGTCTTAACATGTTTGGGTGTTAGAGTTGCGACTCGACCCCTTACTAGCGAATGTTAAACTGACCTTCGAAATTCAATATCCAATTTCAATCAATTCGATATCGTCTAACAGGTTTGGTAGTCTGAGTTGCGACTCGACCCCTTACATTCAAATGTTATTCGAATTCAAATTCAATTTTCAAAGTTACAAAGTTTGGGTGATTGAGTAGCGACTCAACCCCTTACATCCAAGTATACGCGTATTCAATTTACATTCAAATGTATGAATACTTAATCATGTCAAATAGCATTCCAGAACTCAACATTCAAAGACATTCAACTCAAAAGAAGTGCAAGTTTCAAATACAAAAAAGATGCCTTCTATTATCATCAAAATATGTCAGATACAAGGAGCTGTTACATTTCAAAAATTTACAAGTACAACAACAAAGAAGAAGAAAAGTCTCAGGGCTTGGCCACACTCTTCGCATGCGACTTCTCCCCTTCAGATCCAGGACGAGCTTTACTCGCCACTGATGCCTTGGAGGATCGGACGCTAGCTACATGAGTCCTGAGCGCTTCTGCCGCCTTCTCTGCTGTCTCCTTGTAAACCTTGCACTCAGACAACGCGTGCTCCAGTGCCTTCTTCGAAGTCTCTTCTCTGGCAGCGAAGGCAGCGTGCTGGGTAGCAAGTTGTTGCTTCAGCTCTTGGATCTCGATGGTACGGCCACAGGACACATCCTCAACCTTTGAGAGTCGAGTCTTCAAAGATTCGAGTTCGTGACTCTGTGCCTCACATCGATCCTTCAGCCCTTTGATCTCCAGCTTTCCCTCCCGAAGTTCCTTAATCTTGGTTTTGAGAGAAGCTTTCTTCGAAGTCAGGAGATCTCTTAGCTCATCTCTCTCCGCGGTCAACTGATTTATTTCATCTACAGCTTCTTTTGCTCCCGCCCTCATGGAGAGTTTGGTTGCAACATTCATAAGTGCTGAATTCTGCAAAAGAACAAAAGAGTTGAATTATTCTGAAGAAAGATACGATTCAAATGATCGATCAAGCAGATGCACCTACCACCAGGTTAATTCTATCAAAAGCTTCATCCAAAGTGGCACTCGGAAGGTTGATGAGTTTTCTGATCGCAGCAGTGGGGCGGTTGATATCAACGTCACCCAAGTTTTTTATTGTCGGAGTCAATCCAGCAGGCGCACCTGCAATCAAAAGGGAATCAAAGTGTTAAATTATTTTCGAACTTCAGAAACAAGACATTCAAAACAAGTTAAGTTCAATTACCTGATGTTTCGACCTTCGGCTCTTTGCCTTTCCTACGATCAGAGCCACTCTTAGGAGTTGATTTCTCCTGAGTCGGGGTTGGCGCTGGTTGAGGTTGAGGAGCCCCATCCCCCACTCGACTTCCCCTCTCCAAATTAGCAGGGGGGGAAGCATTCCTGGGAGGTGAGGCTCTCTCTTCTTGCGACCCGCCTGGCTGGATAAGCCCGGCCAGCATGGCCTCCACCTCGTTGAGCAGAGAGTGAGAGGGGGGAGGGGGTTGCTCAACCTCTACACCCCCACTCATTGTTGCTCCCTCAATGCGAGGAGCGTCGGGGGGGATTTGATCCAGAGGCGTGGGGTTGCTTCCAACCCCAGCACTCTTCGACAGCTTTATCTTGAAGCGCATCGGCTTCTTCAATTCGTCGAACTTGTAGGTGGGAACCGCTTTTGGGCCATCACCTTCCATGTCAAGCACTTCTTCCATTTGACGGGCTTTGACCTCGTCAATGGGAATTGGAATCGAATCCTCCCCTGTTGCACCACCAGTGGGGGTGGGAGGAATTTCTTCCTCACCACCCCCGTTTTCATTCTCACCATCCCCATTGGAGGAGGTAGTAGACGGATCATCCTCGCCGTCCCCGTCCTCGTCTTCATCATTGCCACTGATGTCGTGGCTGATATTCTCTGTCTCTTCTTCTTCTTCATTTTTCTTCCTTTGTTCTTCCTCTTCGTTCTTCTTCTTTTCTTCTTCTTCATCTTCCTTAGGCTTGACGAGTGTTTTTCGCTTCTTCTTCGCGGGGCCTCTTTGGATAACCAACTTCTCATCCATAGTGGGCAATCGGCGCCTCGCGTTGTAGATTTTCTTCTCGACCCTAATCTTCCGGATGATCTTGCCCGAGCTGGGATCCTCTTCATAATCAGAGTATAGGACTTCGTTGTCCTCATACCTGTCCTTCGATCTGTGGAGGAGATTGGCCTTGCCATATCTCACAGGACAGTTAGAAAACTGTTTCCACGACCTGGTTCCACAGGTCAGCTCGAGGAACAAATTATCTATGGCTCCCGCCCTCTCAGAACTCCAGGCGAAGATGCCTCCAGCGCTGTACATCTTAACTGCGTCGTGTACGCTGTCTCGGGGGGTGTCTGGCACTGACATGGATGTCCACGCGCCGGAGACGGAGATTGGCCAGTCAGTATACAATTTGTCCGAAGGGACTGTATCGGTGAGTGGGCGCAGTGGAGATATTCCAGTCAAATTATAGAAAGGGCTGTCCTTCCTGTAGCTCCATCGATAGTGAAAGAAGAAATATCCAAGCTCGATCCGGGCAGGTTCTCCTACCGGGATACTGGAGTAGCAGGCCCTCAAGTCCTCTTGAAAATCTGACTCCACTCGGCAGAAGGCGTAAATGATTCGCCATGCGTTCCCAGTGACCTGCCCCGGGCAAAGGCCAGAAGTATTCAGCAATCTGGCAGCGAAGGGTGGCAGAGGCAGACGTAGACCGCAGTTGAGTTGGCCAACGGTCACTATAGTTCCCATGACCTGCTCTTTGCTAGCAAAATTGGTGAAGACTGTCTTCTTGTCGATTCCGAATGCAGTCTGAATGCTGGGGAGCGAAGGCTGCGCCCCCTTCCCTTCTGTGAAGAAAGAGAGCAATGCTTGCCACTTCTTTCTCTTCGTATCCGTGAGCTCGCTACCTACATTATACATGTACTCCGTCTCCTCTGTCAGGGGCATGAGAGGGCCCAGAACAAACTTCACCTTGGGGATGAACTCTGGCCTTGATGGCGCCGAAGCAAACCCAACCCCTTGGTGCCTTTTGCCAAGCTGACCAAGTTCAGCGAGAGCAGCCTTGCCTTTGCCACGGCCCCTCGGAGGAGATTGGACCTCGACGATTTCCTTTCCCTTTCTCTTCGAGGGAGTCGTACCGGACTTCTTCGAACTGCCCGAGGAAGCCATTTCACCGATCAGACAAGCGCAGAGAACAGAGAGCAGAAATCAAGAGAGCAAGAGTCTGGACTTCGAAAAATTTTGGAAGCGTGAGGCAAAATGACAGCCGGTGAAAGCTTTTTTGTACCCAGGGTAAAACAGGTGTGCAAATCGAGAAGACACGTGTCTTCACCATATCAAATCGCGTGTTTTTGTAGGTACACGTGGCATCCATCCGTAGCAAGCGCAAAACCAGGCGAACAGTCACGACCAGGCGAAACGTCGGACCTACCGGTCCGCATGAACCAACGGTCTAATCAAGCCACCGGTCTAGGTAAACCGGACTGCCGGTTCAAAGCAACCATCAAGCCAATCAAGGATTCAAAACAAGAAGAATCAAGCTCCATCAATGTTCAAAACTCTGCCAAAATATCGAAGAACAAAGCAGCAAACTTTCTCTGAAGGGCAGGTTCGAACTTTACCTTGACCGGATATTTCTTCACCGATCGGACAAACATGTCCGATCGGCGAAAGTTATCTGATCGGTCAAATTTCAACTGGATCTGGCAAAAAACTAAGGTTTTTTGCCGATCATTCGAACCTTGACCGGATATTTTTCACCGATCGGACAAACATGTCCGATCGGCGAAAGTTATATGATTGGTCAAATTTCTACTGGATCTGGCAAAAAACCAAGGTTTTTTGCCGATCATTCGAACCTTGACCGGATATTTTTCACCGATCGGACAAACATGTCCGATCGGCGAAAGTTATCTGATCGGTCAAATTTCTACTGGATCTGGCAAAAAAACCAAGGTTTTTTGCCGATCACTCGAACCTTGACCGGATATTTTTCACCGATCGGACAAACATGTCCGATCGGCGAAAGTTATCTGATCGGTCAAAATTCTACTGGATCTGGCAAAAAACCAAGGTTTTTTGCCGATCACTCGAACCTTGACCGGATATTTTTCACCGATCGGACAAACATGTCCGATCGGCGAAAGTTATCTGATCGGTCAAAATTCTACTGGATCTGGCAAAAAACCAAGGTTTTTTTGCCGATCACTCGAACCTTGACCGGATATTTTTCATCGATCGGACAAACATGTCCGATCGGCGAAAGTTATCTGATCGGTCAAATTTCTACTGGATCTGGCAAAAAACCAAGGTTTTTTGCCGATCACTCGAACCTTGACCGGATATTTTTCACCGATCGGACAAACATGTCCGATCGGCGAAAGTTATCTGATCGGTCAAATTTCTACTGGATCTGGCAAAAAACCAAGGTTTTTTGCCGATCATTCGAACCTTGACCGGATATTTTTCACCGATCGGACAAATATGTCCGATCGGCGAAAGTTATCTGATCGGTCAAATTTCTACTGGATCTGGCAAAAAACCAAGGTTTTTTGCCGATCATTCGAACCTTTACCGGATATTTTTCACCGATCGGACAAACATGTCCGATCGGCGAAAGTTATCTGATCGGTCAAATTTCTACTGGATCTGGCAAAAAACCAAGGTTTTTTGCCGATCACTCGAACCTTGACCGGATATTTTTTCACCGATCGGACAAACATGTCCGATCGGCGAAAGTTATCTGATCGGTCAAATTTCTACTGGATCGGTCAAAAAACCCTGTTTTTTGACCGATCACTCGATTCTTGACCGGTTGAATTTTGCCCGATCGGTCAAAATTTGACCGATCGGACAAAAGTGACCGATCGGTCAAAATTTAACCGATCGGCCAAATTTCAGCTTATCGGTCAAAAATACTACTGGATCGGTCAAAAAACCCTGTTTTTTGACCGATCACTCGATTCTTGACCGGTTGAATTTTGCCCGATCGGTCAAAATTTGACCGATCGGTCAAAAGTGACCGATCGGTCAAAATTTAACCGATCGGCCAAATTTCAGCTGATCGGTCAAAAATACTACTGGATCGGTCAAAAAACCCTGTTTTTTGACCGATCACCCGATTCTTGACCGGTTGAATTTTGACCGATCGGTCAAAATTTGACCGATCGGTCAAAATTTGACCGATCGGTCAAATTTGACCGATCGGTCCAAATTGACCGATCAGTCACTTTTTTCTCTAACATGCGGCAAGTTTCTTCGTGTCCGTTTTTCTAAACAGGAAGTTGCTATTTTTTGCACCAAAGTCCAAGCCAGCTAGAATGCACTCTAGCTAACTTGGAGGGGGTAACTGTGGGTGCAAATTTTGGCATAAATCTACCACGGGACCCACCAGCCCTGCCTGGTGGGCCCACGAGGACTACCACGGGACCCACCAGCCCTGCCTGGTGGGCCCACGAGGACTACAGCGGGACCCACCGGCCCTGCCTGGTGAGCCCACGAGGACTACAGCGGGACCCACCGGCCCTACCTGGTGGGCCCACGAGGACTACGGCGGGACCCACCGGCCCTGCCTGGTGGACCCACGAGGACTACAACGGGACCCATCGGCCTTGCCTGGTGGGCCCCCGAAGACAACCGCAGGGCCCGCAACTTTACCTGGAGGATCCCCAGATACTGCAGTAGAAACCGCCATTCGCCACCCGGAATGCCTATAAATAGCAGTGCCTTCGAATGTAAAAGGATCGAAATCCAGATCCACAAATCTGATTTCCACTCTGAGATCTGACTTTCAGAACCAGAGCTCTGGGATTTCACACTTCCGATCTACCATCTCCCTTTGATCTTCTTTTAGAAAGATCAGTGTTTACAGTGATACTCGGCCTGTCGAGATCACTTCAATATAAGTGTTAGTGAATTCGGGTTGCACCCTATAGCACGGAGACGTAGGCTTCGGCTGAACTCCGAGATCACTTCTCGTATCAAACTCTCTCTGATTGCATCTCTCTATTTACAAATCAAAAGCTTCAACTTCGATCAACAGTCGATCAACAGATCGACCAACGATCTTCGACGTCAACACGAACATTCAATTGACTGGTGCTGCGAGAGTCTTCGGGTCGGCACGAAGATTTTCCCCCACAAACCATTCTTTCAGTATCCACCCCCCCTACAGGTCGGGGAGCCCGGCTCAACCGACAATTCGCGGCGGTGCGCCTTTCATCGCAGCCCCGGGCATCACACCAACAGATGCCGGGCTCTAAAGAACCACCTCGAGGACTTGGTCACCCAGGGCAATTTGGATCAGTTTATTTTGCCTCCAAAGAGGTTCGAGGTGATACCGGCACGGGCTCCTCGGGAGGGAGATCGCCCGGGGCCCGCTAAGCCCGCCCTGCCTCCACCTCCCCCGGGAGGGCCGGCGGTCTGTCACACCATCAGCGGGCGCCTGAACGGCCCAAGATCCAGCAACGAGGTTCGGCGACAAGTTAGAGAGATGGAGCGGGCTCAGAGGGTATTCTCCGTTTCTCTAACTCCTGTACTGCACCGAACGCCGAGGGTAGAAGCCCGAGACTTTATTTGGTTCTCGGAGGAGGACATGGCCGGGGTCGTTACCCCCCACAATAACCCCCTTGTCATACGCCTAATGATGGCAAACATCGAAGTATGGCGGGTCCTGGTTGACCCAGGAAGTGCCGTAGACATCCTGTTCTTGTCGGCCTTCCAGTGAATGGGACTGAGACAAATTGATCTGTCCCCCTCAACGGGCTCGCTCACCGGTTTCACTGGCGAGGTCGCTAAGGTGGTAGGGGAGATAACCCTCACCGTAACGGCGGGCCCGGAGGTACATCAAGTCCGTTTCGCGGTGGTGGACGGGCAGTCCGCTTTCAATGCCATCCTAGGGCGACCCTGGTTGAGGCAGATGAAAGCGGTGTCCTCGCCTAATCACCAGGCCCTCAAGTTTCCCACAAACGGAGGGGTCGTGGTAATTCGAGGAGACCAGGTCGCTGCTACCAGGTGCGAGCAGGACGTCTTTCACCTCGCAGACGTGGAGGTCGCTGAGGCCAAGAGGCCCGCGCCCTCCTAGCAATTAACGCCCACCTCAAGCGGGCTCCCTCAAAGCCCGAGAGAGGTCGCCTCGCTTAGATCCCCCACTCCACCCCCGGGTGGGAGCGGCGTGGATTTTGAGCTCGAGGAGAAAGGCCGCCTACCAGGGACCCAGAGAGGAAGTTTTCCCATTGCCGAGCTGCTACAAGAAGTCAACATCGGAAGCGAGGACGGACCGAGGATTGTTAGTCTCGGGACCTCGCTAACCAAGGGCGAGGTCCTGGCCTTGACCGACATACTCAGGGAATACCGTGACGTATTCGCCTGGAGCTTCGCGGACATGCCAGGGATTGACCCTGAGGTCGCCTGTCATCGTCTGTACACCATGAAAGAGTTCCCGCCGATCAAGCAAAAAGCTCGGCACATACCGGCTGCGAAGTCCATCGCAGTGGCGGCGGAGATAGACAAGCTAGAGCGAGCTGGCTTTATTCACGAGGCACACTTTCCCGAGTGGATCTCCAACATCGTGGCGGTGCCAAAGAAGAGCGGGGCGGTCAGAGTGTGCATTGACTTCTCCAACCTCAATAAAGCATGCCCAAAGGACGGTTTTCCCCTTCCACGGATAGGCGCGCTGGTCGACGGAGCTGTCGGGTTCCAGGCCTTGTCCTTCATGGATGGATATTCTTGTTGGAATGATATCGGAGGCGCAGCGGAAGGTGGAGTTGATCCCGAGGATCGTTTCGGTGTGCGGTACATTTTAAAATTTTCATTCATATTAATCATATGCGTAAATGATAAAACAAATACGAATCGAACCCCTATAGTCATCTATCGAAATGATTAACATATCTCATATGTATGCATTATGATAGATCTAGGGGTTAGTAGGTTATACCTTCGTGCGGGATTTAACACCGCGAAGAATTGCTTCAATATTGATGAAGACAGATTCGGATCTGCACAAACACCCTTCAGTGCAAAGGCTGTAACTATCTTTCCCGACATCGGAACGGAGCAAAACTTGATTTTTCGGAAAGAAGACTTCAACGCAAAGAGTTTGCAACCAGTTTGAAGTCATTTGGACTTCTATAGCTCCTGCAGTGATCAAAACAATGCAGATCTGCCCGTAAAATCTGGGCAGCAATCTCGAGCCGGATCCTCATGCAAGAGAGAAATGAATCTCATCGGATTCACCCGATCTCACATATCATCCCGGATCCTTGCACTCTAATCTCTGAGTGCCTCAGAGTGCAAGCGATCTCCATCAATCTCACACACACACTTGGAGAAGAAGATGAGGGAGAGAGAAGAGATGAACCCAAGAGAGAGAGATTACAAATATCCGAACCATAAGCAAAGGGGCTTTGGTTCTTCATTGGAAATTTTAGAATGATACACCATTTCAGATCTGAAATTCGTGCCCCTCACTCTCTCTTGCCATTTGAAACCGTTCCTCTCTCTCTCCCTCTCATTACTCTCAAATTCAATGCCCCTTTTTTATTACTATTTGCCATATTAGAATTGTTGCAATTAAGGAGATGATTCAAAATCATTCAAATCTGAATTAATCCCTTAATTATAAGTTTGATGGCCATGCATGCTAGCCCTAGTGAGGATGGCGGCCACTAGGGCATGTGGGACATTTTGAAATGACCAAAATGCCCCCATGCATCTAGTGGTCGTTCACCTCATGCGGGACAATGTATGGCCAATCTACGTGCACGATAATGCACCCTAACACTTAGGGCACCTCATCGGCATCAGCAACAAGTCAATACACCATGGGATGATGAATAGTATTTTTACTATTTACTAGGGTGCCCTTAGTAAAAGGTGGGGTGCCCCATAGTAAAAATTACTAAACTCGCATTCTGCGTTCTAGTGCAAAACGCACACACGGAATGGACTCCTCATGGTATAATGGCAACATCGTATGTCTCTACACTACTCTGGGGTTGCCCCCTAGTGAACACACTTAGCCCTGTGCTACCACCATGCTCCAGTGCGATGCACTCACGGAACACAGGACGATTAGGCATTATTTCTTCAACTCATAATATGCTGTGAGACAAGGAAAAAGTATTGATCCGTAATGATCGTGGATAGGGTGGAACCTTCAGGGACTAGGATTCATGGCTTCCAACCGAACCCGATCGACACACTACCCGAGTGTCCCTGTCAATCCTCTGAGTCCCGGTTAACTTGCGTGGCCACCCAGAGTGCGACGCAGGCTGCACTCCAATTCTCCCAGACTTATTAAGCTCTCTTGCATACCCCTGTTCTCCGCTTAGTATTGGTAATACAATGTCCCTCCACTTGGTCCATGAGTCAACTCGAGCGGTGGAGAGCACCGTCAGACTCGAGTGACCATATAACTAGGTTCCTTCCAGGTTGACTATTACATCGCACCTCCGATCGCTTTTGCCAAGCAACCGGATCCGGTCAACAGCTCAACTACTGACCACCAGGCCTGGGTTTAGTACGGTGTATGTCATACCAAGGAACGCACCTCCCGATAAGGATGTGGATAGCCTGCAAGAGTGGCGTGCCGATGCAACGCCAGCCCGGTAACCCAGTGCACCGTGGTATTGGGTCATGGTTAGATCCCTCACACGTTGGTGAACCAAAGTTACACGCAACTGGTTAGTCCACCGGTCACAGTTTCTCAGGGTTTAGGACCGATTACCCTAAGCAGAAACACGGCTATGTGCACCGGTGTCTGCTCACCGATCTGTGCACCGTGTTGGTTCTGTTCGGCCACAGACATTGTGCCTGGTAATGATCATTATGGAGATTCTCATGCTCTGTCATTCCAACAGCTTATCCTGATAGGGCGACCAACCCAAATCAGAGCTGTGAACGATTTAGGCTCATAGGACCGATCCACTGAGTCTCCCACTCAGATGGACTACTATATAGCCATGGCTCCTTAAGTTCTTTAAATAGAACACGTATAATAATACGTACCTTTATACAATCCTAAATAAACTATCAACCATATACAGCCAAACCTAGGGTTTTACGAGCTGTAGACCACATCAAACCTAACAATCTCCCACTTGGTCTAGCGAGGAAAAACGGTCATGAGCTCTATAGCTTCTACATGCTGCCCAAAAGCCTTTGCAGGAATTCCCTAAAGGAATCAGCAACATTATCTATAGATGCTAACTCGATTACCGCCACTTGCCTTTCCTCCTAAAACTACCAGATCAAGTAGAATTTGTATTTGATATGTTTCCCCTTTATGGTGGTGCCTAGGCTCTTGCTACCGCTCTTTTGTTATTACAACAAAAAACTGAGCCTCTGGTATGCTTTCCAAGTTTATTATAAACTTACCGAGCCATACCACCTATTTTCCTGTCACGCACGCTACAAAGTGCTTAGGCTTCTATAATAGAGCCTGTGATGCATTATAGCTTCACACTCTGCTAACTAACCGCTTCTCATCCCAAGGTGAAAACTATACCTGAAGTCGATTCTCTAGATTACACATCTGATGCTAAATCAGATCTTGTGCATCCAATCGGCGTCAAGTCTTGTGAAGTGTAAACTAACTCGTAGTCCTTGTTTGACGAGGATATCGAGTATACTCTCCACATCAGTCCAGCTAACTGGACCCGGATTCGACTAAAACCGACCCTCCATTCCTGCTGCGCAACAGATAACTAGCATCTTATACATTCATGGCATACGACTACCCTTTGCATAAGCATAGGGCACCTTCTGTATTTCTGCCATCTCCTTAGGTGTCAAATGATTTATATCATTCGACAGTTTCAAGCTTTAGCAAGAAACCCCTTTTTTTTGGAGTCTTGTATATTGATTCTAGCTAGAACTATATCTCTATGCATAGCCTGTGATAGCGTGAGAATCTTGTTCTGATGATTTCGAGTTATCATGATCTCCAGAACATAACTCGCATCACGAAGGTCTTTCAGTCGAATTAAGATAATAAACAGACATTTAACTTAGGCAACGTTCCTACTTCATTTTCAATCAGTAGAACATCATCTATGTAAAGCACTAGGTACACCCCTATAGTTCCATCGCTCCTCTTGTACACACTTGGATTATTTTGATCAAATCTATATGAATAGATCATACTTGATCAAGATAGATATTGTTTCTCCTTGATACTTGCTTTAGTCCATAAATAAACCTTTTGCAATTCTGTAAGCCAGGTATTCCTGACCTGCTAACTCCTAAGCCTGGAAACTGCATCATATATCCTCTCTTCTGCCAACTTCTACCCAATGGGCTAAGTTGCTAGGTGCGCAAGCCTTAGATTCAGTATACGCCCACTCGAGGGAGGGTGCGCACAGTGATCCGCTTATACGGGTCTTTAACTTTGACCCAATCCAAATATGCTTTAATAAAGCTTTGATGAACCCTGGTACAAAAGAGTATCACTGAACACTGATGCAAGCTTTGTCTCCATGACTTTCTGTTAGACAGTTCTGTCAAAAAATTTCACTACTTCGTCGTAGCTCAAGGGGCCATCCTCTTGAATTTATGGACTAATTCACAAAGTTTGTCCACAAAATCTTTCAAGAGCTCTAATGGTGCTCCCACTGCGACAAGATGGTTGTGGTACAGAGCAAATTATTTTTACAGTTTCTGGTATACTAGTGTCTGCATCATCTATTACCACTACGTTTCCGATCATGCGCTCTCCACTAGTATCTAGTAATTCACCCAGAACTACCTTACTAGTGAACATATGGTCTATAATAGAATCCCGCTCTAGGTAAATGGCATTCGTAGAAACGATCACCTTCTATTCCTCAGGATCATGGATAGTCCACCTTATATTTTTCTAGGATAACCTATAAATAGATACACCTTGAACTTAATCTCCATCTTATCCCTCTTGTCCTTCTGTACATATGCAGGACATCCCCATATACTAAAATGCCGTAGTATAGGCTTTCGCTCAGACCACAGCTTTTCAGGTGTATGAGGCACTGATTAGATGAGATATTATTCAAGATATACTCTACTGTGTCTCAAGGTGTAACCCATAGAAGGTGGGTAGTAAACTTGGCAAAACTCATCATTCTTTAGACCATGTCCAACAGGGTCTATTTCCTTCTCTTGGATATTCCATTCTGGCATGGTGTCCCTGGAGCAATTAACTGGGATATCATCCCATGCCCCATCAGGTACCTATGGAACTCATCCAATGGTTATTATCCATCTGGATGCTCTTGGAACCACATATGTCAGAATGGGTTAACTCCAATACCTCAGTGGCCCTTTTAGTCATTTTGCCTTCCAAACAAGACTCATAGGTCAGAAGGATCTTCGAGAGATATATATCTAAAAACTCGACCTTCACTAACCTTTGAATTATGTCTGAGACAATATATCTAAGTCATAGGAGCCACAATTGGATTAAGTTATCCCAAGGAATAAGATGAATATGAATTAGATACTACAGCTATTATGTAATCTATTTTCGAACTAGATTTTGATACAAAAAGATTATTATGAGCTATTCCTTTAGCAATGAAGGCACCTGTTCAGTTTAAGAGATGCACTAAAGCCATCGATTAGAACTGAAAACCTTTATTTAGCTTGGAGGAAACATAACTAAATCTCTAAGGATTAAAATCCTTCTATCGAAAAATCTAAGATAACATATTAATAGCTTCTGCAGTTGTTATGGTATCAGTATCTATGTTAGGACCACCTTACCAATAAGTAGCCTTCTACTTTCCTTGAATCTCTATAGACACGAAGTCCATATTTCAAGAAGCAGAAGCACTGCTACTAGATGGCAATTCGACTCTACGAAGAGTTGATGTTTACCTGTCCTAGCAACCTGAGACCATATGTTCAATCTTCCAATGTCCCTTCTGTTGCCATATCGGATGCACTTTCGCACTAGGCTTCACCAGACTTAAGAGTCCGCTCCTGATTCTATACAGTCATTGTTTTTAGTTTCTGATCAGTTCTTACTTTTAGGCACTTCATAGAAAGCCTAAGTTACGCACTAAAGAAATTACCTTTAATCTTGATCCCATCCTTAGTGACCTGGATAGCTCCCAAAAGTTCCGCATTTGTTATCTCCAGCTTGTAAAGGCTGAAGTCTCTGACAAAGCCTTCAAAGGTTCCATATAAGGATGCAAGACAGATGTTCTCTATCACCTCGACATCTAGCACTATTTCAAAGAAAACCAGTTTGTTCTGGAACCCAAGAATGTGTTTCCAAACCAGTATTCCATCAAACATCTTAGTGCTGACGAGTTTCTTGATGGTGAGATAGCGAGTCATTTGACTGCGCCCCTCAGACATCTGATGCTGTAACAGAACATTACATCAGAGGACCCGACATATGTCTGACTTACTTCTGAAGAGTTGTCTGCAAGTATGCTATGACATATCACTTGCACATCTCTACAGACTCTCGTTAGTCGTTATATGCCCTATCCTGTACCACAGTGGCATCTAGACCCGATAGGTCTGGTTTAGGGACATTAAGATTTATAGCCATAGTAGTTTACCAACCCTAAACATAAGGTCATGTTGGTGCTACCGGTCTACGAAGTCGGTTCTCGTTATTTAGTTGTCTAATGGGATAGCGGATAGGGGATCTATGGTTGAATATAGATTGTATTAAAACTTATTTTAAGGATATTTTTAAAACAAGCTAATTACATCCATATGCCAACGCTACCCTCAAAGCGAAGACATCTCTATGAAGTAATTTACCATGCATGCGAGATCTCGGATTCGGATACACCTGCCCGAGGGGGCAGTGTGTATCGTCCTCCGCTCACATCGGATCTTTTCGATCCAATCCAAATCTGCCACAAACGGACTATGATGGACCATGGTACCTTTTGGCCAGCCCCCCGTGATCTCCATGCGACGCAACGGGTAGCCTCACGGGTGCTTCGGATGCTTACCCACGAGCCTAGGCAATCACGACACGGGAGTTCATGCGGCCCCCGCGAAGGCAGGAAAAGCCCTTCTCTCCTGGCATCGTGACCACCATATCCCAAAGGAGACTGCTAAGCCTCCGGCAGGACAGAACATAATTCTCACCCGAGGGGGATGTTGAGTCATACCCTATCACCCAAAAATTCAGCAATTGGCCATGGAGGCCAGGGGCACTCACACTGAGTCCTCTTTCATATCCCTTAATTATGGTAAGGGTTATTTTAATGCAAGTATTTTAGTTCCTAGGTTGCGACAACCTAGACATAGACACTGGTCATACCGTGCTCCCACTAGAGTTAAGACCTCTTATAAAG
This sequence comes from Chamaelirium japonicum, assembly GCA_947650365.1. Classification (NCBI taxonomy): domain Eukaryota; kingdom Viridiplantae; phylum Streptophyta; class Magnoliopsida; order Liliales; family Melanthiaceae; genus Chamaelirium; species Chamaelirium japonicum. The sequence continues at coordinate 239,711 of CANTAL010000105.1, forward strand.
TATAGATAGACTTGGAAAGGACCATAGTCCCTATCCCGTGGATACTCAGTTGTCACCTTTCTCCCGAGAATCACATTACGTACTCTCCAAGCCTTCGATACTAAATAAAATGATCATTACCCTTTGTGCTCTAGAGCCTAGCCTATGGTCTAGACATACAAGGAAAGGTCTCCCATTAGTATGACTCCTCATATGTAACTTGATGTCTGATGTCGTAGATAATCACCACATCACTATTGGTTTCGATGTCAAACCAATTAGGGACATCCGACAACCTCCGTCGGACCTCTACCTAACGGTGGCATAACCGAGTGTTATGGGATCTAACTACCATCAAACACCAATTAGACTATGGGTGTCAATAAATGGAGATCTAACCTAATGGTCGCATGGACCAAGTGGGGAAAAGGCATCCCACGATCTAACACATACTGCATCAGATTATATTCTTTCACCGGGGTTTAAAGAAATATCCAACCAAAGAAAAAACCAAACATCCATTGATATCAAGTTCAGGGTCCGACCCCTGAACCTGACTAGCAATGCTCTGACATTTCTTCAATGGCATCTTCCAGATATTCCTTACTTTGGGCCACCGCGAAGGTCCTCCAGTGATGAATCTCTGATCTATCCTTGTCCTCCAAGACTTCAACCTGTAACTGAAAATACTAGTACGCTCCGAGCAATTGCTCGTTCATACACATTTTCCTAGGTAGAAGAATAAAGACAAGAATAGAAATAAGGGCCGGGAAAAACCAAGCCGTGGTCAACCTCCACGCGCTTGTCCCATTAGGCCTTACATTCATCCATCACAAAAATAATCGAAATACCATACAATTATATTTCAGGGTCCGACCCCCGAAAGCAAACAATCACACTATAGCGGTGCCCTGCAAAACACACTATGCATAACATGCGACATATATGAATATATGATCTACGCAAACCCCGGTGACGCATTCGTTAATCAAATGCACATACGATTCGTTCCATGAAAAATTTTCTCATGAATCGCACACCAAAATAGGCTCTGATACCATTTTTTGGAATGATATCGGAGGCACAGCGGAAGGTGGAGTTGATCCCGAGGATCGTTTCGGTGTGCGGTACATTTTAAAATTTTCATTCATATTAATCATATGCGTAAATGATAAAACAAATACGAATCGAACCCCTATAGTCATCTATCGAAATGATTAACATATCTCATATGTATGCATTATGATAGATCTAGGGGTTAGTAGGTTATACCTTCGTGCGGGATTTAACACCGCGAAGAATTGCTTCAATATTGATGAAGACAGATTCGGATCTGCACGAACACCCTTCAGTGCAAAGGCTGTAACTTTCTATCCTGACATCGGAACGGAGCGAAACTTAATTTTCCGGAAAGAAGACTTCAACGCCAAGAGTTTGCAACTGGTTTGAAGTCATTTAGACTTCTATAGATCCTGCAGTGATCAAAATAGTGCAGATCTGCCCGTAAAATCTGGGCAGCAATCTCGAGCCGGATCCTCATGCAAGAGAGAAATGAATCTCATCGGATTCACCCGATCTCACATATCATCCCGGATCCTTGCACTCTAATCTCTGAGTGCCTCAGAGTGCAAGCGATCTCCATCAATCTCACACACACACTTGGAGAAGAAGATGAGGGAGAGAGAAGAGATGAACCCAAGAGAGAGAGATTACAAATATCCGAACCATAAGCAAAGGGGCTTTGGTTCTTCATTGGAAATTTTAGAATGATACACCATTTTAGATCTGAAATTCATGCCCCTCACTCTCTCTTGCCATTTGAAACCGTTCCTCTCTCTCTCCCTCTCATTACTCTCAAATTCAATGCCCCTTTTTTATTACTAGTTGCCATATTAGAATTGTTGCAATTAAGGAGATGATTCAAAATCATTCAAATCTGAATTAATCCCTTAATTATAAGTTTGATGGTCATGCATGCTAGCCCTAGTGAGGATGGCGGCCACTAGGGCATGCGGGACATTTTGAAAATGACCAAAATGCCCCCATGCATCTAGTGGTCGTTCACCTCATGCGGGACAATATATGGCCAATCTACGTGCACGATAATGTACCCTAACACTTAGGGCACCTCATCGGCATCAGCAACAAGTCAATACACCATGGGATGATAAATAGTATTTTTACTATTTACTAGGGTGCCCTTAGTAAAAGGTGGGGTGCCCCATAGTAAAAATTACTAAACTCGCATTCTGCGTTCTAGTGCAACACGCACACACGGAATGGACTCCTCATGGTATAATGGCAACATCGTATGTCTCTACACTACTCTGGGGTTGCCCCCTAGTGAACACACTTAGCCCTGTGCTACCACCATGCTCCAGTGCGATGCACTCACGGAACACAGGACGATTAGGCATTATTTCTTCAACTCATAATATGCTGTGAGACAAGGAAAAAGTATTGATCCATAATGATCGTGGATAGGGTGGAACCTTCAGGGACTAGGATTCATAGCTTCCAACCGAACCCGATCGACACACTACCCGAGTGTCCCTGTCAATCCTCTGGGTCCCGGTTAACCTGCGTGGCCACCCAGAGTGCGACGCAGGCTGCACTCCAATTCTCCCAGACTTATTAAGCTCTCTCGCATACCCCTGTTCTCCGCTTAGTATTGGTAATACAATGTCCCTCCACTTGGTGCCATGAGTCAACTCGAGCGGTGGAGAGCACCGTCAGACTCGAGTGACCATATAACTAGGTTTCTTCCAGGTTGACTATCACATCGCACCTCCGATCGCTTTGGCCAAGCAACCGGATCCGGTCAACAGCTCAACTACTGACCACCGGGCCTGGGTTTAGTACGGTGTATGTCATACCAAGGAACGCACCTCCCGATAAGGATGTGGATAGCCTGCAAGAGTGGCGTGCCGATGCAACGCCAGCCCGGTAACCCAGTGCACCGTGGTATTGGGTCATGGTTAGATCCCTCACACGTTGGTGAACCAAAGTTACACGCAACTGGTTAGTCCACCGGTCACGGTTCCTTAGGGTTTAGGATCGATTACCCTAAGCAGAAACACGTCTATGTGCACCGGTGTCTTCTCACCGATCTGTGCACCGTGTTGGTTCTGTTCGGCCACAGACATTGTGCCTGGTAATGACCATTATGGAGATTCTCATGCTCTGTCATTCCAACAGCTTATCCTGATAGGGCGACCAACCCAAATCAGAGCTGTGAACGATTTAGGCTCATAGGACCGATCCACTGAGTCTCCCACTCAGATGGACTACTATATAGCCATGGCTCCTTAAGTTCTTTAAATAGAACACGTATAATAATATATACCTTTATACAATCCTAAATAAACTATCAACCATATACAGCCAAACCTAGGGTTTTACGAGCTGTAGACCACATCAAACCTAACAATTCTGGGTATAACCAGATACCTCTCCACGTCGACGATCAAGAGAAGACCACCTTCTATTCTGGGGCGGGCTACCAGAAGCTATTCTGCTATCGAGTGATGCCTTTTGGATTTAAGAACGCTGGAGCCACCTACCAAAGGTTAGTCACTCAGATATTCAAGGGTCAGATCGGCAGGAATGTCAAAGTTTATGTAGATGACCTCCTGGTGAAAAGTCGAGAGCGAGAGGGGCATGTCACCGATCTCCGCGAAACCTTCGAAGTGCTAAGAAAGTACCAAATGAGGCTGAACCCGGCAAAGTGCGCATTCGGGGTGACTTCTGGGAAATTTCTAGGGTACCTGGTCACCCACAGGGGGATCGAGGCGGACCCTGGGCAAATCCGAGCACTTGTCGAGATGCCCGCACCAAGAACCCGGCAGGAAGTCCAGAGGTTGAGCGGGCGAATTGCCGTGCTCAATCGATTCATCTTCAAATCCTCAGACAACTGCCGACCTCTTTTCGAGCTACTACGAAAAGGAGCGAGCATTTGTTGGGATGAAAAGTGCGAGCGCGCCTATCAAAAGATCAAGGATTATCTGGCGAGCCCGCCAATCCTAGCGGCACCAAAAGATGGCGCCGAGCTTGGCGTGTATCTCGCGGTCACAGAGAATGCGGTAAGCGGGGTCCTTGTTGTGGAAGAAGCAAAGGTGGAGCGGCCTGTCTACTTTGTAAGCCACACAATGCTTCCCACCGAGCTCCGGTATCGACCAATCGAAAAGGTCGCATTGGCCTTGGTCCTTACCGCAAGGAAGCTTCACCCCTACTTATCGGCGCACACTGTCAAGGTCATCATGGAGCACCCACTAAAGAGCGCGCTCTCCAGACCCTCGGTAGCCGGCAGGCTCTACCGATGGTCCGCCGAGCTCGCCGCCTATGGTTTGGAGTATGTCCCTCGAGTTGCCGTCAAAGGGCAGGCTCTCGCCGATTTCTTGGCGGACTTCCCCATAGAAGAACCGGTCCACCTTGACGGACTTCCAAAGTAGACAGGCCGCTCCACCTTTGCTTCTTCCACAACAACAATGGCCTGTCATCACCGACAATGGCCTGTCATCACCGACAATGGTCATATTCATACTCTGCCTCATTCTTGGCGGACTTCCTCCAACTAAGCATTCAGAGATGGGGGGCTGGGAATTATTCGTCGATGGATCCTCCAACGCTCTAGGGGCCGGGATCGAGGTTGCACTGATCGCTCAATCGGTAATTCTTGAGAAGTCAGTCCAGCTGGATTTTGCGGCAACCAACAATGAGGCAGAGTATGAGGCACTGCTCGCCGGACTAGAGCTCGCTCAAGAAGTAGGCGCCAAACAGTTAAAGGTTTTCAGCGATTCCCAGCTGATCATTTGTCAAATCAATGGAGAGTACGCCTCCCGGGATACGCGAATGGCGGGCTACGTGGATCTGGTAAAAGGAAAGGCCGCAGAGTTCGAAAAGATCTCCTTCAAGCAAATCCCTCGAGCCGATAATAGGCGAGCTGATGCATTGGCAAATGCTGCCTCCCTACTGGGAACATCAGAAGCTCACCAGATTCTCATCGAGGTCCAGAATCAGTCTTGGCTCTGACTGATAGAGCCCGCTGTTAACCAAGTCTCTGCCGACGTATTACCCAGTGGGTGGACCACCCCCATTCTTCGTTTTCTCCAGAAGGGCGAGCTTCCAGAGGATAAAGAGGAAGCCCGACGAGTGGAGAAATGCATTGGGCGCTACCTCATTCGCTGGGATCACCTTTTTCAAAGATCTTTTGGCGGGCCAAATCTTTATTGCGTCGAGAGCCCGGAGACCGAAGAAGTTTTGAATTGCATTCACTCGGGCGAGCTGGGAAACCACGCTGGTGGGCGGTCTCTAGCTGCGAAAGTACGGAGGCAAGGATACTGGTGGCCCACTCTGGAGCCAGATGCCTTGAAGGTCGCACAAAGCTGCATCCAATGTCAGAAGCACGCCACGACAAATCATATGCCCGCAGAAGAACTGCATCCTCTGGCGAGCCCCTGGCCGTTTCAACAATGGGGGTTAGATATTGTGGGTCCTTTCCCCGTATCAGCCCGGCAGAAGAAATTCATCTTAGTAGCTACGGACTACTTCACCAAATGGGTGGAAGCGGTCCCGCTAGCTAAGATAGGTGAGAAACAAGTGAAAGACTTCCTTTGGAAGAATATTTTCTGCCGGTTCGGGCTGCCCCGAGTACTCATCACCGACAATGGCCGCCAGTTCGACAATCGCTTGATCAGAAGCTTTTGCGTTGAATATGGAGTTGACCTAAGGTTCTGTTCCCCAAGGTACCCTCAAAGCAACGGGCAGGCCGAAGCTACGAATCGTGTAATCCTAGACAACCTCAAGAAAAGGCTGGAAGGGAAGAAAGGATTGTGGGAGCAGGAGCTCGATGGAGTCTTATGGGCCTATCGCACCACTCCACGTCGCTCAACTAACGAGTCCCCTTTATGTCTCACTTTTGGTTGCGAAGGCGTGCTACCCGTAGAAGCCGAACTGCCCACTGAAAGAATTCTTGTGTCAAAGGAGGTCGACAACGACAAACTGCTCGCCGACTCCCTCGATCAACTCGAAGAAAGACGAGAGCACGCCAATCTACACCTCGTCGGATATAGGTAGGAAATGAAGCGCGTATATGACAAAAGAGTCCGCCATCGGGCATTCAAGGCTGGCGATCTGGTGATGAGAAAGGTGTTCGCAAACACGCAAGAGCCTAATGCAGGAAAGCTCGCGGCGAACTGGGAAGGCCCCTACATAGTACACGAAGCAGGAAGCTCGGGGGCTTACCGATTGATGACCGCTGAAGGCGACCTATTAGAGCGACCTTGGAATGCTTTACACCTTCGCAAGTTTTATGCATAAGACTAAGGAATTTTTTAAATCATCTTCTGAAGTTATGAATGAACGATGAAGGTTTCAACAAGGAATTTAACTCGAGAGCTCGGCGCAGCATAGAGCTCGCATGATCTATAAAGTGTAGTCCGCCGTTGTGCGGACTTAAAGCAAGACCGGGATCCTCAGAGGCAGCCAGTGGGCGACCTTGAGCTTCCCGGGGCAGTCCGCCGTTGTGCGGACTTAAAGCAAGACCGGGATGCTCAGAGGCGGCCAGTGGGCGACCTTGAGCTTCCCGGAGCAGTCCGCCGTTGTGCGGACTTAAAGCAAGACCGGGATCATCAGAGGCGGCCAGTGGGCGACCTTGAGCTTCCCGGGGCAGTCCGCCGTTGCGCGGACTTAAAGCAAGACCGGGATCCTCAGAGGCAGCCAGTGGGCGACCTTGAGCTTCCCGGGGCAGTCCGCCGTTGTGCGGACTTAAAGCAAGACTGGGATCCTCAGAGGCAGCCAGTGGGCGACCTTGAGATTCCTGGGGAAGTCCGCTGCCTAGTGGACTCTAAACCTAACCGGGATTCTTCGCGTTCACCTGCCATGAACGGAAGCATCCTGGCGCGGGCATACCCCTCAAAGGGCAAGTCCGCCGAACAGGATCATCGAGGGAAATTAACCGGGCAGGGGGCAGCTAGCACTTATTAGTTTCCTTTTAAAATAAAAATGGTTTAAGTCTCTGAGTGTAGGGAAGTTTTTTTTGAAGTCATTTGGTTCGCTTATCGTTTTCCGGGCTCAGAGACTGTTGAGTTTTAGCGAGCATGCCGAGTTTTTCGTTTGCATATACTTTAAAATAAAAAGGTTGAATCGAATTAGCTGCCTCGCTAGGGGTATCACTCTCGAGATCGCTGCGAAACTCCTAAAGCGGACTCATAAGCAACGCAGAGAGAGAAAGAAACGCATAGGCGAGCTCAAAAAGTATTTTCATTCATTGTTTAAAAGTACATTGAAGGGGTTACAAAAGGATGGAACCTAGGCAGGGCCAGCACCCGCACCGTCGTCATCGCCGCGCTTCCTCTTCTTTGACCTTTCGGCCTTATACTTCTCAATGGCGTCCAGCGCGCCCTTCTGAAGGTGCTCGCCCAGCTGCGACTGGAGGCGCTCTCGCTGGGTGTTGAGGTCGCGGAGATGTGCCTCCTTCAGCACTGCGATCTCGTCCCTGGAGGCCGCCACCAGGCTGCGGAGCTCGAGGACCTCTTTCTGGGTGGCCTCTTTGGCTTTTGTCGCCTCTTGTAGGTCCGCGAGGGCACGGGCACGAGCATCCTCGACCGAGGCGAGCCCAGTGGTGAGGGTGGCAGCCCGCTGGCGCAGCTGGGTAACCTCTGTGTCAACAGAGGCGGCCTGCTGGCGCAGCCGGTCCACCTCAGCTCGGAGCTCGCCGGAGTGGTCCATCTGGTGAAGCCGGTGGATGTGCTCATCTACTCTCCTCTCCGAGCCGTGGAGAGTGTCATCATAGAGAGCAACCGTGTCCCCCGCAACACCAGCGACCTCATCGGCAAGGGCCCGGCTGACCCGCTCCACCTACGCCAAGGTGAAACAGTTAGAGAAAGTCTTAGGAGAAATTTCGAACAGAGAGGGATTTAAGGTGAAGAAGTGTGAAGGTAATCTTACATCAAGGAGCCGGTTGATGAGGGCGATGTAGGGAGTCCGGGCAAAAATGTTGCGCCCCAGGATCTCCCGCGTGAAGTAGGGGGCGCGCTCGGGGTCGCCTGAAGAGGAGCCCGCCTGGCTCACCTTGGTTGGGGCAGCCGGGGGAGGCGCATCGACGATAGTAGCGGCGGGCTCGCCCCCTTGAGCGCCGGCACCCCCTTCCTTGATAAGGGGAGGCACGGCGGATCCCCCTTGCCCGGGCAAGTCTGGGTCCGAGGCTTCCGAGCTGGAGCTCGGAAGGTCGTCCAGGATGGTCCCCAGGTCCGGAGACCAGTAAACCAACCCGCCCAGCTCCGGGAGGATAGGAGCCTCGAGAGCAGAGGGAGCGGAGGGGGCAGTGGGCGCAGGCGCGCTGGAAGCGGCAGGCGCGGGCTCGGGCACGGGCGCGTTGGGAGCCATAGGCGCGGGCGCGGGCATGGGCGCGGGCGCACTGGAATCAGCAGGCGCGGGCGCGGGCGCGCTGGCAGCAGAGGGCGCAGGCGCGCTGGGAGCCATAGGCGCGGGCGCGGGCGCACTGGAATCAGTGGGCGTAGGCGTGCTGGAAGCGGCAGGCGCGGGCGCGCTGCGAGCCATAGGCGCGGGCGTGGGCGCGGGCGCACTGGAATCAGCGGGCACGGGCGCGGGCGCGCTGGCAGCAGAGGGCGCGGGCGCACTGGGAGCCATAGGCGCGGGCGTGGCCACGGGCGCGCTAGCAGCAGAGGGCACGGGCGCGCTAGCAGTAGCGGGCGCGGGCACGCTGCAGCCAGACGCATCCGGTATAGAGGGCGCGGGCGCGATGGGGGGCGCAGGCACGATGGAAGCAGCGTGCGCGGGCGCACTGGGAGCAGATGTAGCCGGTGCGGCGGGCTCGGCAGCACGGGCCGGTGCTTCTCCTTCTTCTTCCTCTTCCTCGGCCGAGCTGGAATCCTCACAGGATCCCAGGCCTGCTTCCTCCAGAGCGGCTTTCCTCCTCCACTCCTCAGCGGCTCGCGCAAAGGCTTCGTGAGCTTTGCGGACGACATCGTCTTCCCCCGTCGGGCGGGCCGCCGGAGCCCTCTTCTTCTTCTTCTTTATATGGGTGCCCTCCATCTCTGGGGTCATTACCGTGACAAAGAGGGGTTTAGAGAGGTCGCCCGGGAACCCGCGCATCAGCACCTCGGCCATTGGGGTTTCCACCTCCGCCATGCCAAGAAGGAGCTCGACGTGCGGGTCCTCAGGGTCGACCATCACAACTTGACGTCGTGGGGGTTCCGAAATTAAGGAGTGCGTACGGAGATTGGAACCTAAGGGAGAGTTCGCCTGACCTGGGGCAACCTCGCGGGATGGAGGCGGCGGCGAGGGAATGTCCTCCTCGCGGAGCATGTCGATGGTGTCTTCATCGGCGAGCCTAATCGGGGAAGCCCGCTTCTTCTTCCCCTTCGTCGCCAAAGAGGTGCCGGCACCGGGGGTCGTGGGAGCCGCCTTGGAGGTCGCCCCGGCGCGGAGAGAGACCGCCACCTTCTGGCGCATGTTCTTCTGGTGGGTGGTGATGGCGCCAGTCCGGAGATCCTTCCAGAGGAAGGAGATGTCCGGAGCCAGGATCTTCTCGGGAGTTCGCCCGTCGAGGAACTCCAAGATCGCCTTGTCGAGCGTTTGTTCTTGGGCCTCAGAGATACACTTCTTCCCTTTGGCACGGTACTCAGCGATCGCTTTGAAGTTGGGGAGGGGCGGCCTTCCGGGGTGAGCAGGAACGCCTGCGCAGGGACCTCGCCACTCCCCCGCGACGACGAAGGGGTACTCTTTCCAGTACCTATCCTTGTTTTCGACCGCGGAGAAGGGGAGCACCTCGCCGGAGCGGCCTGTGAGGTAGAACAGGCCGCAGCCCACCTCGTTGAAGACGGGCCCCGACTTGAGGAACCACTTCTTCAGGAGGTAGGCGAGGGGGATCCTCACGTTAAGGGCTTCCTCGATTCGAGAAAGCCCGTAGAGGATCCCCCATGAGTTTCCCGGAAGCTGGGCGGGGCATAAGCCCGCCAGCTCCAGTAGCTCGCTGGCCAAATGGTTCAGGGGGAGCTGGAGCCCTGACCAGACCTGCCCCACGGAGACCGCGGTGCCGGAGAGCGGCCTCCCCGAGTAAGGGAGGGGCAAAATGGCGAGCTCCCGGGGAATTCCCACCGCAGTCCGCAGACTGTCAGGGACAGGCGCGCCCCCGATGTCGTGCAGCCAGATGACGGCGAGCACTTTGGGGGGAGCCTCGCCCTCAGTGGTGGAAGCGCGCACTGAGAGAGGAGCGACGTCGAGAGGCTCCTATTGGGAGGGCGCAGCGGCAGCAGCAGCAGAAGAAGAAGCGGCAGCAGAGGAAGCCATAAGTGCGAGAGGGTGCTAGCGAGCTGCGAGCTGAAAGCTAAGGAGGAAGGGAGAGCTGTTTTTCACGCAGCGGTAAAAATCGCCCCCCCATCTCCTATTTATAGGTAGGCGAGAGACAAGTGAATCGGGCCGCAGTTAATGCCCGAGCACGCCCAACGAGGCGACATGACGGTTGTCGAAGCGACAGCTCGTTTCTTTCCAATCGTCAAGCGCCACGTGGGCCACGCATGGAAAAGGCTGCGCCGGCGCCGACGCTGTCCTTTACTGACAGAAAAAGGAGCGAATAAGAAAAAGACACGTGTCTCGCACCGATCGGGATCTCATGATGAGATTCATTGTATCAGCATCGAGCCTCGCGCTGCATTTAAGCTGAGGCGACCGTCGGAGATTCGGAGCGATACCCAAGTCACAAGATCGCCCGTGGCTGGTGCCCGCAGTTCGCCCGAAGCAGACCCTGGCCGCGTGTGACAAGCTCGCACCGGAAGGAGATCGCTCGTGGCTGACGCTCCCGGCCCACCCAGCATTTGTGAAATACTAGGAGTCAAAACTCTCGACGCAGATCGCCCACGGCTGGTGCCCACGCTCACCCGAAGCAGACCCTGGCCGCGTGTGACAAGCTCGCACCAGAAGGAGATCGCTCATGGCTGACGCACCCGGCCCGCCCAGCGTCTGTGAAATACTGGCAGTCAAAGCTCTCGGTGCAGATCGCCCACGACTGGCGCCCAAGCTCGCCCGAAGCAGACCCTGGCCGTGTGTGACAAGCTCGCACCGAAAGGAGATCGCTCGTGGCTGATGCTCTGGCCCGCCCAGCGTTTGTGAAATACTGACAGTCAAAGCTCTCGGCGCAGACCGCCCACGGTTGGTGCCCGCAGTCCGCCAGGTGGAGGTCGCAAATGACTAGAACTCCCAATTCGACCGTCGTGTGCAATAAGACTCCTGAGCGAGCGCCAAAGTCTCCTTGGTCGCTCCCTCAGGAGGGGGTAATGTTGGGGGTAGCTGAAATCTGCCCTGGAGTTCGCACCCCCCCTCCGCGCTCACCAAATCACCTTGACAGGGAGCGAGATCCACATTGGGCTGAAGGGGCCTTAGGCTAAAAGCTCGCTCAGGAGCTCGCCCAAGCTCGCGCAGGAGTTCGCTGGAGATGGCAGCGGGAGTTAGACCGTCATGCATATAAAGATACCGGCACCACAAACGCCCCTAGCTCATGCAGGAGCTCGCCCAAGCTCGCACAGGAGCTCGCCCAAGCTCGCGCAGGAGCTCGCCCAAGTCCGCCCTTGCCTGTGGATCTCATAGACCCCAGGATTCCAAGGGGTGGGGAACTCGCCCAGGAGCTCGCCCTCCCCACCCATGCTAACCAAATCACCTTGACAGGGAGCGAGCTCCACATTGGGCCGAAGGGGCCTTAGGCAAAGAGCTCGCTCAGGAGCTCGCCCAAGCTCGCTCAGGAGCTCGCCCAAGTTCGCTCAGGAGCTCGATCAAGCTCGCTCAGGAGCTCGCCCAAGCTCGCTCAGGAGCTCGCCCAAGCTCGCCAGAACTCCCCAGTTTATCGAAGAGGTCGCTCCCGCGAGGTCCGACTCTTGATAGATATGGAAGAGAAGGAGGAGCAATGGAGGGCGAGCTCGCCCTGGCTTCCCACCGGAGGTCGCCCACAGTGCACGAAGATCTCCCAGACTTGAATATTCCAGAATAGCCACCTGGCAGCAACAAGAAAGATGCTCTCCCCCACTCAAACCGCCTGGCAGGCTCGACGACAAAGAATGTCTGGGACGCGAGTACCAAGGACTGTCAGAGACCCACGCGAGCCAGAACATGGGGGTCTAGAAGGCTCTGGAAAGAATCTCCACGTGTCGGGCCGTGGTAGGTCGCCAATGTCTATAAATGCTCACCCCCAGGCTCCAGAGTACAAGTTCAAAACCCTTTTCCCTACCACTTTCGTCCACTAAAGCTCGCCGTTGTGCACCTGAGACTGACTTGAGCGTCGGAGGGTCTGCGCTCCTAAGGGAGCCAGCCGTTCTCACGCTTTTTCTTTATCTTGCAGGTAGCCCGCACGGACCAGCGAAAAAATCCCCCGAACACGATCCATTCTTACTCATTCGTATGATCCATTCTAATTCATTCGTACAATCTATTCTATTTCATTCGTACGATCCATTCTTACTCATTCGTATGATCCATTCTAATTCATTCGGACGAATGTATCCATTCTAATTTATTCGTACAATCCATTCTAATTCATTCGTACGATCCATTCTAATTCATTCGTCCGATCCATTCTAATTCATTCGCACGAATGTATCCATTCTAATTCATTCGTACGATCCATTCTAATTCATTCGTACGATCCATTGTAATTCATTCGTAAGATCCATTCTAATTCATTCGTACGATCCATTCTAATTCATTCGTACGATCCATTCTAATTCATTCGCACGAATGTATCCATTCTAGTTCATTCGTACGATCGATTCTAATTCATTCGTACGATCCATTCTAAGAATGGATCCTACGAATGAATTAGAATAGATCGTGTGAAAGAATTAGAATGGATTGTATTAATGAATTAGAATGAATTCGTACGATCCATTCGAATTCATTCGCACGATCCATTCTAATTCATTCATACGATCCATTCTAATTCATTCATACAATCCAATCTAATTCTTTCACACGATCCATTCTAATTCATTCGTAGGATCCATTCTAATTCATTCGTACAATCTATTCTATTTCATTCGTACGATCCATTCTTACTCATTCGTATGATCCATTCTAATTAATTCGGGCGAATGTATCCATTCTAATTTATTTATACGATCCATTCTAATTCATTCGTACGATCCATTCTAATTCATTCGTACGATCCATTCTAATTCATTCGTCCGATCCATTCTAATTCATTCGCACGAATGTATCCATTCTAATTCATTCGTACGATCCATTCTAATTCATTCGTACGATCCATTCTAATTCATTCGTAAGATCCATTCAAATTCATTCGCACGATCCATTCTAATTCATTCGCACGAATGTATCCATTCTAATTCATTCGTACGATCCATTCTAATTCATTAATATGATCCATTCTAATTCATTCGTACGATCCATTCTAATTCATATGCACAAAGGTATCCATTCTAATCCATTCGTAGGATCTATTCTAATCCATTCGTACGATCCATTCTAATTCATTCGTACGATCCATTCTAATTCATTCGCTCGAATGTATCCATTCTAATCCATTCGTACGATCCATTCTAATCCATTCGTACGATCCATTCTAATTCATTCGCATGAATGTAACCATTCTAATTCATTCATTTGATCCATTCTAATTCATTCGTACGATCCATTCTAATTCATTCGTCCGATCCATTCTAATTCATTCGCACGAATGTATCCATTCTAATTCATTCGTACAATCCATTATAATTCATTCGTACGATCCATTCTAATTCATTCGTAAGATCCATTCTAATTCATTCGTACGATCCATTCTAATTCATTCGTACGATCCATTCTAATTCATTCGCACGAATGTATCCATTCTAGTTCATTCGTACGATCCATTCTAATTCATTCGTACGATCCATTCTAATTCATTCGCACGATCCATTCTAATTCATTCGTACGATCAATTCTAATTCATTCGCACGAATGTATCCATTCTAATTCATTCGTACGATCCTGAATTAGAATGGATCGTACGAATGAATTAGAATGGATACCTTTGTGCATATGAATTAGAATGGATCGTACAGATGAATTAGAATGGATCATATTAATGAATTAGAATGGATCGTACGAATGAATTAGAATGGATACATTCGTGCGAATGAATTAGAATGGATCGTGCACGAATGTATACATTCTAATTCATTCGTACGATCCATTCTAATTCATTCGTACGATCCATTCTAATTCATATGCACAAAGGTATCCATTCTAATCCATTCGTAGGATCCATTCTAATCCATTTGTACGATCCATTCTAATTCATTCGTACGATCCATTCTAATTCATTCGCACGATCCATTCTAATTCATTCGCACGAATGTATCAATTCTAATTCATTTGCACGATCCATTCTAATTCATTCCTATGATCTATTCTAATTCATTCGTACGATCCATTCTAATTCTTTCTAATTCATTCATACGATCCATTCTACGATCCATTCTAATTCATTCGTATATTCCATTCTAATTCATTAGCACGATCCATGCTAATGAATTAGAATGGATCGTACGATCCAATCTAATTCATTCATACGATCCATTCTTACTCATTCGTATGATCCATTCTAATTCAATCGTACGATCCATTCTATTTCATTCGTACGATCCATTCTAATTCCTTCGTACGATCCATTCTAATTCATTCGTACGATCCATTCTAATTCATTCGTACGATCCATTCTAATTTCTTCGTACGATCCATTCTAATTCATTCGTACGATCCATTCTAATTCATTCGCGCAATCTATTCTAATTCATTCGTACGATCCATTCTAATTCATTCGTACGATCCATTCTAATTCATTCATACAATCCATTCTAATTTATTCGCACGAATGTATCCATTCTAATTCATTCGTACGATCCATTCTAATTCATTCGCACAATCTATTCTAATTCATTCATACGATCCATTCTAGTTCATTCGCACGAATGTATCCATTCTAATTCATTCATACGATCCATTCTACTTCATTCGTACTATCCGTTCTTATTCATACGATCAATTCTAATTCATTCATACGATCCATTCTAATTCATTTGCACGAATATATCCATTCTAATTCATTCGTACGATCCATTCTAATTCCTTCGTACGATCCATTCTAATTCCTTCATACGATCCATTCTAATTCCTTCGTACGATCCATTCTATTTCATTCGTATGATCCATTCTAATTCCTTCGTACGATCCATTCTAATTCCTTCGTATCCATTCTAATTCACTCATACGATCCATTCTAATTCATTCATACGATCCATTCTAATTCATTCATACAATCCATTCTAATTCATTCGCACGAATGTATCCATTCTAATTCATTCGTACGATTAGTTCTAATTCATTCACAAAATCTATTCTAATTCATTCATACGATCCATTCTAATTCATTCAAACGAATGTATCCATTCTAATTCATTCATACGATCCATTCTAATTCATTCGTACGATCCATTCTAATTCACTCATACGATCCATTCTAATACATTCATACGATTCATTCTAATTCATTTGCACGAATATATCCATTCTAATTTATTTGTACGATCCATTCTAATTCCTTCGTACGATCCATTCTAATTCATTCGTACGATCTATTCTAATTCATTCATATGATCCATTCTAATTCATTCGTACGATCCATTCTAATTCATTCGTACGATCCATTCTAATTCATTCATACAATCCATTCTAATTCTTTCACACGATCTATTCTAATTCATTCGTACGATCCATTCTTACTCATTCGTACGATCCATTCTAATTCATTCACACGAATGTATCTATTCGTACAAATGAATTAGAATAGATTGTACGAATGAATTTATGGGGGAAAATCTTCGTGCCGACCCGAAGACCTCGCCTCACCAGTCAATTGAAGTTGAAGTCGAAGAGAGCGTTGCTCGATCAATCGATTGGAGTTGGAGCTCACAAAATGCAATCAGAGATTTGATAGGAGAGATATGATCTCGGAGTTCAGCCGAAGCCTACGTCTCCGTGCTATAGGGAGCAACCCGAATTCACTAACACTTATCGAAGTGATCTCGACAGGCCGAGTATCACTTAAAACACTCTGATCTCTTCGAAAGAGAGAAGAAGATCAAAGAGAAGTGGAAGATGGGAAGCTGAGAAATCCCAGAGCTCTGGATTTTGAAAATCAGATCTCAGAGTGGAAAATGGATTTCGGATCTTAGATTTCGATCCTTTTAATTTCGAAGGCTCTGCTATTTATAGGATTTTCTGGTGGTAAATGGCGGTTTTCCGCTGTCGTATCTGGGGATCCTCCAGGTAAGGCTGGTGGGCTCCACTGCCATCTTCTGGGGGATTCCACAGGCTCTTGGTCCCACCAGGCAGGGCCGGTGGGTCCCGCGGTAGTCCTCGTGGGCCCACCAGGCAGGGCCGGTGGGTCCCGCGGTAGTCCTCGTGGGCCCGCCAGGCAGGGCCGGTAGGTCCCGCGGTAGTCCTTGTGGGCCCACCATGCAGGGCCGGTGGGTCCCGCGATAGTCCTCGTGGGCCCACCAGGCAGGGCCGGTGGGTCCCGTGGTAGTTGGTAAGCTTCTGCCAAAATTTGCACCCACAGTTACCCCCTCCAAGTTAGCTAGAGTTCGTTCTGGCTGGCTTGGATTTGGTGCAAAAAACTGCAACCCCCTGTCGAAAAAGGCACGGAGAAGCTTGTCGAATGTTAGCATAAAAAAGACGGATCGGTCAATTTTGACTGATCGGTCAAATTTGACCGATCGGTTAAATTTGACTGATCGGTCAAATTTGACCGATTGGTCGAATTCAACCGGTCAAGGTTGGAGTGATCGGTCAAAAAATAGAGTTTTTTGACCGATCTAGTAGAAAATTTGACCGATCGATTGATTTTGACTGATCGGTCAAATTTGACTGATCGGTCAAATTTGGCCGATCGGTCAGATTTGACCGATCGGTTAAATTTGACTGATCGGTCCAATTTGACCGATCGGTCGAATTCAACCAGTCAAGGTTGGAGTGATCGGTCAAAAAACAGAGCTTTTTGACTGATCTAGTAGAAAATTTGACCGATCGGTTGATTTTGACTGATCGGTCAAACTTGACTGATCGGTCAATTTTGACCGATCGGTCAAATTTGACCGATCGGTTGATTTTGACCGATCGGTTGATTTTGACCGATCGGTCGAATTCAACCGGTCAAGGTTTGGGTGATCGGCAAAAAACACAAGTTTTTTGCCTGATCCAGTAGAAAATCGATCGATCGGTTGATTTTGACCGATCGGTCAAGTTTGACCGATCGGCTAAAATCAGTCGGTCAAGGTTTGGGTGATCGGCAAAAATCACAAGTTTTTTGCCTGATCCAGTAGAAAATTGACCGATCGATTGATTTTGACCGATCGGTCAAGTTTGACCGATCGGCTAAAATCAGCCGGTCAAGTTTTGGGTGATCGGCAAAAAACACAAGTTTTTTGCCTGATCCAGTAGAAAATCGACCGATCGGTTGATTTTGATCGATCGGCTAAAATCAGCCGGTCAAGGTTTGGGTGATCGGCAAAAAACACAAGTTTTTTGCCTGATCCAATAGAAAATCGACCGATCGGTTGATTTTGACCGATCGGTCAAGTTTGACCGATCGGCTAAAATCAGCCGGTCAAGGTTTGGGTGATCGGCAAAAAACACAAGTTTTTTCCCTGATCCAGTAGAAAATCGACCGATCGGTTGATTTTGACCGATCGGTCAAGTTTGACCGATCGGCTAAAATCAGCCGGTCAAGTTTTGGGTGATCGGTAAAAAACATAAGTTTTTTGCCTGATCCAGTAGAAAATCGACCGATCGGCTGATTTTGACCGATCGGTCAAGTTTGACCGATCGGTTATATTCAGCCAATCAGGTCTAAGTCTTGAACCTGTACTTTTTGAGGAAGTGGTATAGCTTGTTCTCCTCCTTTGATCTTCAGTAGAATCTTGAATATTGATGGAGTTCGATTTTTTCTGCTTCGAATCTTCGGTTTGCCTGAATGCGGTTTTGAACTGGCGGTCCGGTTCACTCGGACCGGTGGTTTGCTTGGACCGGTGGCTTGTCTGGACCGGTAGTCTGACGCTTCATTTGGTCCCGACTATTCGCGTGGTTTTGCGCTTGCTACGGATGGATGCCACATGTATCTACAAAAACACGCGATTCGATATGGTGAAGACACGTGTCTTCTCGATTTGTGCGCCGGTTTACCCTGGGTATATTAGTTTTTTCTCGCTGTCATTTTCGCCTCACGCTTTCAAAATTTTTCGAAGTCCAGAGCCTTTGCTTCCAATCTCTCGTTCTTCATTTCCTCTTGATCGGTCAAATGGCTTCTTCTGGTAGTTCAAATAAGGGTGCAGTTCCTTCCAAGAGGAAGGGCAAGGAAGTTGTCGAAGTCTCTTCTGCTCCGAAGGGCCGAGGCAAAGGCAAGGCTGAGTTGATCGAGCTTGGCCAACTGGGCAAGAGGCACCAAGGCGTGGGGTTCGCTTCTGCACCCTCCCGTCCGGAGCATATCCCCAAAGCGTGATTTGTTCTCTGCCCGCAGCTGCCTCTGTCAGCGGAACCAGAGTTTGGATACAACATTGGGGGCAAGCTTACAGATGTGAAGAGGGAGAAGCTACAGAGTTTGCTGGCATGCTTCACTGAGGGGAAGGTCCGGCCAGTGCTTCCGGGAGTTCTATCAGCTTTCGGTATCGACAGGCGGACAATCTTTGTCTCGTATGCGAGCAAGGAGCAAGTGATGGGAACCATCGTCATGATCGGCCAGCTCAACTGCGGACTGCGCCTTCCATTGTCTCCTTTTGCCGCGAGGTTACTGAACTCCTCTGGTCTCTGTTCCGGGCAGGTTACTAGAAACGCCTGGAGGATTATCTACGCCTTCTACCGCGTAGAGTCGGACTTCCAGAAGAAACTCAGGGAATGCTACTCCAGCCTCCCTAAAGGCGAAGAAGCCAGGATCGAGCTGGGATATTTCTTTTACCACTATCGATGGGCCTGGAGGAAAGATAGCCCGTTCTATAATCTGACAGGTGTCTCTGCCTTGCGCCTGATCATAGACACCATTGGCTCCGACAAACTCTACACGGATTGGCCGCTATCGGTGTCTGGCGCATGGACTCCTCTGTCTGTTCCTGAGGTTCCTCGGTACAAGGTGCATGAAGAGGTGGACATGTATAGCACAGGAGGAGCTCTCTCGTGGCCTTCTGAGCGAGTAGGGGCCCTTGACAACCTTTTTCTGGAGTTGACATGCGGGACGCGGTCATGGAAGCAGTTCTCGAATTGCCCGGTCCGACATGGCAATGCCAACCTCCTCCACCGATCGAAGCTTCATTATGAAGATAACGAGGTCATCTACTCGGATTATGAGGAGGACCCTCAGTCAGGCAAAATTGTTAGAAAACTTCGATTTGAGAAGAAGGCTTACGGAGCCAGGCGCAGCTTGCCCTCGGAGGAGAAATTGGTGATACCTCGCCAAGGCCACGCAAAGAAGAAGAGGAAAGTCCATGTTGAGGAGGAGAAGAAAAAAGAAGAAGAGGAAAAGGGGGAAGAGGAAGAAGGAGAAAAAGAGAGAGAGGAGGAAGGTGGAGGCAAAGAGGAAGAGGATGAGGGTGGCGATGATGATGACAGCACTGGCAGCGACAGGGGAGAAGATGGAGACGCCGAGGATGATGAAGATGATGAAGATGGGGGTGGTGAGGAAGAAATTCTTCCCACCCCCACTGATGGTGGTCAAAGACATGGGGGTGGCGAGGAAGAAATTCCTCCCACCCCCACTGGTGGTGCTGATGAGGACTCGTAGCCGATCCTCATAGACGAGGCTAAGGCTCGCAAGATGGAGGGGGTTATGGATGCAATGGGCGATGGCCCTAAAGTGATTCCTGCTTATCACTTTAGGGATTTGAAGAACCCACTGCACTTCAAAATCAAGCTATCGGGGAGTGGTGGGGTTGGAAGCAACCCTACACCCCTCGATCAGATACCTCCCGAGGTTTCTCGTCTCGAAGGGGCGACTACAAGTGGGGGTGTGGAGGTTGAACAACCCCCACCCCCTTCGCGATCTCTGGCTGAGGAGGTAGCTGCTATGGTGGCAGGGCTCGATAATTCGAGCGGGCACGAAGATGAAGGGGGAGCCTGACCTCCTCGAGATATTCCCTCTCCTGTTCACTTGGAGAGAGGAAGCCGGGTGGGTGATGCTACTCCTCATCCCCTGCCAGAGCCAACCCCCATCAAGGAGAAATCGACCCCCAAGGGTAAGAGCTCCGACCATGGGAAGGGAAAGGCTCCTCAGGTCGATGCTTCAGGTATCTGTACTAACTTGCCTTGATTGTCTTGCCTTTGAAGCTTAAAAATATTCTAACACTTTGAACTCTTGTGTCGATTGCAGGTACGCCTGTTGGCTCGACTGTGAAGATAAAGAACTTGGGTGATGTTGATATCAACCACCCTACTAGCGTGATCCGGAAGCTCTGCAATCTTCCGGAAGCTACTTTTGAAGAAGCCTTCGATCGGCTAGATGTAGTGGTATGTGCATCTGATTGATCCACTATTCGAGTTATATCTTTGGAATAATTCTAACTCTCTATCCATCTGTAGAGCTCAGCAGTTTTGAGAATCACAAGCACTTTCTCCAGAAGGGCAGGAGAACGAGAGGCTGCATCTGAGGTATCCCGTTTGAAAGCTGAACTGGAGGCTGCCCACGAGGAGAGGGATAAGCTGAGGGAACTTTTGACTTCGAAGAAAAACTCTCTCAAGGCCAAGATCGAGGATCTTCGCAAAGAGAAGCAGGAGAACAAGGAGTTGCAGAACCGTTGCGAGGCGCAGAGTCACGAACTTGAATCCTTGAAGAATCGGATCATCAAGGTTGAGAACGTGTCCTGTGATCGCGCAGCCGAGAATAAAGAGTTGAAAGAACGACTTGCTGCTCAACATGCTGCCTTTACTGCCAGAGGGGAGACTTCTAAGAAGGAACTGGAGCATGCGCTGTCTGAATGCAAGAGCTACAGAGAGACGGCCGAGAAAGCGGTAGAGGCACTCAGGGTACATGTCAGTAGTGTCCGATCTTCTAAAGCTTCGGTTGCGAGCAAGGCTCGTGGTGAATCTGAAGAAGAGAGGTCACGCGCTCCAAGCGTAGCCAAGCCCTGATGTATTTCTACCTTTTTTCTTTGCTGTACTTTATAAACTTGTGATATGAAAAAGGCTTACTCCTGTACTTGGCAATTTTTTGATAACAAAGATACCTTTCTGGTGCTTGAAATTGAATGTCTTGTGTTTGAACTCTTTGAATGCTGTGTTCTGGATGGTATTGAAATATTTGAATACATATACACACTTGAATGTAAAGGGATGAGTCGCAACTCGATCACCCAAACTGTTGAGTAACTTGAAAATTGAACTTTGTTGGAGCATGACTTGAAACCGTTAACATTTGTATGTGAGGGGTTGAGTCGCAACTCAAGCACCCAAACTTGTTAGACGATATTGAAATTGAAGGTTGTGTTATAGCACAACTTGAAATCGTTAATATTTGTATATGAGGGGTTGAGTCGCAACTCAAGCACCCAAACTTGTTAGACGATATTGAAATTGAAAGTCATTTAACGTTTGCGCGTAAGGGGTAGTGTCGCAACACAAACTCCCAAACTTGTTAAATGACCAGTGACTTGAAGGTTGTGTTGTAGCACAACCCGAAACCGTTTAACATTTGCCTGTAAGGGGTTGAGTCGCAACTCAATCACCCAAACTTGTTAAACGACCTTGCAATTTGAATGCAGATAGCTTTGAATTTGAATATAGATAACTTGAAACTGCTCCAGAATTTGAATCGATAAGATGAACATTTGAAAGCAATTTTTATCCAGCTTGGAATTTACATCAAGGATAGAGCATTTTGTGATGTCTAGCTTTCCAAGTTCGTGGCAATCGATAGGATTTTTTGCTTCCCCTTGATTTGACTATGTATAGACTTTCCCAGTTGGGAGCTAGTTTCCTGCTGCTGTGTTCTCTGGTGTTCTCTGGCAATGCAAATAGTTACTTGAAAGTTGACCATCTCCAACCCCTAGATCTTTCGATCTCGATGGAGATCTTCACTGTCGATGCTTGACTGAATGATCTTGCATGCCTTTGACAAATTCTTGGAGATGTCCTACACGTAGCAGATCTTCCAAATGATACTTTAGCCGGTGGCATTGATCGGTAGAATGTCCATGACTGCGATGGAAATCACAGTAGACTGTTTTATCTGCAGTGAACTTGGTGTCGGGCTGCAGTGGATTAGGCCATCGGAGGAACTCTTCATGTTGAATTCGGTCGAGGATCTGTTCGACTGGTAAATTCCACTCGATGAAAGTGGTCTTTGTAGGAGATCGTCTTCTATCGTTCTTCGATCGTTTAATGGCAGGGAGGACTGTTGCCTCAGTATTGTGAGCTTTGGTAGCATACTGTGGAGCCTCTCTCTCCGCAGGCCTTCGCTTTGACTCTCGTCCCCTTCGGGCCACTTGATCATCTTCAACCTCAATCTCCCTCTGAATTCGATCAAACATTGAACCCAGGGAAGGAGGGGGATGGCGAATGAAGTCGTTTTAGATATGTAGATCGAAGCGGAGGGCGTTCTGGAAAGCTAACATGATAGCTTCATCATCCAGATGTCTCCCGGAGAGGGCAGCGTGTTCGTTGCGGAATCTCCTTGTGAAGCTGCGGAGACTCTCGTCAGCACCCATCCTTAGACGATAGAGGGAGTCGAGCTTCTTCTCCGGCTTTAAGTTGAGCTGGTAATGCTGCACGAAAAGGTTTGCCAAAACACCGAATTGGGTGATGGACCCAGCTCGGAGATTGTGATACCAGTCGAGAGATGGCTCGTCGAGGCTCCCGGCGAAGGTGCGGCAGAGCACGTTGTTCTCTTCTTCATGCGGCGTCAGGGCTTGCTTGAAAGTGAGTATATGGAGAGTTGGATCTCCTTTGATGCAGTTGAATTTAGGGAGGATAGGAGTTCTCCATCCCCTCGGAAAAGTTGACTCGAAGAGGCTTCGATGTAGAGGCCCGGCAGAGGAGTATCCATCTCTACGACCGTGTCCTCGACCTAGATGTAGATCGAGAGGTAGAATCGAGAGGTCTTGTTCAGGCCTCTGAATATCAGCAGGTTGAAGTCGATGGCGAAGGTCTGATCCGAGTCCCCGTTGAAGTGGAATAGAAGGGGAGACTCTACTCTTTGAAGGAGCGCCTTTCATTTGGTGCTTCCTTGGTATGTTGAGCTTTGAAAGTGCCTTCTTGTCGCAGTTGCGGTCAGAAGACGATTGGGAAGACTCATCGTCAAGGCGATCCCAAACACTCTGCTTCCAGGGTGCAGCAGAGGGAGTTGGGTCGCGTCGGATCCTCTCGAGGGCAGCAGTGCCCATTGACCTCCGTTGTTCGGAGTGTATTGAAGGCCGAGGAAGATTGACCCTCTCACTTGTAGAGGGGATTGGAAGAGCGATCCCAGCCTCGGAAGCTGCTTTCTTAAGAGCATCCCTCTCAGCAGTGAGGGTGGCGTTTTGCTTTGCCAATTGGAGCAGTTGGAAGTCGACCGCAGAGATTTGGTAGGTCGATGGAGTGTCTTCAGCAGGAGCGGGGACTGTTTGTCCAATTGATTGTCGTGCAGGATGGGCGATTGGTCGATCGACAGATCTCCCACTCCCTGAACGAACCCCCATCTCGGGGACAGCAAGGGGCTGTCCGAAGTTGAGCCTTTGACTCATCGAACGAGTCTCAGGACGAGGTTGTTGTTGAGTGTTACTTCCTTCTGGTTGACCCTGGTGTTTCGTCCTCGCCATTCAGAGAGCGAAGGGTGCAACGAGAGTGCCGACGTCCGCTCAGCTGTTTGATCAACCGAGGGGGCGAGGAAGTTTGGCTATCAAGATCGGTTGTATGCTCAACCGATCGAGTAGTAGTGGAGAGAGCTCGACTTTTTGCTCGGATCCCACAGACGGCGCCAAACTGTGGGGGAAAATCTTCGTGCCGACCCGAAGGCCTCGCCTCACCAGTCAATTGAAGTTGAAGTCGAAGAGAGCGTTGCTCGATCTATCGATTGGAGTTGGAGCTCACAAAATGCAATCAGAGATTTGATACGAGAGATATGATCTCGGAGTTCAACCGAAGCCTACGTCTCCGTGCTATAGGGAGCAACCCGAATTCACTAACACTTATCGAAGTGATCTCGACAGACGAGTATCACTTAAAACACTCTGATCTCTTCGAAAGAGAGAAGAAGATCAAAGAGAAGTGGAAGATGGGAAGCTGAGAAATCCCAGAGCTCTGGATTTTGAAAGTCAGATCTCAGAGTGGAAAATGGATTTCGGATCTTAGATTTCGATCCTTTTACATTCGAAGGCTCTGCTATTTATAGGATTTTCTGGTGGTACATGGCGGTTTTCCGCTGTCGTATCCGGGGATCCTCCAGGTAAGGCTGGTGGGCTCCGCTGTCGTCTTCTGGGGGATTCCACAGGCTCTTGGTCCCACCAGGCAGGGCCGGTGGGTCTCGCGGTAGTCCTCGTGGGCCTACCAGGCAGGGCCGGTGGGTCCCACGGTAGTCCTCGTGGGCCCACCAGGCAGGGCCAGTAGGCCCCGCGGTAGTCCTCGTGGGCCCACCAGGCAGGGCCGGTGGGTCCCGCGATAGTTCTCGTGGGCCCACCAGGTAGGGCCGGTGGGTCCCGTGGTAGTTGGTAAGCTTCTGCCAAAATTTGCACCCACAGAATTAGAATGGATCGTACGAATGAATTAGAATGGATCGTACGAAGGAATTAGAATGGATCGTACGAATGAATTAGAATGGATCGTACGAATGAATTAGAATAGATCGTACGAATGAATTAGAATGGATCGTACGAAGGAATTAGAATGGATCGTACGAATGAATTAGAATGAATATATTCGTGCAAATGAATTAGAATGGATCGTATGAATGTATTAGAATGGATCGTATGAGTGAATTAGAATGGATCGTACGAATGAATTAGAACGGATTGTATGAATGAATTAGAATGGATCGTACGAATGAATTAGAATGGATCATACGAATTAATTAGAATGGATCATACGAATGAATTAGAATGGATCGTACGAATGAATTAGAATGGATACATTCGTGCGAATGAATTAGAATGGATTGTGCGAATGAATAAGAACAGATCGTGCGAATGAATTAGAATGGATCGTACGAATGAATTAGAATGGATCGTGCGAATGAATTAGAATGGATCATACGAATAAATTAGAATGGATACATTTGTGCGAATGAATTAGAATGGATCGTACGAATGAATTAGAATGGATCGTATGAATGAATTAGAATGGATCGTATGAATGAATTAGAATGGATTGTACGAATGAATTAGAATGGATCGTGCGAATGAATTAGAATGGATCGTGAGAAAGAATTAGAATGGATCGTACGAATGAATTAGAATGGATCGTGCGAATGAATTAGAATGGATCGTACGAATGAATTAGAATGGATACATTTGTGCGAATGAATTAGAATGGATCGTACGAATGAATTAGAATGGATCGTATGAATGAATTAGAATAGATCGTACGAATGAATTAGAATGGATCGTGCGAATGAATTAGAATGGATCGTACGAATGAATTAGAATGGATCGTACGAATGAACTAGAATGGATACATTCGTGCGAATGAATTAGAATGGATCGTACGAATGAATTAGAATGGATCGTACGAATGAATTAGAATGAATCTTACGAATGAATTAGAATGGATCGTACGAATGAATTAGAATGGATCGTACGAATGAATTAGAATGAATACATTCGTGCGAATGAATTAGAATGGATCGGACGAATGAATTAGAATGGATCGTACGAATGAATTAGAATGGATCGTACGAATGAATTATAATGGATCGTACGAATAAATTAGAATGGATACATTCGTCCGAATGAATTAGAATGGATCATACGAATGAGTAAGAATGGATCGTACGAATGAAATAGAATAGATTGTACGAATGAATTAGAATGGATCCTACGAATGAATTAGAATGAATCGTGTGAAAGAATTAGAATGGATTGCATGAATGAATTAGAATGGATCGTATGAATGAATTAGAATGGATCGTGCGAATGAATTCGAATGGATCGTACGAATTCATTCTAATTTATTCATACAATCCATTCTAATTCTTTCACATGATCCATTCTAATTCATTCGTACGTTCCATTCTAATTCATTAGCACGATCCATGTTAATTCATTCGTTCGATCAGTTCTAATTCATTAGCACGATCCATTCTAATTCATTCGTATGATCCATTCTAATTCATTCGCACGATCCATTCTAATTCATTCATAGGATCCATTCTAATTCATTCATACGATCTATTCTAATTCTTTCGCACGAATGTATCCATTCTAATTCATTCGCATGAATGTATCCATTCTAATTCATTCGTACGATCCATTCTAATTCATTCGTACGATCCATTCTAATTCATTCATACGATCTATTCTAATTCATTCATACAATCCATTCTAATTCTTTCACACGATCCATTCTAATTCATTCGTACGATCCATTCTAATTCATTCGCACAATCCATTCTATTTCATTCGTACGATCCATTCTTACTCATTCGTATGATCCATTCTAATTCATTCGCATGAATGTATCCATAATGGATCATACGAATGAGTAAGAATGGATCGTACGAATGAAATAGATGGATTGTGCGAATGAATTAGAATCGACCGTACGAATGAATTAGACGTACGAATGAATTAGAATGGATACATTCATGCGAATAAATTAGAATGGATCAAACGAATGAGTAAGAATGGATCGTCATTCTAGTTCATTCGTATGATCCATTCTAATTCATTTGTATCCATTCTATATCATTCGCACGATCCATTCTAATTTATTCGCGCAATCTATTCTAATTCATTCGTACGATCCATTCTAATTCATTCGTACGATCCATTCTAATTCATTCATACAATCCATTCTAATTTATTCGCACGAATGTATTCATTCTAATTCATTCGTACGATCCATTCTAATTTATTTGCACAATCTATTCTAATTCATTCATACGATCCATTCTAATTCATTCGCACGAATGTATCCATTCTAATTCATTCATACGATCCATTCTACTTCATTCGTACTATCCGTTCTAATTCACTCATACGATCCATTCTAATTCATTCATATGATCCATTCTAATTCATTTGCACGAATATATCCATTCTAATTCATTCGTACGATCCATTCTAATTCCTTCGTACGATCCATTCTAATTCCTTCGTACGATCCATTCTATTTCATTTGTATGATCCATTCTAATTCCTTCATACGATCCATTCTAATTCCTTCGTATCCATTGTAATTCACTCATACGATCCATTCTAATTCATTCGTACGATCCATTCTAATTCATTCATACAATCCATTCTAATTCATTCGCACGAATGTATCCATTCTAATCCATTCGTACGATCCATTCTAATTCATTCGCATGAATGTAACCATTCTAATTCATTCATTTGATCCATTCTAATTCATTCGCACGAATGTATCCATTCTAATTCATTCATTTGATCCATTCTAATTCGTCCGATCCATTCTAATTCATTCGCACGAATGTATCCATTCTAAATCATTCGTACGATCCTTTCTAATTCATTCGTACGATCCATTCTAATTCACTCGTAAGATCCATTCTAATTCATTCGTACGATCCATTCTAATTCATTCGTACGATCCATTCTAATTCATTCGCACGAATGTATCCATTCTAGTTCATTCGTACGATCCATTCTAGTTCATTCGTACGATCCATTCTAATTCATTCGTACGATCCATTCTAATTCATTCCTATGATCCATTCTAATTAATTCGTATGATCCATTCTAATTCATTCGTACGATCCATTCTAATTCATTCATACAATCCATTCTAATTCATTCGCACGAATGTATCCATTCTAATTAATTCGTACGATCCATTCTAATTCATTCGTATGATCCATTCTTATTCATTCGCACGATCCAGTCTAATGGATTCGCACGATCCATTCTAATTCATTCGCACGAATGTATCCATTCTAATTCATTCGTACGATCCTTTCTAATTCATTAATATGATCCATTCTAATTCATTCGTACGATCCATTCTAATTCATATGTACAAAAGTATCCATTCTAATTCATTCGTACGATCCATTCTAATGCAGGATCGTACGAATGAATTAGAATGGATACATTCGTGCGAATGAATTAGAATTGATCGTACGAATGAATTAGAATGGATCGTGCGAATGAATTAGAATGGATCGTACGAATGAATTAGAATGGATACATTCGTGCGAATGAATTAGAATGGATACATTCGTGCGAAAGAATTAGAATAGATCGTATGAATGAATTAGAATGAATCCTATGAATGAATTAGAATGGATCGTGCGAATGAATTAGAATGGATCGTACGAATGAATTAGAATGGATCGTACGAATGAATTATAATGGATCGTGCTAATGAATTAGAATTGATCGAACGAATGAATTAGCATGGATCGTGCTAATGAATTAGAATTGATCGAACGAATGAATTAGCATGGATCGTGCTAATGAATTTGAATGGAACGTACGAATGAATTATAATGGATCGTGCTAATGAATTAGAATTGATCGAACGAATGAATTAGCATGGATCGTGCTAATGAATTTGAATGGAACGTACGAATGAATTAGAATGGATCGTGTGAAAGAATTAGAATGGATTGTATGAATGAATTAGAATGAATTCGTACGATCCATTCGAATTCATTCGCACGATCCATTCTAATTCATTCATACGATCCATTCTAATTCATTCATACAATCCATTCTAATTCTTTCACACGATCCATTATAATTCATTCGTAGGATCCATTCTAATTCATTCGTACAATCTATTCTATTTCATTCGTACGATCCATTCTTACTCATTCGTATGATCCATTCTAATTCATTCGGACGAATGTATCCATTCTAATTTATTCATACGATCCATTCTAATTCATTCATACGATCCATTCTAATTCATTCGTACGATCCATTCTTACTCATTCTTATGATCCATTCTAATTCATTCGTACGATCCATTCTAATTCATTCGTACGATCCATTCTAATTCATTCGCACAATCTATTCTAATTCATTCGTACGATCCATTCTAATTCATTCGTACGATCGTACGAATGAATTAGAATGGATCGTACGGAATGAATTAGAATGGATTGTATGAATGAATTAGAATGGATACATTCGTGCGAATGAATTAGAATGGATCATACGAATGAGTAAGAATGGATCGTACGAATGAAATAGAATGGATTGTACGAATGAATTAGAATGGATCGTACAAATGAAATAGAATGGATTGTACGAATGAATTAGAATGGATCGTGTGAAAGAATTAGAATGGATTGTATGAATGAATTAGAATGAATTCGTACGATCCATTCGAATTCATTCGCACGATCTATTCTAATTCATTCATACGATCCATTCTAATTCATTCGTACGATCCATTCTAATTCATTCGTACGATCCATTCTAATTCATTCGCACAAATGTATCCATTCTAATTCATTCGTACGATCCATTCTAATTCATTCGCACGATCCATTCTAATTCATTCGTACGATCCATTCTAATTCATTAGCACGATCCATGCTAATTCATTCGTTTGATCAATTCTAATTCATTAGCACGATCCATTCTAATTCATTCGTACGATCCATTCTAATTCAATCGCACAAATGTATCCATTCTAATTCATTCGTTCGATCCATTTTAATTCATTCGCACGATCCATTCTAATTCATTCGTACGATCCATTCTAATTCTTTCACACGATCCATTCTAATTCATTCGTACGATCCATTCTAATTCATTCACACGATCCATTCTAATTCATTAATAGGATCCATTCTAATTCATTCATACGATCTATTCTAATTCTTTCGCACGAATGTATCCATTCTAATTCATTCGCACGAATGTATCCATTCTAATTCATTCGTACGATCCATTCTAATTCATTCGTACGATCCATTCTAATTCATTCATACAATCCATTCTAATTCTTTCACACGATCCATTCTAATTCATTCGTACGATCCATTCTAATTCATTCGCACAATCCATTCTATTTCATTCGTACGATCCATTCTTACTCATTGGTACGATCCATTCTAATTCATTCGCACGAATGTATCCATTCTAATTCATTCGTACGAATCCATTCTAATTCATTCGTACAATCTATTCTATTTCATTCGTACGATCCATTCTTACTCATTCGTATGATCCATTCTAATTCATTCGGACGAATGTATCCATTTTAATTTATTCATACGATCCATTCTAATTCATTCGTATGATCCATTCTAATTCATTCGTACGATCCATTCTAATTCATTCATACGAATGTATCCATTCTAATTCATTCGTACGATCCATTCTAATTCATTCGTACGATCCATTCTAATTTATTCGTAAGATCCATTCTAATTCATTCGTACGATCCATTCTAATTCATTCGTACGATCCATTCTAATTCATTTGCACGAATGTATCCATTCTAGTTCATTCGTACGATCCATTCTAATTCATTCGTACGATCCATTCTAATTCATTCGCATGATCCATTCTAATTCATTCGTATGATCCATTCTAATTCATTCATACGATCCATTCTAATTCATTCGTACTATCCATTCTAATTCATTCGCACAAATGTATCCATTCTAATTCATTCGTACGATCCATTCTAATTCATTCGCACGATCCATTCTAATTCATTCGTACGATCCATTCTAATTCTTTCACACGATCCATTCTAATTCATTCGTACGATCCATTCTAATTCATTCGCACGATCCATTCTAATTCATTCGTACGATCCATTCTAATTCATTCATACGATCCATTCTAATTCATTCGTACGATCCATTCTAATTCATTCGCATGATCCATTCTAATTCATTCGTACGATCCATTCTAATTCATTCGCACGATCTGTTCTTATTCATTCGCACAATCAATTCTAATTCATTCGCACGAATGTATCCATTCTAATTCATTCGTACGATCCATTCTAATTCATTCGTACGATCTATTCTAATTCATTTGTATGATCCATTCTAATTAATTCGTATGATCCATTCTAATTCATTCGTACGATCCATTCTAATTCATTCATACAATCCATTCTAATTCATTCGTACGATCCATTCTAATTCACTCATACGATCCATTCTAATACATTCATACGATCCATTCTAATTCATTTGCACGAATATATCCATTCTAATTCATTCATACGATCCATTCTAATTCATTCGCCCGAATGTATCCATTCTAATTCATTCGTACGATCCATTCTAATTCATTCGTACTATCCATTCTAACTCATTCGTATGATCCATTCTAATTAATTCGTATGATCCATTCTAATTCATTCGTACGATCCATTCTAATTCATTCATACAATCCATTCTATTTCATTCGTACGATCCATTCTAATTCACTCATACGATCCATTCTAATACATTCATACGATCCATTCTAATTCATTTGCACGAATATATCCATTCTAATTCATTCGTACGATCCATTCTAATTCCTTCGTACGATCCATTCTAATTCATTCGTACGATCTATTCTAATTCATTCGCACGATCCATTCTAATTCATTCGTATGATCCATTCTAATTCTTTCACACGATCCATTCTAATTCATTCGTACGATCCATTCTAATTCATTCATGCAATCCATTCTATTTCATTCGTACGATCCATTCTTACTCATTCGTACGATCCATTCTAATTCATTCACACGAATGTATCCATTCGTATGAATGAATTAGAATAGATTGTACGAATGAATTAGAATGGATCGTACGAATGAATTAGAATGGATCGTACGAAGGAATTAGAATGGATCATACAAATGAATTAGAATGGATCGTACGAATGAATTAGAATAGATCGTACGAATGAATTAGAATGGATCGTATGAAGGAATTAGAATGGATCGTACGAATGAATTAGAATGGATATATTCGTGCAAATGAATTAGAATGGATCGTATGAATGTATTAGAATGGATCGTATGAGTGAATTAGAATGGATCGTACGAATGAATTAGAATGGATTGTATGAATGAATTAGAATGGATCGTACGAATGAATTAGAATGGATCATACGAATTAATTAGAATGGATCATACGAATGAATTAGAATGGATCGTACGAATGAATTAGAATGGATCGTACGAATGAATTAGAATGGATACATTCGTGCGAATGAATTAGAATGGATTGTGCGAATGAATTAGAATAGATCGTACGAATGAATTAGAATGGATCATGCGAATGAATTAGAATGGATCGTACGAATGAATTAGAATGGATACATTTGTGCGAATGAATTAGAATGGATCGTACGAATGAATTAGAATGGATCGTACGAATGAATTAGAATGGATCGTGCGAATGAATTAGAATGGATCGTACGAATGAATTAGAATGGATCGTGTGAAAGAATTAGAATGGATCGTATGAATGAATTAGAATGGATCGTGCGAATGAATTAGAATGGATCGTACGAATTAATTAGAATGGA
The DNA here is from genome assembly GCA_947650365.1 of Chamaelirium japonicum. NCBI lineage: Eukaryota > Viridiplantae > Streptophyta > Magnoliopsida > Liliales > Melanthiaceae > Chamaelirium > Chamaelirium japonicum. The sequence continues at coordinate 272,389 of CANTAL010000105.1, forward strand.
TACATTTGTGCGAATGAATTAGAATGGATCGTACGAATGAATTAGAATGGATCGTATGAATGAATTAGAATGGATCGTACGAATGAATTAGAATGGATCGTGCGAATGAATTAGAATGGATCGTACGAATGAATTAGAATGGAATGTACGAATGAACTAGAATGGATACATTCGTGCGAATGAATTAGAATGGATCGTACGAATGAATTAGAATGGATCTTACGAATGAATTAGAATGGATCGTACGAATGAATTAGAATGGATCGTACGAATGAATGAGAATGGATACATTCGTGCGAATGAATTAGAATGGATCGTACGAATAAATTAGAATGGATCGTATGAATGGTTTAGAATGGATATATTCGTCCAAATGAATTAGAATGGATCGGACGAATGAATTAGAATGGATCGTACGAATGAATTAGAATGGATCAAATGAATGAATTAGAATGGTTACATTCATGCGAATGAATTAGAATGGATCGTACGAATGGATTAGAATGGATCGTACGAATGGATTAGAATGGATACATTCGTGCGAATGAATTAGAATGGATCATACGAATGAGTAAGAATGGATCGTACGAATGAAATAGAATGGATTGTACGAATGAATTAGAATGGATCGTGCGAATGAATTTGAATGGATCATACGAATGAATTAGAATGGATCATGCTAATGAATTAGAATTGATCGTATGAATGAAATAGAATGGATTGTACGAATGATTTAGAATGGATCCTACGAATGAATTAGAATGGATCGTACGAATGATTTAGAATGGATACATTCGTGAGAATGAATTAGAATGGATCATACGAATGAGTAAGAATGGATCGTACGAATGAAATAGAATGGATCATATTAATGAATTAGAATGGATCGTACGAATGAATTAGAATGGATACATTCGTGCGAATGAATTAGAATGGATCGTGCACAAATGTATCCATTCTAATTCATTCGTACTATCCATTCTAATTCATTAATATGATCCATTCTAATTCATTCGTACGATCCATTCTAATTCATATGCACAAAGGTATCCATTCTAATCCATTCGTAGGATCCATTCTAATCCATTCGTACGATCCATTCTAATTCATTCGTACGATCCATTCTAATTCATTCGCTCGAATGTATCCATTCGAATCCATTCGTACGATCCATTCTAATCCATTCGTACGATCCATTCTAATTCATTCGCATGAATGTAACCATTCTAATTCATTCATTTGGTCAGTTCTAATTCATTCGTACGATCCATTCTAATTCATTCGTCCGATCCATTCTAACTCATTCGCACGAATGTATCCATTCTAATTCATTCGTACGATCCATTATAATTCATTCGTACGATCCATTCTAATTCATTCGTAAGATCCCTTCTACTTCATTCGTATGATCCATTCTAATTCATTCGTACGATCCATTCTAATTCATTCATACGATCCATTCTAATTCATTCACACGAATGTATCCATTCTAATTCATTCATACGATCCATTCTAATTCATTCGTACGATCCATTCTAATTCACTCATACGATCCATTCTAATACATTCATACAATCCATTCTAATTCATTTGCACGAATATATCCATTCTAATTCATTGGTACGATCCATTCTAATTCCTTCGTACGATCTATTCTAATTCATTCGTACGATCTATTCTAATTCATTCGTACGATCCATTCTAATTCCTTCGTACGATCCATTCTAATTCATTCGTACGATCCATTCTAATTCTTTCACACGATCCATTCTAATTCATTCGTACGATCCATTCTAATTCATTCGTACGATCCATTCTTACTTATTCGTACGATCCATTCTAATTCATTCACATGAATGTATCCATTCGTACGAATGAATTAGAATAGATTGTACGAATGAATTAGAATGGATCGTACGAATGAATTAGAATGGATCGTACGAAGGAATTAGAATGGATCGTACGAATGAATTAGAATGGATCGTACGAATGAATTAGAATAGATCGTACGAATGAATTAGAATGGATCGTACGAAGGAATTAGAATGGATCGTACGAATGAATTAGAATGGATATATTCGTGCAAATGAATTAGAATGGATCGTATGAATGTATTAGAATGGATCGTATGAGTGAATTAGAATGGATCGTACGTATGAATTAGAATGGACCGTATGAATGAATTAGAATGGATACATTCGTGCGAATGAATTAGAATTGATCGTACGAATGAATTAGAATAGATCGTGCGAATGAATTAGAATGGATCGTACGAATGAATTAGAATGGATCGTACGAATGAACTAGAATGGATACATTTGTGCGAATGAATTAGAATGGATCGTACGAATGAATTAGAATGGATCGTACGAATGAATTAGAATGGATCTTACGAATGAATTAGAATGGATCGTACGAATGAATTAGAATGGATCGTACGAATGAATTAGAATGGATATATTCGTGCGAATGAATTAGAATGGATCGGACGAATGAATTAGAATGGATCGTACGAATGCATTAGAATGGATCAAATGAATGAATTAGAATGGTTACATTCATGCGAATGAATTAGAATGGATCGTACGAATGGATTCGAATGGATCGTACGAATGGATTAGAATGGATACATTCGAGCAAATGAATTAGAATTGATTGTACGAATGAATTAGAATGGATCGTACGAATGGATTAGAATGGATCCTACGAATGGTTTAGAATGGATACCTTTGTGCATATGAATTAGAATGGATCGTACGAATGAATTAGAATGGATCATATTAATGAATTAGAATGGATCGTACGAATGAATTAGAATGGATACATTCGTGCACGATCCATTCTAATTCATTCGCACGAATGTATCCATTCTAATTCATTCGTAAGATCCATTCTAATTCATTAATATGATCCATTCTAATTCATTCGTACGATCCATTCTAATTCATATGCACAAAGGTATCCATTCTAATTTATTCGTACGATCCATTCTAATTCAGGATCGTACGAATGAATTATAATGGATACATTCGTGCGAATGAATTAGAATTGATCGTACGAATGAATTAGAATGGATCGTGCGAATGAATTAGAATGGATCGTACGAATGAATTAGAATGGATCGTACAAATGAACTAGAATGGATACATTCGTGCGAATGAATTAGAATGGATCGTACGAATGAATTAGAATGGATCGTACGAATGAATTAGAATGGATCGTACGAATGAATTAGAATGGATACATTCGTGCGAATGAATTAGAATGGATCGGACGAATGAATTAGAATGGATCGTACGAATGAATTAGAATGGATCAAATGAAAGAATTAGAATGGTTACATTCATGCGAATGAATTAGAATGGATCGTACGAATGGATTAGAATGGATACATTCGAGCGAATGAATTAGAATGGATCGTACGAATGAATTAGAATAGATCGTACGAATGGATTAGAATGGATCCTATGAATGAATTAGAATGGATACCTTTGTGCATATGAATTAGAATGGATCGTACGAATGAATTAGAATGGATCATATTAATGAATTAGAATGGATCGTACGAATGAATTAGAATGGATACATTCGTGCGAATGAATTAGAATGGATCGTGCAAATCAATTAGACTGAATCGTGTGAATGAATAAGAATAGATCATACGAATGAATTTGAATGGATCGTACGAATTAATTAGAATGGATACATTCGTGCGAATGAATTAGAATGGATTGTATGAATGAATTAGAATGGATCGTACGAATGAATTAGAATGGATCATACGAATGAATTAGAATGGACCGTACGAATGAATTAGAATGGATCGTACGAATGGATTAGAATGGATCATACGAATGAATTAGAATGGATCGTGCGAATGAATTAGAATGGATCGTGCGAATGAATTAGAATGGATCGAACGAATGAATTAGAATGGATATATTCGAGCAAATGAATTAGAATAGATCGTAGGAATGAATTAGAATGGATTGTACGAACGAATTAGAATGGATCGTACGAACGAATTAGAATGGATGATATGAACGAATTAGAATGGATCGTACGAATGAATTAGAATGGATACATTCGAGCGAATGAATTAGAATGGATCGTACGAATGAATTAAAATAGATCATAGGAATGAATTAGAATGGATCGTGCAAATGAATTAGAATGGATACATTCGTGCGAATGAATTAGAATGGATCGTGCGAATGAATTAGAATGGATCGTACGAATGAATTAGAATGGATATATTTGAACGAATAAATTAGAATGGATCATACGAATAAATTAGAATGGATCGTACGAATGAATTAGAATGGATAGTGCGAATGAATTAGAATCGATCGTACGAATGAATTAGAATGGATCATACGAATGAATTAGATCGTATGAATAAATTAGAATGGATCGTACGAATGAATTAAAATGGATACATTCAAGCGAATGAATTAGAATAGATCGTAGGAATGAATTAGAATGGATCGTACGAATGAATTAGAATGGATACATTTGTGAGAATGAATTAGAATGGATCGTACGAATGAATTAGAATGCATCGTACGAAAGAATTAGAATGGATATATTCGTGTGAATGAATTAGAATGGATCGTACGAATGAATTAGACTGGATCGTACGAATGAATTTGAATGGATACATTTGTGCGAATAAATCTAAATGGATTGTATGAATGAATTACAATGTATCGTACGAATGAATTAGAATGGATCGTACGAATGAATTAGAATAGCTCATACGAATGAATTAGAATGAATCGTATGAATGAATTAGAATGGTTACATTCGTGCGAATGAATTAGAATAGATTGTACGAATGAATTAGAATGGATCGTATGAATAAATTAGAATGGATCGTGGGAATAAATTAGAATGGATCGTACGAATGAATTAGAATGGATCCACCGAATGAGTTAGAATGGATCATACGAATGAATTAGAATGGATTATGCGAATGAATTAGATTGGATCGTATGAATGAATAAGAATGGATCGTACGAATGAATTAGAATGGATCGTGTGAATAAATTAGCATGAATCGTATGAATGTATTAGAATGGATCGTACGAATGAATTAGAATGAATCGTACGATCCATTCTAATTCAATCGTCCGATCCATTCTAATTCATTCGCATGAATGTATCCATTCTAATTCATTCGTACAATCCATTCTATTTCATTCGTACGATCCATTCTTACTCATTCGTATGATCCATTCTAATTCATTCGTATGATCCATTCCAATTCATTCGTACGATCAATTGTAATTCATTCGTAAGATCCATTCTAATTCATTCGCACGATCCATTCTAATTCATTCATACGATCCATTCTAATTCATTCATACGATCCATTCTAATTCATTCCTACAATCCATTCTAATTCATTTGCCCGATCCATTCTAATTCATTCATACGATCCATTCTATTCGAATGGATCATGCGATCCATTCGAATTTATTCGCACGATCCATTCTAATTCATTCATACGATCCATTCTAATTCATTCATACAATGCATTCTAATTCTTTCACACGATCCATTCTAATTCATTTGTACGATCCATTCTAATTCATTCGTACAATCCATTCTATTTCATTTGTACGATCCATTGTTACTCATTCGTATGATCCATTCTAATTCATTCGTACGATCCATTCTAATTCATTTGTACGATCCATTCTAATTCATTCGTACAATCGATTCTATTTCATTCGTACGATCCATTCTTACTCATTCGTATGATCCATTCTAATTTATTCGCACGAATGTATCCATTCTAATTCATTCATACAATCCATTCTAGTTCATTCCATACGATCCATTCTAATTCATTCGTACGATCGTACGAATGAATTAGAATAGATCGTACGAATGAATTAGAATAGATTGTGCGAATGAATTAGAATGGATCGTACGAATGAATTAGAATGGATCGTACGAATGAATTAGAATGGATCATACGGATGAGTAAGAATGGATCGTACAAATGAATTAGAATGGATCGTACGAATGAATTAGAATGGATCGTACGAATAAATTAGAATGGATACATTCGTCCGAATGAATTAGAATGGATCATACGAATGAGTAAGAATGGATCGTACGAATGAAATAGAATAGATTGTACGAATGAATTAGAATGGATCCTACGAATGAATTAGAATGGATCATGTGAAAGAATTAGAATGGATTGTATGAATGAATTAGAATGGATCGTATGAATGAATTAGAATGGATCGTGCGAATGAATTTGAATGGATCGTATGAATTCATTCTAATTCATTCATACAATCCATTCTAATTCTTTCACACGATCCATTCTAATTCATTCGTACGTTCCATTCTAATTCATTAGCACGATCCATTCTAATTCATTCGTTCGATCAATTCTAATTCATTAGCACGATCCATTCTAGTTCATTCGTACGATCCATTCTAATTCATTCGCATGATCCATTCTAATTCATTCATAGGATCCTTTCTAATTCATTCATACGATCTATTCTAATTCTTTCGCACGAATGTATCCATTCTAATTTATTCACACGAATGTATCCATTCTAATTCATTCGTACGATCCATTCTAATTCATTCGCACGATCCATTCTAATTCATTCGTATGATCAATTCTAATTCATTCGCACGAATGTATTCATTCTAATTAATTTGTACGATCCTGAATTAGAATGGATCGTACGAATGAACTAGAATGGATACCTTTGTGCATATGAATTAGAATGGATCGTACGAATGAATTAGAATGGATCATATTAATGAATTAGAATGGATCGTACGAATGAATTAGAATGGATGCATTCGTGCGAACTAATTAGAATGGATCGTGCGAATCCATTAGACTGGATCGTGCGAATGAATAAGAATGGATCATACGAATGAATTAGAATGGATCGTACGAATTAATTAGAATGGATACATTCGTGCGAATGAATTAGAATGGATTGTATGAATGAATTAGAATGGATCGTACGAATGAATTAGAATAGATCATACGAATTAATTAGAATGGATCATACGAATGAATTAGAATGGATCGTACGAATGAATTAGAATGGATCGTACGAATGAACTAGAATTGATCGTACGAATGAACTAGAATGGATACATTCGTGCGAATGAATTAGAATGGATCGTACGAATGAATTAGAATGGATCGTACGAATGAATTAGAATGGATCTTATGAATGAATTAGAATTGATCGAACGAATGAATTAGAATGGATCGTACGAATGAATTAGAATGGATACATTCGTGCGAATGAATTAGAATGGATCGGACGAATGAATTAGAATGGATCGTACGAATGAATTAGAAAAGATCAAATGAATGAATTAGAATGGTTACATTCATGCGAATGAATTAGAATGGATCGTACGAATGGATTAGAATGGATCGTACGAATGGATTAGAATGGATACATTCGTGCGAATGAATTAGAATGGATTGTAAGAATGAATTAGAATGGATCGTACGAATGAATTAGAATGGATCATATGAGTGAATTAGAATGGATACGAAGGAATTAGAATGGATCGTACGAAAAAATTAGAATGGATCATACGAATGAAATAGAATGGATCGCACGAAGGAATAAGAATGGATCGTACGAAAAAATTAGAATGGATCGTACGAATGAATTAGAATGGATATATTCGTGCAAATGAATTAGAATGGATCGTATGAATGAATTAGAATGGATCGTATGAGTGAATTAGAACGGATAGTACGAATGAAGTAGAATGGATCGTATGAATGAATTAGAATGGATACATTCGTGCGAATGAATTAGAATGGATCATATGAATGAATTAGAATAGATTGTGCGAATGAATTAGATTGGATCGTACGAATGAATTAGAATGGATACATTCGTGCGAATAAATTAGAATGGATTGTATGAATGAATTAGAATGGATCGTACGAATGAATTAGAATGGATCGTACGAATGAATTAGAATAGATTGCGCGAATGAATTAGAATGGATCGTGCGAATGAAATATAATGGATCCAAATGAATTAGAATGGATCATACGAATGAATTAGAATGACGATCCATTCTTACTCATTCGTATAATCCATTCTAATTTATTCGCTCGAATGTATCCATTCTAATTCATTCGTACGTCTAATTCATTCGTACGGTCTATTCTAATTCATTCGCACAATCCATTCTATTTCATTCGTACGATCTATTCTTACTCATTCGTATGATCCATTATGGATACATTCGTGCGAATGAATTAGAATGGATCATACGAATGAGTAAAAATGGATCGTACGAATGAAATAGAATGGGTTGTGCGAATGAATTAGAATGGATCGTACGAATGAATTAGAATGGATCGTGTGAAAGAATTAGAATGGATTGTATGAATGAATTAGAATAGATCGTATGAATGAATTAGAATGGATCGTACGAATGAATTAGAATGGATCGTACGAATGAATTAGAATGGATCGTACGAATAAATTAGAATGGATACATTCGTGCGAATGAATTAGAATGGATACATTCATGCGAAAGAATTAAAATAGATCGTATGAATGAATTAGAATGGATCCTATGAATGAATGAGAATGGATCGTGCGAATGAATTAGAATGGATCGTACGAATGAATTAGAATGGATCGTGCTAATGAATTAGAATTGATCGAACGAATGAATTAGCATGGATCATGCTAATAAATTAGAATGGAACGTACGAATGAATTAGAATGGATCGTGTGAAAGAATTAGAATGGATTGTATGAATGAATTAGAATGAATTCGTACGATCCATTCAAATTCATTCGCACGATCAATTCTAATTCATTCATACGATCCATTCTAATTCATTCATACAATCCATTCTAATTCTTTCACACGATCCATTCTAATTCATTCGTAGGATCCATTCTAAATCATTCGTACAATCTATTCTATTTCATTCGTACGATCCATTCTTACTCATTCGTATGATCCATTCTAATTCATTCGGACGAATGTATCCATTCTAATTTATTCGTACGATCCATTCTAATTCATTCGTACGATCCATTCTAATTCATTCGTACGATCCATTCTAATTCATTCGTCCGATCCATTCTAATTCATTCGCACGAATGTATCCATTCTAATTCATTCGTACGATCCATTCTAATTCATTCGTACGATCCATTCTAATTCATTCGTAAGATCCATTCTAATTCATTCGTACGATCCATTCTAATTCATTTGTACGATCCATTCTAATTCATTCGCACGAATGTATCCATTCTAGTTCATTCGTACGATCCATTCTAATTCATTCGTTCGATCCATTCTAATTCATTCGCACGATCCATTCTAATTCATTCGTACGATCCATTCTAATTCATTCATACGATCCATTCTAATTCATTCGTAAGATCCATTCTAATTCATTCGCACAAATGTATCCATTCTAATTTATTCGTACGATCCATTCTAATTCATTCGCACGATCCATTCTAATTCATTCGTACGATCCATTCTAATTCTTTCACACGATCCATTCTAATTCATTCGTACGATCCATTCTAATTCATTCGCACGATCCATTCTAATGCATTCGTACGATCCATTCTAATTCATTCATACGATCCATTCTAATTCATTCGTACGATACATTCTAATTCATTCGCACAAATGTATCCATTCTAATTCATTCGTACGATCCATTCTAATTCATTCGCACGATCCATTCTAATTCATTCGTATGATCCATTCTAATTCATTCGCACGATATGTTCTTATTCATTCGCACAATCCATTCTAATTCATTCGCACGAATGTATCCATTCTAATTCATTCGTACGATCCATTCTAATTCATTCGTACGATCCATTCTAATTCATTCGTATAATCCATTCTAATTAATTCGTATGATCCATTCTAATTCATTCGAACGATCCATTCTAATTCATTCATACAATCCATTCTAATTCATTCGTACGATCCCTTCTAATTCAATCATACGATCCATTCTAATACATTCAGACGATCCATTCTAATTCATTTGCACGAATATATCCATTCTAATTCATTCGTACGATCCATTCTAATTCCTTCGTACGATCCATTCTAATTCATTCGTACGATCTATTCTAATTTATTCGTACGATCCATTCTAATTCATTCGCACGATCCATTCTAATTCATTCATAGGATCAATTCTAATTCATTCATAGGATCTATTCTAATTCTTTCGCACGAATGTATCCATTCTAATTCATTCGCACGAATGTATCCATTCTAATTCATTCGTACGATCAATTCTAATTCATTCGTACGATCCATTCTAATTCATTCGTACGATCCATTCTAATTCATTCATACGATCTATTCTAATTCATGCATACAATCCATTCTAATTCTTTCACACGATCCATTCTAATTCATTCGTACGATCCATTCTAATTCATTCGCACAATCCATTCTATTTCATTCGTACGATCCATTCTTACTCATTGGTACAATCCATTCTAATTCATTCGCACGAATGTATCCATTCTAATTCATTCGAACGAATCCATTCTAATTTATTCGTATAATCTATTCTATTTCATTCTTACGATCCATTCTTACTCATTCGTATGATCCATTCTAATTCATTCGGACGAATGTATCCATTCTAATTTATTTTTATGATCCATTCTAATTCATTCGTACGATCCATTCTAATTCATTCGTACGATCCATTCTAATTCATTCGTCCGATCCATTCTAATTCATTCGCACGAATGTATCCATTCTAATTCATTCGTACGATCCATTCTAATTCATTCGTACGATCCATTCTAATTCATTCGTAAGATCCATTCTAATTCATTTGTACGATCCATTCTAATTCATTCGTACGATCCATTCTAATTCATTCGCACGAATGTATCCATTCTAGTTCATTCGTACGATCCATTCTAATTCATTCGTACGATCCATTCTAATTCATTCGCACGATCCATTCTAATTCCTTTGTACGATCCATTCTAATTCATTCATACGATCCATTCTAATTCATTCGTACGATCCATTCTAATTCATTCGCACAAATGTATCCATTCTAATTCATTCGTACGATCCATTCTAATTCATTCGCACGATCCATTCTAATTCATTCGTACGATCCATTCTAATTCTTTCACACGATCCATTCTAATTCATTCGTACAATCCATTCTAATTCACTCGTACGATCCATTCTAAATCATTCGTACGATCCATTCTAATTCATTAATACGATTCATTCTAATTCATTCGTACGATCCATTCTAATTCATTCGCACAAATGTATCCATTCTAATTCATTCGTACGATCCATTCTAATTCATTCGCACGATCCATTCTAATTCATTCGTACGATTCATTCTAATTCATTCGTACGATCCATTCTAATTCATTCGTATGATCCATTCTAATTAATTCGTATGATCCATTCTAATTCATTCGTACGATCCATTCTAATTCATTCATACAATCCATTCTAATTCATTCGCACGAATGTATCCATTCTAATTAATTCGTACGATCCATTCTAATTCATTCGTATGATCTATTCTTATTCATTCCCACGATCCAGTCTAATTGATTCGCACGATCCATTCTAATTCATTCGCACGAATGTATCCATTCTAATTCATTCGTACGATCCATTCTAATTCATTAATATGATCCATTCTAATTCATTCGTACGGTCCATTCTAATTCATATGCACAAAGATATCCATTCTAATTCATTCGCACGAAAGAATTAGAATGGATTGTATGAAAGAATTAGAATGGATCGTGCGAATGAATTAGAATGGATCGTACGAAGGAATTAGAATGGATCGTACGAATGAGTAAGAATGGATCGTACGAATGAATTAGAATGGATCGTACGAATAAATTAGAATGGATACATTCGTCCGAATGAATTAGAATGGATCATACGAATGAGTAAGAATGGATCGTACGAATGAAATAGAAAGATTGTACGAATGAATTAGAATGGATCCTACGAATGAATTAGAATGGATCGTGTGAAAGAATTAGAATGGATTGTATGAATGAATTAGAATGAATTCGTACGATCCATTCGAATTCATTCGCACGATCCATTCTAATTCATTCATACGATCCATTCTAATTCATTCATACAATCCATTCTAATTCTTTCACACGATCCATTCAAATTCATTCGTAGGATCCATTCTAATTCATTCGTACAATCTATTCTATTTCATTCGTACGATTCATTCTTACTCATTCGTATGATCTATTCTAATTCATTCGGACGAATGTATCCATTCTAATTTATTCGTACGTTCCATCCTAATTCATTCGTACGATCCATTCTAATTCATTCGTACGATCTATTCTAATTCATTCGTCTGATCCATTCTAATTCATTTGCACGAATGTATCCATTCTATTTCATTCGTACGATCCATTCTAATTCATTCGTACGATCCATTCTAATTCATTCGTAAGATCCATTCTGATTCATTCGTACGATCCATTCTAATTCATTCGTACGATCCATTCAAATTCATTCGCACGAATGTATCCATTCTAGTTCATTCGTACGATCCATTCTAATTCATTCGTACGATCCATTCTAATTCATTGCCACGATCCATTCTAATTCATTCGTACGATCCATTCTAATTCATTCATACGATCCATTCAAATTCATTTGTACGATCCATTCTAATTCATTCGCACAAATGTATCCATTCTAATTCATTCATACGATCCATTCTAATTCATTCGCACGATCCATTCTAATTCATTCGTACGATCCATTCTAATTCATTCGCACGATCTGTTCTTATTCATTCGCACAATCCATTCTAATTCATTCGCACGAATGTATCCATTCTAATTCATTCGTACGATCCATTCTAATTCATTCGTATGATCCATTCTAATTAATTCGTATGATCCATTCTAATTCATTCGTACGATCCATTCTAATTCATTCATACAATCCATTCTAATTCATTTGCACGAATGTATCCATTCTAATTAATTCGTACGATCCATTCTAATTCATTCGTATGATCTATTCTTATTCATTCGCACGATCCAGTCTAATTGATTCGCACGATCCATTCTAATTCATTCGCACGAATGTATCCATTCTAATTCATTCGTACGATCCATTCTAATTCATTAATATGATCCATTCTAATTCATTCGTACGATCCATTCTAATTCGTATGCACAAAGGTATCCATTCTAATCCATTCGTAGGATCCATTCTAATCCATTCGTACGATCCATTCTAATTCATTCGTACGATCCATTCGATTTCATTCGCTTGAATGTATCCATTCTAATCCATTTGTACGATCCATTCTAATCCATTCGTACGATCCATTATAATTCATTCGCATTAATGTAACCATTCTAATTCATTCATTTGATCCATTCTAATTCATTCGTACGATCCATTCTAATTCATTCGTCCGATCCATTCTAATTCATTCGCACGAATGTATCCATTCTAATTCATTCGTACGATCCATTCTAATTCATTCGTACGATCCATTCTAATTCATTCGTAAGATCCATTCTAATTCATTCGTACGATCTATTTTAATTCATTCGTACGATCCATTCTAATTCAATCGCACGAATGTATCCATTCTAGTTCATTCGTACGATCCATTCTAATTCATTCGTACGATCCATTCTAATTCATTCGCATGACCCATTCTAATTCATTCGTACGATCAATTCTAATTCATTCGCACGAATGTATCCATTCTAATTCATTCGTACGATCCTGAATTAGAATGGGTCGTACGAATGAATTAGAATGGATACCTTTGTGCATATGAATTTGAATGGATCGTACGAATGAATTAGAATGGATCATATTAATGAATTAGGATGGATCGTACGAATGAATTAGAATGGATACATTCGTGCGAATGAATTAGAATGGATCATGCACGAATGTATCCATTCTAATTCATTCGTACGATCCATTTTAATTCATTAATATGATCCATTCTAATTCATTCGTACGATCCATTCTAATTTATATGCACAAAGGTATCCATTCTAATCCATTCGTAGGATCCATTATAATCCATTCGTACGATCCATTCTAATTCATTCGTACGATCCATTCTAATTCATTCGCTCAAATATATCCATTCTAATCCATTCGTACGATCCATTCTAATCCATTCGTACGATCCATTCTAATTCATTCGCATGAATGTAACCATTCTAATTCATTCATTTGATCCATTCTAATTCATTCGTACGATCCATTCTAATTCATTCGTCCGATCCATTCTAATTCATTCGCACGAATGTATCCATTCTAATTCATTCATACGATCCATTCTAATTCATTCGTACGATCCATTCTAATTCATTCGTAAGATCCATTCTAATTCATTCGTACGATCCATTCTAATTCATTCGTACGATCCATTCTAATCCATTCGCACGAATGTATCCATTCTAGTTCATTCGTACGATCCATTCTAATTCATTCGTACGATCCATTCTAATTCATTCGCACGATCCATTCTAATTCATTCAATTCGTACGATCAATTCTAATTCATTCGCACGAATGTATCCATTCTAATTCATTCATACGATCCATTCTAATTCATTCGTACGATCCATTCTAATTCACTCATACGATCCATTCTAATACATTCATACGATCCATTCTAATTCATTTGCACGAATATATCCATTCTAATTCATTCGTACGATCCACTCTAATTCCTTCGTACGATCCATTCTAATTCATTCGTACGATCTATTCTAATTCATTCGTACGATCCATTCTAATTCCTTCGTACGATCCATTCTAATTCATTCGTACGATCCATTCTAATTCATTCGTACAATCTATTCTAATTCATTCGTACGAATGGATACATTTGTGTGAATGAATTAGAATGGATCGTACGAATGAGTAAGAATGGATCGTACGAATGAAATAGACTGGATTGCATGAATGAATTAGAATGGATCGTACGAATGAATTAGAATGGATCGTGTGAAAGAATTAGAATTGATTGTATGAATGAATTAGAATGGATCGTACGAATGAATTAGAATGAATCGTAAAAAGGAATTAGAATGGATCGTACGAATGAATTACAATGGATCGTACGAATGAATTAGAAAAGATCGTACGAATGAATTAGAATGGATCGTACGAAGGAATTAGAATGGATCGTACGAATGAATTAGAATGGATATATTCGTGCAAATGAATTAGAATGGATCGTATGAATGTATTAGAATGGATCGTATGAGTGAATTAGAATGGATCGTACGAATGAATTAGAATGGATCGTATGAATGAATTAGAATGGATACATTCGTGTGAATGAATTAGAATGGATCGTATGAATGAATTAGCATAGATTTTGTGAATGAATTAGAACTGATCGTACGAATTGTGGGTGCAAATTTTGGCAGAAGTTTACCAAACTACCACGGGACCCTCCGGCCCTGCCTGGTGGGCCCACGAAGACTACCACGGGACCCACCGGCCCTGCCTGGTGGGCCCACGAAGACTACCACGGGACCCACCGGCCCTGCCTGGTGGGCCCACGAAGACTACCACGGGACCCACAGGCCCTGCCTGGTGGGCCCACGAGGACCACCGCAGGACCCACCGGCCCTGCCTGGTGGTACCACGAGCCTGTAGAATCCCCCAGAGGATGATAGAATCCCCTAGAGGATGATAGCGGGACCCGCCAGCTTTACCTGGAGAACCCCCAGATGCTGCAGCAGAAACCGCCATTTACCACCAAAAAGTTCTATAAATAGCAGAGCCTTCGAATGTAACAGGATCCAAGAATTCTGATTTTCACTCTGAGATCTGATTTTCAGAATCCAGAGCTCTGGAATCTCTCAGCTCCCCATCTACTATCTCTCTTTGATCTTCTTCTCAGAGTGTTTCTAGTGATACTCGGCCTGTCGAGATCACTTTGACATAAGTATTAGTGAATTCGGGTTGCTCCCTATAGCACGGAGACGTAGGCTTCGGCTGAACTCCGAGATCACATCTCTCGTGTCAAGTCTCTGATTGCATCTCTCTCTATTTGCATATCAAAAACAACGACTTCAATCAACAGATCTAGCAACGATCTTCGACTTCAACTTCGATTGACTGGTGAGGCGAAGTCTTCGGGTCGGCACGAAGATTTTCCCCCACAGTTTGGCGCCGTCTGTGGGATCCGAGCAAAAAGTCGAGCTCTCTCCACTACTACTTTATCGGTTGAGCGTACAACTGATCTTGATAGCCAAACTTCCTCGCCTCCTCGGTTGATCAGACAACTGATCGAACATCGGCACTCTCGTTGCACCCTTCGCTCTCTGAATGGCGAGGACAAAACATCAGGGTCAACCAGAAGGAAGTAACACTCAACAACAACCTTGTCCTGAGACTCGTTCAATGAGTCAAAGGCTCAACTTCGGATAGCCCCTTGCTGTCCCCGAGATGGGGGTTCGTTCAGGGAGTGGCAGATCTGTCGATCGACCTATCGCCCACCCCGCGCGACAGTCGATTGGGCAAACAACACCCGCTCCTGCTGAAGACCCTTTATCAACCTACCAAATCTCTGCGGTCGACTTCCAGCTGCTCCAATTGGCGAAGCAAAATGCCACCCTCACCGCCGAGAGGGATGCACTTAAGAGGGCAACTTCCGAAGCTGGGATCGCTCTTCCTATCCCCCCTACAAGTGAGAGGGTCGATCTTCCTCGACATTCAATTCACTCCGAGCAACGGAGATCAATGGGCACTGCTGCCCTCGAGAGGATCCGACGCGACCCAACTCCCTCCGCTACTCCCTGGAAGCAGAGTGTTTGGGATCGCCTCGAAGACGAGTCTTCCCAATTGTCTTCTGGCCGCAACTGCGACAAGAGGACACCTTCAAAACTCAACATACCAAGGAGGCACCAAATGAAAAGCGCTCCTTCAAAGAGTCGAGTTTCCCCTTCCATTCCACTCCAACGCGGACTCGGATCGGACCTTCGCCACCGACTCCAACCCGCTGATATTCAGAGGCCTGAACAAGACCTCTCGATTCTACCTCTCGATCTACATCCAGGTCGAGGGCACGGTCGTAGAGATGGGTATTCCTCCGCCGGACCGCTTCATCGAAGTCTCTTTGAGACAACATTTCCAAGGGGATGAAGAACTCCAATCCTCCCCAAATTCAACTGCATCAGAGGAGATCCAACTCTCCATATACTTGCCTTCAAGCAAGCCCTAACGCCGCACGAAGAAGAAAACAACGTGCTCTGCCGCACCTTCGCAGGAAGTCTCGATGAGCCGTCGCTCGACTGGTATCACAATCTCCGAGCTGGGTCCATCACCCAGTTCGATGTTTTGGCTAAACTCTTCGTGCAGCATTATCAGCTCAATCTGAAGCCCGAGAAGAAGCTCGACTCTCTCTATCGGTTAAGGATGGGTGCTGATGAGACTCTCCGAAGTTTCACTAGGAGGTTTCGCAACGAGCTTGCTGCCCTCTCTGGAAGACATCTGGATGATGAAGCTATCATGTTGGCTTTCCAGAACGCTCTCCGCTTCGATCTACACATCTACAACGACTTCATCCGTAATCCCCCTCCTTCTCTGGGGGCTATGTTCGATCGAATCCAGAAAGAGATCGAGGTTGAAGATGACCAAGTCGCTCGAAAAGGGCGAGAGACGAAGCGAAGGCCTGCTGAAAGAGAAGCTCCAAAGTATGCTGCTAAGGCCCACAATGCTGAGGCAGCAGCCCCTCCTGCCAACAAACGATCAAAGAATGACGGGCGTCGATCTCCAATAAAGACCACTTTCACCGAGTGGAATATGCCGGTCGAACAGATACTCGATCGCATTCAACATGAGGAGTTCCTTCGAAGGCCCAATCCACTTCAGCCGAACACAAAGTTCACGGCTGATAAAACTGTTTATTGCGATTTCCATCGAAGCCATGGCCATTCCACCGATCGGTGTTATCGGCTAAAGTTTCATCTCGAAGACTTGCTGAGAGAAGGCCATCTTCATGAATTCACCAGAGAAGGACAAGATCAACGTCGATCCTCTGCAAAAGGGAAAGAGGCTTGCTGGATCCATCAGATCTCTTCCAACCCATCACCTCTCACCGTGAATGCCAATGTTTTTGGCATTCACGGATCATTGCACCATCAATCAGTGACCGGGAAGGAAGTTGATCGGCAGATTCGGCGCATCTTCCATGTTCGATCTACTGCAAACAAAGAAGATACCTGGATCGAGAAGCCTATCGAAGGTCTTGCTTGGCCGTCCATCGTCTTCAACGACACCGATCGTCAAGGAGTTCATACTCCCCATCGAGACCCTCTGGTCTTGAAACTCATCATCGACGGAAGCACCATCAATCGGATCCTTATCGACACTGGGAGCTCCATCGATATTATGTTCTCAGACTGCTTCAAACGTCTGGGACATAAGTATCAAAGCCTCGACATCGTCCCGACCGTGATCACTGGCTTCAACGGCGAACAAAGCATCACGGTGGGTGAATCGAGATTCACTCTCGACCTCAGCCGAGAGACTCGAGTCTCGGTCAGATTTGCAATTGTCGAGGGAGTATCCAGTTACAACGCCATCCTCGGGCGACCATTCCTCCACCAGATCAATGCCATCTCCTCTTCTTATCATCAACTACTCAAGTTTGCAACCGGAGAAGGCATAGTCTGCATTCGAGGTGATCAGCAAGCTGGAAGGTCTTGTGAGGCTGCTGCGGCTAAGACAGATCGAAAGATCAACATTGCTCCTCCAAAGCGGCCATGAGATGAAGCTGGTCCCTCTTCCAAATAGCAATCAAAGGAGATTCCGCTGACCGAACCTCCACCAATCGAATAGGAAGCATCACCTTCAATAGAAGAAATCATCCCAATCAACATAAGCAGCGGAGATCTCCCTCGACAAACTTTCATTGGTACCGGTCTTAGCGACGCAGAAGCGCAAGACATGGTGTCCTTCCTCCAATCCAATATCGACGTTTTCGCTTGGTGCTTCGAAGACATGCCTGGTATCAATCCAGACGACGCTTGTCACCGACTTGCAATCAAAGAAGAAGTGAAACCTATCAAGCAGAAGCCACGCACCATTCGACCAGAGCTACAAGTTGCTGTTCAAGAAGAAATCACCAAGCTACTCACAGCAGGCTTCATCCGTGAAATAGAGTATCCTACTTGGATCTCTAATATTGTTGCTGTTCCGAAGAAGAACGGGAAGGTCAGAGTCTGCATGGACTTTACCAATCTCAACAAAGCTTGCCCCAAAGATCCATTCCCCATGCCAAGGATAGATAGATTCGTCGATGCCACTGCTGGCCACGAGCTATTGTCTTTCATGGATGGGTATTCTGGGTATAATCAAATTCCTCTTCACGCTGATGATCAAGAGAAGACATGTTTTGTGACTAACCGAGGTCTCTACTGCTACAATGTCATGCCATTCGGCCTCAAGAATGCTGGTTCCACCTATCAAAGGTTAGTCACAAAGATGTTCAAAGATCAGATCGGTCGCAACGTCGAAGTCTATGTCGATGATCTCCTCACCAAGAGCTCCGTGCGAAGCAAGCATCTTTCTGATCTGGCGGAAACCTTTCAAGTTCTTAGAAAATATCGTATGAAGCTCAATCCAGCCAAGTGCGCTTTCGGAGTTCAATCTGGCAAATTCCTGGGTTATCTTGTGACCAGGAGGGGTATTGAAGCCAATCCCGATCAAATTCGAGCTATCCTCGACATGCCATCACCTACCAACCGAAAGGAAGTACAACGACTAACTGGAAGACTTGCTGCCCTCAATCGGTTCATCTCAAAGTCTTCCGACAAGTATAAGCCTCTCTTCGACAAACTACGAAAGGCAGACACCTCCGGCTGGAGTCCGATCTGTGAAGAAGCATTTCAAAGCATCAAGAAATATCTGGTGCAAGCTCCTATCTTGATGGCTCGACTTCCAAAAGAAGACTTGTGGCTTTATCTCGCCGTAACCGATCAAGCAATCAGTGCGGTATTAGTCAGTAGAAGAAAAGGCGTCGAACATCCAGTCTATTACATCAGCCACACTCTTCTTCCGGCTGAAACTCGCTACTCAAAAACAGAGAAGGTCATCCTAGCCTTGCTCACTGCATCACGACGTCTTCAACCTTACTTCGTCTCCCACCAGATCACAGTCATTTCAGAGCACTCACTCAAGGATATTGTTGACAAAGTTGGTAGAGCGGGTCGTATGACCAAATAGGTGATCGAAATAAGCTCTCTCGGGATTCAGTTCGAATCTCGCACTTCTATCAAAGGTCAAGCTATTGCTGATTTTCTAGCTGACTTTCCAGTTGAAGACCCCATCACTTGGGAAGAAGATGTCGATATGCGCCTGGAAGATGAGGATAATACTCCAATCAACCATTCAACAAAAATTGATCCTGCAACTCCTCCATGGAAGCTATACACTGATGGAGCTTCAAGTGCGATCGGTTCGGGAACTGGGATAGTCTTGGTATCCCCCAAACTTGATCATCTCCAGAAGGCCACTCTCCTCGGATTCACTGCCACCAACAACGAAGCCGAATACGAAGCACTTATTTCTGGACTCGAGATGGCGAAATCCCTGGGGGTAGACCGAATCATCGTCTACAGCAACTCCCAATTGATCATAAGGCAAATCAATGGAGAGTATACAGCTCGTGAAGAAAGAATGCAACTCTACTTGGCTTTAGTACGACATCTTCAACAACGTTTTACTAATGCTGAATTCATTCAAATCCCAAGAGCAGAGAACCGAGAAGCAGATGCCTTAGCCAATGCTGCCTCAGTTCTTGGAGACTCACTCAGAGGAAGGCAAATACAGATCGATTATCAAGAAGTGCCCAAGACCATCCCCGATCAACAGATCCTTGCTACTACAAAGAGATCTGGGGGTGGAGATCAACTCGCATTGAACCTCACTATTACAAGTGAGTCTGAAGACTGGAGACGATCAATCTTTGATTTCTTCAAGCATGGCAAAATGCCGGAAGATCCAAATCAAGCCCGAAGACTTCAAAGGAAGCTCCCCTGCTACACTATTCAAGGAGAAGATCTGTATTTCAAATCTCATAACGGGATATTGCTCAAGTGCCTTGGCCCAGAGCAAGCAAAGGCAATCCTGGTTGATATCCACTCTGGAGCTTGTGGAAATCATTTAGGAGGAAGATCTCTTGAGGCCAAGACAAAGCTACAAGGTTACTATTGGCCAACAATGGCAAAGGATGCTCAGCAAGTTGTTCAAAGATGCGAGCCATGCCAACGACACGCTCGAGCAATCCATCTCCCTGCAGATGAGCTTCACCAACTGTCAAGTCCATGGCCTTTCCATCAGTGGGGGTTGGACTTCTTGGGTCCTTTCCCACCAACTCCAAGCAAGAAGAAATATATGTTACTAGCCACAGATTATTTTACTAAATGCGTTGAAGCTGTGCCCCTCTTCCGAGAGACTGACGATGAAGTGATCAAATTCATTCGGCACAACATCTTCTCAAGGTTTGGTACACCTCAAGTTCTTGTTGCTGACAATGGAGCTTAATTTGACTCCGACAAGTTCCGAGAGTTCTGTCTGAACAACGGTATCAAGCTATTCTATTCAACTCCAAGATATCCTCAATGCAATGGTCAAGCTGAAGCCTCAAATAGAGCTATTCTTGGTATACTCAAGAAGAAACTCAACGACAAGAAAGGATTGTGGGAACAGGTCCTACCTGAAGTTCTTTGGGGGTATCGTACAACTCCGAGAAGATCAACAGGGTTCTCATCCTTTCGTCTAACATATGGATCAGAAGCAGTACTCCCAACAGAAAACATATCAAGTACTCTGAAGACCAGAGCAGTTGAAGAAGGAATCAACGAAGAACTCCGGATCAATGATCTAGACTTCTCTGAAGAACTGCGAAACCAAGCTTCCCTTCGTGTGGCCAAATACCAACAGAAGATCAAACAAGCCTACGACGAGAAAGTCTACAAGAGACAGTTCCCAGTGGGCAGTTTGGTCCTTAGAGCAGTCTTCTACAACACAAAGGAACATAGTAGTGGAAAACTAGCTCCCAACTGGGAAGGTCCCTACATTGTCGAATCGGTGGGAGGCAAAGGCTCTTATCGACTGATCTCGCCAGAAGGAGATATTATTTCCACGAGCTTGGAATGCCAGACACCTCAAGTTGTTCTATCCATGATGTAAATACCATGATGAATAAAGTTCTCTTTCAAATGTTCAAATTTGCAAGCGTTCAGCTTTTCAATTCAAGTTCTGAAGCAGTCTCAAATTATCCATATTCAAGTTACCAGGTCTTTTAACAAGTTTGGGAGTTAGAGTTGCGACTCAACCCCTAACTAGCAAATGTTAAACTGACCCTCAATTTCAATATTCAATTTCAATCAAATTCTATATCATCTAACAGGTTTGGGTGCTTGAGTTGCGACTCAACCCCTTACATACAAGTGTTACATGAATTCAAATTCAAATTTCAAGTTACAACAAGTTTGGGTAATCGAGTTGCGACTCGACCCCTTACATTCAAAACATTGTATCTATGCTAATGCTATCCAGAATAGGATATTCAAAGGCATTCAACTCAAGAGACATCTAATTTTCAAACACCAAAAAGATTTCTATTATTATCAAAATTTGCCAAGTACAATGTTGAGCACCAAAAGTTTACAAACACAACAACAAAAAAGAAGGAAAATCTCAAGGCTTGGCCACACTTTGTGCGCGTGACTTCTCTCCCTCGGATCCACCGCGAGCTTTGCTCGCAACCGATGCCTTGGAAGATCGGACACTTGCAGCATGGACCCTGAGTGCTTCTGCTGCCTTCTCAGCTGTTTCTCTATAGCTCTTGCACTCGCTCCGCGCATGCTCCAACTCTTTCTTGAGGGTTTCCTCCTTAGCTGCCGAAGTAGCATCCTTCGCAGCAAATTCTTTCTTGAGAGATTCCTCCTTAGCTGCTGAAGCGGCATCCTTCGCAGCAAGATGAGCCTCCAGCTCCTTTATTCGAGCCACACGATCGAAGCCCAAGTTCTCAATCCGAAAGAATCGGTTCTTCAACTCTTCAAGCTCATGACCCCGAGCTTCATAACCCTTTTTCCACCCTTGGCTCTCCAATTTTTCCTTGCGAAGGGCCTCGATCTTGGCCTTCAGCGACTCCTTCTTTGAGGTTAGAATCTCCCTCAGCTTATCCCTCTCCTCGCTTACAGCCTCCAGTTCAGCAGTTAAGCGGGATACTTCAGCTGAAGCTTCTTTTGCTCCCGCCTTCATGGAGAGCTTGGTCGCGACATTCAAAACTGCTGAATTCTGCAAAAAAAAAAAAGAATTAGAATTATTCTGAAGATACAACTCAGATGATCGATCAAGCAGATGCACCTACCACCAGTTCAAGCCTGTCGAAGGCTTCATCCAGAGTAGCCCCCAGAAGGTTGCAGAGTTTCCGGATTACAGCAGTGGGGTGGTTGATGTCAACATCACCCAAACTCTTCATCTTCGGAGTCGAGCCAACAGGCGCACCTGCAATCAACACAAGAGATCAAAGTGTTAGATTATTTCCAAGCTTCAAAGGCAAGACAATCAAGGCAAGTTAGCGCAATTACCTGAGGCTTCAACCCTGGGCTCCTTACCCTTCCCGCGATCGGAGCCACCCTGAGGGGCCGATTTCTCCTTGATAGGAGTCGGCTCTGATTGAGGTTGAGGAGCCCCATCACCCACGCGACTTTCCCTCTCCAAATGAATAGGGGAGGAAGCACCCCGAGGAGGTGAGACTCTTTCTTCCTCTTGTGGCCCGCCTGGCTGGATGAGTCCCGCCACCATGGCAGCCACCTCCTCAGCCAGAGACCGAGAGGGGGGTGGGGGTTGCTCAACCTCCATCCATACCCCCGCTCGTTGTCGCTCCTTCAAGACAGGGAACTTTAGCAGGAATTTGGTCGAGGGGCGTGGGGTTGCTTCCAACCCCACCACTCCTCGACAATTTTATTTTGAAGCGCATCGGCTTCTTCAATTCATCGAACCTATAGGTGGGAACCACCTTTTGGCCATCACCTTCTGTATCCATGACTCCTTCCATTTGACGGGCCTTAGCCTCGTCAATGGGGATGGGAAGCGAATCTTCCCCTTCGGCACCACCAGTGGGGGTGGGAGGAATTTCTTCCTCACCACCCCATTCCCACCATCTCCACCAGAGGGGGTGGAAGAAAGATCACTCTCACCATCCCCATCCTCCTCATCTTCATCATTGCCACTGTTGTCGTGGCTGCCGTTCTCGGTCTCTTCGTCTTCCTCGTCGCTCTCCTTCTTCTTTTCTTTTTCTTCTTCATCATTCTTTTCTTTCTCTTCATCTTCCTTTTGCTTGATGAGGATTTTTCTTTTCTTCTTCGCTGGGCCTCATTGTATCATCAGCTTCTCCTCCACAGTAGGCAATCAGCGCCTGGCAGTATAAACTTTCTTCTCAGCCCGAATCTTCCGGATGATCTTACCCGAATGAGGATCCTCCTCATAGTCAGAATATAAAACTTCATTATCCTCATATCTGTCTCGCGATCGGTGGAGGAGATTGGCCTTACCATATCTCACTGGGCAGTTTGAGAACTGCTTCCATGACCTGGTCCCGCAGGTCAACTCGAGGAATAGATTGTCGATAGCTCCAGCCCTCTCGGAGGTCCAGGCAAAGACGCCTCCCTCGCAGTACATCTTCACTGCATCGTGCACATCGCTTCGGGGGGTATCGGGCACGGAGATGGAAGTCCATGCACCAGAAACAGAAATGGGCCAGTCTGTGTATAATTTGTCCGAAGGGACTGTATCGGTAAGCGGGCGCAGCGGAGATACGCCGGTCAAGCTGAAAAACGGACTGTCCTTCCTCCAAGCCCATCGATAATGGAAGAAAAAATATCCAAGCTCGATCCGAGCAACTTCACCTTCTGGAATACTGGAGTAGCATGCCTTCAAGTCCTCCTGGAAATCCGACTCTACGCGGCAGAAAGCGTAGATAATTCTCCAGGCATTCCCAGTGACCTGCCCCGGGCAAAGGCCGGAAGTGTTCAGTAACCTTGCCGCGAAGGAGGGCAACGGAAGACGCAAACCGTAGTTGAGTTGGCCGATGGTCACAATGGTCCCCATGACCTGCTCATTACTGGCAAAGTTGGTAAAGACGGTCTTCTTGTCAATACCAAACGCAGTCTGGATACTGGGGAGCGAAGGCTGCACCTTCCCTTCTGTGAAGTAAGTGAGCAGTGATTGCCACTTCTTTCTCTTCGAATCTGTGAACTCACCGCCGGTATTGTACACGTACTCCGTTTCCTCTGTCAGAGGCATAAGCGGGCCCAAAGTAAACTTCACTTTAGGGATGTGCTCTGGCCTAGATGGCGCTGAAGCAAACCCTACTCCTTGATGCCTCTTGCCCAGTTGGCCAAGTTCGGCAAGCACGGCCTTGCCTTTACCACGACCCTTCGGAGGGGATGGAACCTCAACAATCTCCTTCCCTTTCCTCTTCGAGGGAACCCCACCAGACTTCTTCGAACTTCCAGAAGACGCCATCTGACCGATCGAGCAAGAGCAGAAATCGGGAGCAAAAGAGTCTGGACTTCGAAAAATTTTGAAAGCGTGAGGCAAAAATGACAGCCAGTGAAACTTATATACCCAGGGTAAAACATGTACGCAAATCGAGAAGACACGTGTCTTCACCTTATCAAATCGCATGTTTTTGTAGGAACACGTGGCATCCATCCATAGCAAGCGCAAAATCAGGCGAACCGTCGGACCAGACGAAACGTCGGACCTACCGGTCCACGTGAACTAACGGTCCAAGCGAGCCACCGGTCTGAGTAAACCGGACCGCCGATTCAAAGCCACATTCAAGCCAACCAAAGATTCAAAACAGGAAGGATCAAGCTCCATCAATGTTCAAAACTCTGCCAGAAGATCGAAGAACAAAACAGCTGTAAATCCTTCTCTGAAGGGCAGGTTCAAAATTTTTTACTGATCGGTAAAACTTGACCGATCGGCTAAAATCATTCGATCGGTCAATTTATTACTGGATCTGGCAAAAAACCAAGGTTTTTTGCCGATCACTCGAACCTTGACCGGATAATTTTTTACCGATCGGTCAAACTTGACCGATCGGCTAAAATCATTCGATCGGTCAATTTATTACTGGATCTGGTAAAAAACCAAGGTTTTTTGCCGATTACTCGAACCTTGACCGGATAATTTTTTACCGATCGGTCAAACTTGACCGATCGGCTAAAATCATTCGATCGGTCAATTTATTACTGGATCTGGTAAAAAACCAAGGTTTTTTGCCGATCACTCGAACCTTGACCGGATAATTTTTTACCGATCGGTCAAACTTGACCGATCGGCTAAAATCATTCGATCGGTCAATTTATTACTGGATCTGGCAAAAAACCAAGGTTTTTTGCCGATCACTCAAACCTTGACCGGATAATTTTTTACCGATCGGTCAAACTTGACCGATCGGCTAAAATCATTCGATCGGTCAATTTATTACTGGATCTGGCAAAAAACCAAGGTTTTTTGCCGATCACTCGAACCTTGACCGGATAATTTTTTACCGATCGGTCAAACTTGACCGATCGGCTAAAATCATTCGATCGGTCAATTTATTACTGGATCTGGCAAAAAACCAAGGTTTTTTGCCGATCACTCGAACCTTGACCGGATAATTTTTTACCGATCGGTCAAACTTGACGGATCGGCTAAAATCATTCGATCGGTCAAATTTTTTACTGGATCGGTCAAAAAACCATGTTTTTTGACCGATCACTCAATCCTTGACCGGTTGAATTTTGACCGATCGGTCAAAATTTGACCGATCGATCAAATTTGACCGATCGGTCAAAAATTAACCGATCGGTCAAAATTGACCGATCGGTCAAATTTTCTACTGGATCGGTCAAAAAACCATGTTTTTTGACCGACCACTAGATCCTTGACCGGTTGAATTTTGACCGATCGGTCAAAATTTGACCGATCGGTCAAATTTGACCGATCGGTCAAAAATTAACCGATCGGTCAAAATCAACCGATCGATCAAATTTTCTACTGGATCGGTCAAAAAACCATGTTTTTTGACCGATCACTCGATCCTTGACCGGTTGAATTTTGACCGATCGGTCAGAATTTGACCGATCGGTCAATATTGACCGATCGGTCAAAAATTAACCGATCGGTCAAAATCAACCGATCGGTCAAATTTTCTACTAGATCGGTCAAAAAACCATGTTTTTTGACCGATCACCCGATCCTTGACCGGTTGAATTTTGACCGATCGGTCAAATTTGTCCGATCGGACAAAAATTAACCGATCGGTCACAATTGACCGATCAATCAAAATTGACCGGTCAGTCCTTTTTTATGCTAACATGCGACAAGCTTCTTCGTGCCTTTTGCGACAGGGGGTTGCTATTTTTTGCACCAAATCCAAGCTAGCCAGAACGAACTCTAGCTAACTTGGAGGGGGTAACTGTGGGTGCAAATTTTGGCAGAAGTTTACCAAACTACCACGGGACCCACCGGCCCTGCCTGGTGGGCCCACGAAGACTACCACGGGACCCACCGGCCCTGCCTGGTGGGCCCACGAGGACCACCGCAGGACCCACCGGCCCTGCCTGGTGGTACCACGAGCCTGTAGAATCCCCCAGAGGATGATAGAATCCCCCAGAGGATGATAGCGGGACCCGCCAGCTTTACCTGGAGAACCCCCAGATGCCGCAACAGAAACCGCCATTTACCACCAGAAAGTTCTATAAATAGCAGAGCCTTCGAATGTAACAGGATCCAAGAATTCTGATTTTCACTCTGAGATCTGATTTTCAGAATCCAGAGTTCTGGAATCTCTCAGCTCCCCATCTACTATCTCTCTTTGATCTTCTTCTCAGAGTGTTTCTAGTGATACTCGGCCTGTCGAGATCACTTTGACATAAGTATTAGTGAATTCGGGTTGCTCCCTATAGCACGGAGACGTAGGCTTCGGCTGAACTCCGAGATCACATCTCTCGTGTCAAGTCTCTGATTGCATCTCTCTCTATTTGCATATCAAAAACAACGACTTCAATCAACAGATCTAGCAACGATCTTCGACTTCAACTTCGATTGACTGGTGAGGCGAAGTCTTCGGGTCGGCACGAAGATTTTCCCCCACACGAATGAATTAGAAAGGATACATTCGTGCGAATGAATTAGAATGGATTGTATGAATGAATTAGAATGGATCGTACGAATGAATTAGAATGAATTGTATGAGTGAATTAGAATCGATACGAAGGAATTAGAATGGATCGTACGAAGGAATTAGAATGGATCATACGAATAAAATAGAATGGATCGTACGAAGGAATTAGAATGGATCGTACGAAGGAATTAGAATGGATCGTACGAAGGAATTAGAATGGATCGTACGAATGAATTAGAATGGATATATTCGTGCAAATGAATTAGAATGGATCGTATGAATGAATTAGAATGGATCGTATGAGTGAATTAGAACGGATAGTACGAATGAAGTAGAATGGATCGTTTGAATGAATTAGAATGGATACATTCGTGCGAATGAATTAGAATGGATCGTATGAATGAATTAGAATAGATTGTGCGAATGAATTAGAATGGATCGTACGAATGAATTAGAATGGATACATTCGTGCGAATAAATTAGAATGGATTGTATGAATGAATTAGAATGGATCGTACGAATGAATTAGAATGGATCGTACGAATGAATTAGAATATTTTGCGCGAATGAATTAGAATGGATCGTACGAATGAATTAGAATGGATCGTACGAAGGAATTAGAATGGATCGTACGAATGAATTAGAATTGATCGTACGAATGAATTAGAATGGATCGTACGAAGGAATTAGAATGGATCGTACGAATGAATTAGAATGGATCGTACGATTGAATTAGAATGGATCATACAAATGAGTAAGAATGGATCGTATGAATGAATTAGATTGGATCGTACGATCCATTCTAATTCATTAGCATGGATCGTGCTAATGAATTAGAATGGAATATACGAATGAATTAGAATGGATCGAAGAATGGATCGTACGAATGAATTAGAATGAATTAGAATGGATCGTACGAATGAATTAGAATAGATCATAGGAATGAATTAGAATGGATTGTGCAAATGAATTAGAATGGATACATTCGTGCGAATGAATTAGAATGGATCGTACGAATAAATTAGAATGGATATATTTGAACGAATAAATTAGAATGGATAATACGAATGAATTAGAATGGATCGTACGAATGAATTAGAATGGATAGTGCGAATGAATTAGAATCGATCGTAAGAATGAATTAGAATGGATCGTACGAATGAATTAGAATGGATCATGCGAATGAGTAAGAATGGATCGTACGAATGAATTAGAATGGATCGTACGAATGAATTTGAATGGATCGTACGAATAAATTAGAATGGATACATTCGTCCGAATGAATTAGAATGGATCATACGAATGAGTAAGAATGGATCATACGAATGAAATAGAATAGATTGTACGAATGAATTAGAATGGATCCTAGTACGATCCATTCTAATTCATTCGTATGATCCATTCTAATTCATTAATAAAATCCATTCTAATCCTTTCACAGGATCCATTCTAATTCATTCGTACGATCCATTCTAATTCATTCGTGCAATCCATTCTATTTCATTCGTACGATCCATTCTTATTCGTACGATCCATTCTAATTCATTCACACGAATGTATCCATTTGTACGAATGAATTAGAATAGATTGTACGAATGAATTAGAATGGATCGTACGAAGGAATTAGAATGGATCATACGAAGGAATTAGAATGGATCGTACGAATGAATTAGAATGGATCGTATGAATGAATTAGAATGGATCGTACGAAGGAATTAGAATGGATTGTACGAATGAATTAGAATGGATATATTCGTGCAAATGAATTAGAATGGATCGTATGAATGTATTAGAATGGATCGTATGAGTGAATTAGAATGGATCGTACGAATGAATTAGAATGGATTGTATGAATGAATTAGAATGGATCGTACGAATGAATTAGAATGGATCATATGAATTAATTAGAATGGATCGTACGAATGAATTAGAATGGATCGTACGAATGAATTAGAATGGATACATTCGCACGAATGAATTAGAATGGATTATGCGAATGAATAAGAACAGATCGTGCGAATGAATTAGAATGGATCGTACGAATGAATTAGAATAGATCGTGCGAATGAATTAGAATGGATCATACGAATGAATTAGAATGGATACATTTGTGCGAATGAATTAGAATGGATCGTACGAATGAATTAGAATGGATCGTATGAATGAATTAGAATGGATCGTACGAATGAATTAGAATGGATCGTGCGAATGAATTAGAATGGATCGTACGAATGAATTAGAATGGATCGTGTGAAAGAATTAGAATGGATCGTACGAATGAATTAGAATGGATCGTGCGAATGAATTAGAATGGATCGTACGAATGAATTATAATGGATACATTTGTGCGAATGAATTAGAATGGATCGTACGAATGAATTAGAATGGATCGTATGAATGAATTAGAATGGATCGTACGAATGAATTAGAATGGATCGTGCGAATGAATTAGAATGGATCATACGAATGAATTAGAATGGATCATACGAATGAACTAGAATGGATACATTCGTGCGAATGAATTAGAATGGATTGTACGAAAGAATTAGAATGGATCGTATGAAATAGAATGGATTGTGCGAATGAATTAGAATGGATCGTGCGAATGAATTAGAATGGATTGTGCGAATGAATAAGAACAGATCGTGCGAATGAATTAGAATGGATCGTACGAATGAATTACAATGGATCGTGCGATACGAAGGAATTAGAATGGATCGTACGAAGGAATTAGAATGGATCATACGAATGAAATAGAATGGATCGTACGAAGGAATTAGAATGGATCGTACGAAGGAATTAGAATGGATCGTTCGAATGAATTAGAATGGATATATTCGTGCAAATGAATTAGAATGGAACGTATGGATGAATTAGAATGGATCGTATGAGTGAATTAGAACGGATAGTACGAATGAAGTAGAATGGATCGTATGAATGAATTAGAATGGATACATTCGTGCGAATGAATTAGAATGGATCGTATGAATGAATTAGAATAGATTGTGCGAATGAATTAGAATGGATCGTACGAATGAATTAGAATGGATACATTCGTGCGAATGAATTAGAATGGATCGTACGAATGAATTAGAATGGATCGTACGAATGAATTAGAATAGATTGCGCGAATGAATTAGAATGGATCGTACAAATGAATTAGAATGGATCGTATGAAGGAATTAGAATGGATCGTACGAATGAATTAGAATGGATCGTACGAATGAATTAGAATGGATCGTACGAAGGAATGATAATGGATCGTACGAATGAATTAGAATGGATCGTACGATTGAATTAGAATGGATCATACGAATGAGTAAGAATGGATCGTATGAATGAATTAGATTGGATCGTACGATCCATTCTAATTCATTAGCATGGATCGTGCTAATGAATTAGAATGGAATATACAAATGAATTAGAATGGATCGTAGAATGGATCGTACGAATGAATTAGAATGAATTAGAATGGATCGTACGAATGAATTAGAATAGATCATAGGAATGAATTAGAATGGATCGTGCAAATGAATTAGAATGGATACATTCGTGCGAATGAATTAGAATGGATCGTGCGAATGAATTAGAATGGATCGTACGAATGAATTAGAATGGTTATATTTGAACGAATAAATTAGAATGGATCATACGAATGAATTAGAATGGATCGTACGAATGAATTAGAATGGATAGTGCGAATGAATTAGAATCGATTTTACGAATGAATTAGAATGGATCGTACGAATGAATTAGAATGGATCATACGAATGAGTAAGAATGGATCGTACGAATGAATTAGAATGGATCATACGAATGAATTAGAATGGATCATATGAATAAATTAGAATGGATACATTTGTCCGAATGAATTAGAATGGATCATACGAATGAATAAGAATGGATCGTACGAATGAAATAGAATAGATTGTACGAATGAATTAGAATGGATCCTACGAATGAATTAGAATGGATCGTGTGAAAGAATTAGAATGGATTGTATGAATGAATTAGAATGGATCGTATGAATGAATCAGAATGGATCGTGCGAATGAATTCGAATGGATCGTACGAATTCATTCTAATTCATTCATACAATCCATTCTAATTCTTTCACACGATCCATTCTAATTCATTCGTACGTTCCATTCTAATTCATTAGCACGATCCATGCTAATTCATTCTTTCGATCAATTCTAATTCATTAGCACGATCCATTCTAATTCATTCGTACGATCCATTCTAATTCATTCGCACGATCCATTCTAATTCATTCATAGGATCCATTCTAATTCATTCATACGATCTATTCTAATTCTTTCGAACGAATGTATCCATTCTAATTCATTCGTACGATCCATTCTAATTCATTCATACGATCCATTCTAATTCATTCGTACGATCCATTCTAATTCATTCGCACAATCCATTCTATTTCATTCGTACGATCCATTCTTACTCATTCGTATGATCCATTATGGATACATTCGTGCGAATGAATTAGAATGGATCATACGAATGAGTAAGAATGGATCGTACGAATGAAATAGAATGGATTGTGCGAATGAATTTGAATGGATCGTACGAATGACTTAGAATGGATCGTGTGAAAGAATTAGAATGGATTAGAATGGATCCTATGAATGAATTAGAATGGATCCTATGAATGAATTAGAATGGATCGTGCGAATGAATTAGAATGGATCGTACGAATGTATTAGAATGGATCGTGCTAATGAATTAGAATTGATCGAACGAATGAATTAGAATGGTTACATTCGTGCGAATGAATTAGAATGGATCGGACGAATGAATTAGAATGGATCGGACGAATGAGTAAGAATGGATCGTACGAATGAAATAGAATAGATCGTACGAATAAATTAGAATGGATCG
The DNA here is from genome assembly GCA_947650365.1 of Chamaelirium japonicum. NCBI lineage: Eukaryota > Viridiplantae > Streptophyta > Magnoliopsida > Liliales > Melanthiaceae > Chamaelirium > Chamaelirium japonicum. The sequence goes on from CANTAL010000105.1 coordinate 305,545, forward strand.
TACGAAGGAATTAGAATGGATCGTACGAATGAATTAGAATGGATATATTCGTGCAAATGAATTAGAATGGATCGTATGAATGTATTAGAATGGATCGTATGAGTGAATTAGAATGGATCGTACGAATGAATTAGAATGGATTGTATGAATGAATTAGAATGGATCGTACGAATGAATTAGAATGGATCATATGAATTAATTAGAATGGATCGTACGAATGAATTAGAATGGATCGTACGAATGAATTAGAATGGATACATTCGCATGAATGAATTAGAATGGATTGTGCGAATGAATAAGAACAGATCGTGCGAATGAATTAGAATGGATCGTACGAATGAATTAGAATAGATCGTGCGAATGAATTAGAATGGATCATACGAATGAATTAGAATGGATACATTTGTGCGAATGAATTAGAATGGATCGTACGAATGAATTAGAATGGATCGTATGAATGAATTAGAATGGATCGTACGAATGAATTAGAATGGATCGTGCGAATGAATTAGAATGGATCGTACGAATGAATTAGAATGGATCGTGTGAAAGAATTAGAATGGATCGTACGAATGAATTAGAATGGATCGTGCGAATGAATTAGAATGGATCGTACGAATGAATTATAATGGATACATTTGTGCGAATGAATTAGAATGGATCGTACGAATGAATTAGAATGGATCGTATGAATGAATTAGAATGGATCGTACGAATGAATTAGAATGGATCGTGCGAATGAATTAGAATGGATCATACGAATGAATTAGAATGGATCATACGAATGAACTAGAATGGATACATTCGTGCGAATGAATTAGAATGGATTGTACGAAAGAATTAGAATGGATCGTATGAAATAGAATGGATTGTGCGAATGAATTAGAATGGATCGTGCGAATGAATTAGAATGGATTGTGCGAATGAATAAGAACAGATCGTGCGAATGAATTAGAATGGATCGTACGAATGAATTACAATGGATCGTGCGATACGAAGGAATTAGAATGGATCGTACGAAGGAATTAGAATGGATCATACGAATGAAATAGAATGGATCGTACGAAGGAATTAGAATGGATCGTACGAAGGAATTAGAATGGATCGTTCGAATGAATTAGAATGGATATATTCGTGCAAATGAATTAGAATGGATCGTATGGATGAATTAGAATGGATCGTATGAGTGAATTAGAACGGATAGTACGAATGAAGTAGAATGGATCGTATGAATGAATTAGAATGGATACATTCGTGCGAATGAATTAGAATGGATCGTATGAATGAATTAGAATAGATTGTGCGAATGAATTAGAATGGATCGTACGAATGAATTAGAATGGATACATTCGTGCGAATAAATTAGAATGCATTGTATGAATGAATTAGAATGGATCGTACGAATGAATTAGAATGGATCGTACGAATGAATTAGAATAGATTGCGCGAATGAATTAGAATGGATCGTACAAATGAATTAGAATGGATCGTATGAAGGAATTAGAATGGATCGTACGAATGAATTAGAATGGATCGTACGAATGAATTAGAATGGATCGTACGAAGGAATGATAATGGATCGTACGAATGAATTAGAATGGATCGTACGATTGAATTAGAATGGATCATACGAATGAGTAAGAATGGATCGTATGAATGAATTAGATTGGATCGTACGATCCATTCTAATTCATTAGCATGGATCGTGCTAATGAATTAGAATGGAATATACAAATGAATTAGAATGGATCGTAGAATGGATCGTACGAATGAATTAGAATGAATTAGAATGGATCGTACGAATGAATTAGAATAGATCATAGGAATGAATTAGAATGGATCGTGCAAATGAATTAGAATGGATACATTCGTGCGAATGAATTAGAATGGATCGTGCGAATGAATTAGAATGGATCGTACGAATGAATTAGAATGGTTATATTTGAACGAATAAATTAGAATGGATCATACGAATGAATTAGAATGGATCGTACGAATGAATTAGAATGGATAGTGCGAATGAATTAGAATCGATTTTACGAATGAATTAGAATGGATCGTACGAATGAATTAGAATGGATCATACGAATGAGTAAGAATGGATCGTACGAATGAATTAGAATGGATCATACGAATGAATTAGAATGGATCATATGAATAAATTAGAATGGATACATTTGTCCGAATGAATTAGAATGGATCATACGAATGAGTAAGAATGGATCGTACGAATGAAATAGAATAGATTGTACGAATGAATTAGAATGGATCCTACGAATGAATTAGAATGGATCATGTGAAAGAATTAGAATGGATTGTATGAATGAATTAGAATGGATCGTATGAATGAATTAGAATGGATCGTGCGAATGAATTCGAATGGATCGTACGAATTCATTCTAATTCATTCATACAATCCATTCAAATTCTTTCACACGATCCATTCTAATTCATTCGTACGTTCCATTCTAATTCATTAGCACGATCCATGCTAATTCATTCTTTCGATCAATTCTAATTCATTAGCACGATCCATTCTAATTCATTCGTACGATCCATTCTAATTCATTCGCACGATCCATTCTAATTCATTCATAGGATCCATTCTAATTCATTCATACGATCTATTCTAATTCTTTCGAACGAATGTATCCATTCTAATTCATTCGTACGATCCATTCTAATTCATTCATACGATCCATTCTAATTCATTGGTACGATCCATTCTAATTCATTCGCACAATCCATTCTATTTCATTCGTACGATCCATTCTTACTCATTCGTATGATCCATTATGGATACATTCGTGCGAATGAATTAGAATGGATCATACGAATGAGTAAGAATGGATCGTACGAATGAAATAGAATGGATTGTGCGAATGAATTTGAATGGATCGTACGAATGACTTAGAATGGATCGTGTGAAAGAATTAGAATGGATTAGAATGGATCCTATGAATGAATTAGAATGGATCCTATGAATGAATTAGAATGGATCGTGCGAATGAATTAGAATGGATCGTACGAATGTATTAGAATGGATCGTGCTAATGAATTAGAATTGATCGAACGAATGAATTAGAATGGATACATTCGTGCGAATGAATTAGAATGGATCGGACGAATGAATTAGAATGGATCGGACGAATGAGTAAGAATGGATCGTACGAATGAAATAGAATAGATCGTACGAATGAATTAGAATGGATCGTACGAAGGAATTAGAATGGATCGTACGAATGAATTAGAATGGATATATTCGTGCAAATGAATTAGAATGGATCGCATGAATGTATTAGAATGGATCGTATGAGTGAATTAGAATGGATCGTACGAATGAATTAGAATGGATCGTATGAATGAATTAGAATGGATACATTCGTGTGAATGAATTAGAATGGATCGTATGAACGAATTAGAATAGATTTTGTGAATGAATTAGAACTGATCGTACGAATGAATTAGAATTAATACATTCGTGCGAATGAATTAGAATGGATTGTATGAATGAATTAGAATGGATCCTATGAATGAATTAGAATGGATCGTGCGAATGAATTAGAATGGATCGTACGAATGAATTAGAATGGATCGTGCTAATGAATTCGAATTGATCGAACGAATGAATTAGCATGGATCGTGCTAATGAATTAGAATGGAACTTACAAAGGAATTAGAATGGATCGTGTGAAAGAATTAGAATAGATTGTATGAATGAATTAGAATGAATTCGTACGATCCATTCGAATTCATTCGCACGATCCATTCTAATTCATTCATACGATCCATTCTAATTCATTCATACAATCAATTCTAATTCTTTCACACGATCCATTCTAATTCATTCGTAGGATCCATTCTAATTCATTCGTACAATCTATTCTATTTCATTCGTTCGATCCATTTCTACTCATTCGTATGATCCATTCTAATTTATTCGGACGAATGTATCCATTCTAATTTATTCGTACGATTCATTCTAATTCATTCGGACGATCCATTCTAATTCATTCGTACGATCCATTCTAATTCATTCGTCCGATCCATTCTAATTCATTCGCACGAATGTATCCATTCTAATTCATTCGTACGATCCATTCTAATTCATTCGTACGATCCATTCTAATTCATTCGTAAGATCCATTCTAATTCATTCGTATGATCCATTATAATTCATTCATACGATCCATTCTAATTCATTTGCACGAATATATCCATTCTAATTCATTCGTACGATCCATTCTAATTCCTTCGTACGATCCATTCTAATTCATTCGTACGATCCATTCTAATTCATTCGTACGATCTATTCTAATTCATTCGTACGATCCATTCTAATTCATTCATACGATCCATTCTAATTCCTTCGTACGATCCATTCTAATTCATTCGTACGATCCATTCTAATTCATTCATACAATCCATTCTAATTCTTTCACACGATCCATTCTAATTCATTCGTACAATCCATTCTAATTCATTCGTGCAATCCATTCTATTTCATTCGTACGATCCATTCTTACTCATTCGTACGATCCATTCTAATTCATTCACACGAATGTATCTATTCGTACGAATGAATTAGAATAGATTGTACGAATGAATTAGAATGGATCGTACGAATGAATTAGAATGGATCGTACGAAGGAATTAGAATGGATCGTACGAATGAATTAGAATGGATCGTACGAATGAATTAGAATAGATCGTACGAATGAATTAGAATGGATCGTACGAAGGAATTAGAATGGATCGTACGAATTAATTAGAATGGATATATTCGTGCAAATGAATTAGAATGGATCGTATGAATGTATTAGAATGGATCGTATGAGTGAATTAGAATGGATCGTACGAATGAATTAGAATGGATCGTATGAATGAATTAGAATGGATACATTCGTGCGAATGAATTAGAATTGATCGTACGAATGAATTAGAATGGATCGTGCGAATGAATTAGAATGGATCGTGCGAATGAATTAGAATGGATCTTACGAATGAATTAGAATGGATCGTACGAATGAATTAGAATGGATCATACGAATGAATTAGAATGGATACATTCGTGCGAATGAATTAGAATGGATCGGACGAATGAATTAGAATGGATCGTACGAATGAATTAGAATGGATCAAATGAATGAATTAGAATGGTTACATTCATGCGAATGAATTAGAATGGATCGTACGAATGGATTAGAATGGATCGTACGAATGGATTAGAATGGATACATTCGAGCGAATGAATTAGAATGGATCGTACGATTGAATTAGAATGGATTGTACGAATGGATTAGAATGGATCCTACGAATGGATTAGAATGGATACCTTTGTGCATATGAATTAGAATGGTTCGTACGAATGAATTAGAATGGATCATATTAATGAATTAGAATGGATCTTATGAATGAATTAGAATGGATACATTCGTGCGAATGAATTAGAATGGATCGTGCGAATCAATTAGACTGGATCATGCGAATGAATAAGAATAGATCATACGAATGAATTAGAATGGATCGTACGAATTAATTAGAATGTATACATTCGTGCGAATGAATTAGAATGGATTGTATGAATGAATTAGAATGGATCGTACGAATGAATTAGAATGGATCATACGAATTAATTAGAATGGATCATACGAATGAATTAGAATGGATCGTACGAATGAATTAGAATGGATCGTACGAATGAATTAGAATGGATACATTCGTGCGAATGAATTAGAATGGATTGTGCGAATGAATAAGAACAGATCGTGCGAATGAATTAGAATGGATCGTACGAATGAATTAGAATGGATCGTGCGAATGAATTAGAATGGATCGTACGAATGAATTAGAATGGATACATTTGTGCGAATGAATTAGAATGGATCGTACGAATGAATTAGAATGGATCGTATGAATGAATTAGAATGGATCGTACGAATGAATTAGAATGGATCGTGCGAATGAATTAGAATGGATCGTACGAATGAATTAGAATGAATCGTACGAATGAACTAGAATGGATACATTCGTGCGAATGAATTAGAATGGATCGTACGAATGAATTAGAATGGATCGTACGAATGAATTAGAATGGATCTTACGAATGAATTAGAATGGATCGTACGAATGAATTAGAATGGATACATTCGTGCGAATGAATTAGAATGGATCGGACGAATGAATTAGAATGAATCGTACGAATGAATTAGAATGGATCATACGAATGAATTAAAATGGATCGTACGAATAAATTAGAATGGATACATTCGTCCGAATGAATTAGAATGGATCATACGAATGAGTAAGAATGGATCGTACGAATGAAATAGAATAGATTGTACGAATGAATTAGAATTGATCCTACGAATGAATTAGAATGGATCATGTGAAAGAATTAGAATGAATTGTATGAATGAATTAGAATGGATCGTATGAATGAATTGGAATGGATCGTGCGAATGAATTCGACTGGATCGTACGAATTCATTCTATTTCATTCATACAATCCATTCTAATTCTTTCACACCATCTATTCTAATTCATTCGTAGGATCCATTCTAATTCATTCGTACAATCTATTCTATTTCATTCGTACGATCCATTCTTACTCATTCGTATGATCCATTCTAATTCATTCATACAATCTATTCTATTTCATTTGTACGATCCATTCTTACTCATTCGTATGATCCATTCTAATTCATTCGGACGAATGTATCCATTCTAATTTATTCTTACGATCCATTCTAATTCATTCGTACGATCCATTCTAATTCTTTCATACGATCCATTCAAATTCATTCATACAATCCATTCTAATTCTTTCACACGATCCATTCTAATTCATTCGTATGATCCATTCTAATTCATTCGTACAATCTATTCTATTTCATTCGTACGATCCATTCTTACTCATTCGTATAATCTATTCTAATTCATTCGGATGAATGTATCCATTCTAATTTATTCGTACGATCCATTCTAATTTATTCGTACGATCCATTCTAATTCATTCGTACGATCCATTCTAATTCAGTCGTCTGATCCATTCTAATTCATTGGCACGAATGTATCCATTCTAATTCATTCGTACGATCCATTCTAATTCATTCGTACGATCCATTCTAATTCATTCGTAAGATCCATTCTAATTCATTCTTACGATCCATTCTAATTCATTCGTACGATCCATTCTAATTCATTCGCACGAATGTATCCATTCTAGTTTATTCATACGATCCATTCTAATTCATTCGTACGATCCATTCTAATTCATTCGCACGATCCATTCTAATTCATTCATACGATACATTCTAATTCATTCATACGATCCATTCTAATTCATTCGTACGATCCATTCTAATTCATTCGCACAAATGTATCCATTCTAATTCATTCGTACGATCCATTCTAATTCATTCGCACGATCCATTCTAATTCATTCGTACGATCCATTCTAATTCTTTCACACGATCCATTCTAATTCATTCGTACGATCCATTCTAATTCATTCGCACGATCCATTCTAATTCATTCGTACGATCCATTCTAATTCATTCATACGATCCATTCTAATTCATTCGTACGATCCATTCTAATTCATTCGCACAAATGTATCCATTCTAATTCATTCGTACGATCCATTCTAATTCATTCGCACGATCCATTCTAATTCATTCGTACGATCCATTCAAATTCATTCGCACGATCTGTTCTTATTCATTCGCACAATCCATTCTAATTCATTCGCACGAATATATCCATTCTAATTCATTCATACGATCCATTCTAATTTATTCGTACGATCCATTCTAATTCATTCGTATGATCCATTCTAATTAATTCGTATGATCCATTCTAATTCATTCGTACGATCCATTCTAATTCATTCATACAATCCATTCTAATTCATTCGTACGATCCATTCTAATTCACTCATACGATCCATTCTAATACATTCATACGATCCATTCTAATTCATTTGCACGAATATATCCATTCTAATTCATTCGTACGATCCATTCTAATTCATTCGTACGATCCATTCTAATTCATTCGTACGATCTATTCTAATTCATTCGTACGATCCATTCTAATTCATTCTTACGATCCATTCTAATTCCTTCGTACGATCCATTCTATTTCATTCGTACTGTTCGGGGGATTTTTTTCACTGGTCCGAGCGGGATGCCTGCAAGACAAAGAAAAGGCGTTAGAACGGCTGGCTCCCTTAGGAGCGCAGACCCTCCGACGCTCAAGTCAGTCTCGGTTGCACAACGGCGAGCTTTAGTGGACGAAAGTGGAAGGGAATAGGGTTTCGAACCTGTACTATGGAGCCTGGGGGTGAGCATTTATAGCAATCGGTGGCCTACCGTGGCCCGACACGTGGAGATTCTTCCAGGGCCTTCTAGACCCCCACGATCCGGCTCGCGTGGGTCTCTGTCAGTCCTTGGTACTCACGCCCTGACATTCTTTGTCGCCGAGCCTACCAGGCGGTTTGAGTGGGGAAGAGCATCTTTCTTGTCACTGCCAGGTGGTTATTCTGGAATGTTCAAGTCTGGGAGGTCTCGAACTGATTCGAGCGAGCTTCCGTGGACCACGTTTGTCCACGTAGCTTCCGTGGGGTTTCGACACCTGGCATCCTTTCATACATTGTGGGCGACCTCCGATGGGGAGCTAAGGCGAGCTCGCCCTCCATTGCTCCGCCTTCTCTTCCACATCTATCAAGAGTCGGACCTCACGGGAGCAACCTCTTCGATAAGCTGGGGAGTTCTAGCGAGCTTGGGCGAGCTCCTGAGCGAGCTTGGGCGAGCTCCTGCGCGAGCTAGGGGCGAGCTCCTGTGCGAGCTAGGGGCGAGCTCCTGCACGAGCTAGGGGCGTTTGCGGTGCCGGTGTCTTCGTTATGCATGACGGTCTAACTCCCGCTACCACTGCAAGCGAGTTCTCGCGCGGGCTTGGCGAGCTCCTGGGCGAGCTTAGGCGAGCTCCTGAGCGAGCTTAGGCGGGCTCCTGGGCGAGCTTGGCGAGCTCCTGAGCGAGCTTAGGAAAGCTCCTGGGCGAGCTCAGGCGAGCTCCAGCGTGCTTAGGCGAGCTCCTAAGAGTGCTCTTGGCCTAGGCCCCTTCAGCCCAATGTGGATCTCGCTCCCTGTCAAGGTGATTTGGTGAGTACGGGGGGGGGGGGGGGGGGGGGGGGGGCAAACTCCAGGGCAGATTTTAGCTACCCCCAACATTACCCCCTCCTAAGGGAGCGACCAAGGAGACTTTGGCGCTTGCTCAGGAGTCTTATTGCGCATGCCGGTCAAATTAGAAGCGCCAGCCATTGGCGACGTCCACCTTGTGGGCTGCGGGCACCTGCCGTTGGCGGTGTGCGTCAGCCACGACCGATCTCCTTCCGGTGCGAGCTTGTCACACGCGGCCAGGGTCTGCTTCGGGCGAGCTTGGGCACCAGCCGTGGGCGATCTGCGTCGAGAGTTTTGACTCACAGTATTTCACAAACGCTGGGCAGGCCGGGAGCGTCAGCCACGAGCGATCTCCTTCCGGTGTGAGCTTGTCACACGCGGTCAGGGTCTGCCTCGGGCGAGCTGCGGGCATCTGCCGTGTGCGGTCTGCGCCGAGAGCTTTGACTGCCATTACTCCACAAACGCCGGGCGGGCCGCGAGCGTCAGCCGCGAGCGATCTCCTTCCGGTGCGAGCTTGTCACACGCGGTCAGGGTCTGCCTCGAGCGAGCTGCGGGCACCTGCCGCGAGCGGTCTGCGTCGAGAGTTTTGACTCTCAGTATTTCACAAACGCTGGGCGGACCGCGAGCATCAGCCACGAGCGATCTCCTTCCGGTGCGAGCTTGTCACACGCAGCCAGGGTCTGCTTCGGGCGAGCTTGGGCGCCAGCCGTGGGCGATCTACGTCGAGAGTTTTGACTCCCAGTATTTCACAGATGCTGGGCGGGCCGGAGCATCAGCCACGAGCATCTCCTTCCGATGCGAGCTTGTCACACGTGGCCAGGGTCTGCTTCGGGCGAGCTTGGGCGCCAGCCGCGAGCAGTCTGCACCGAGAGCTTTGACTGCCAGTACTCCACAAACGCCGGGCGGGCCGGGAGCGTCAGCCACGAGCGATCTCCTTCCGGTGCGAGCTTGTCACACGCGGTCAGGGTCTGCCTCGGGTTAGCTGCGAGCACCAGCCACGGGCGATCTTGTGACTTGGGTATTGCTCCGAATCTCCGACGGTCGCCTCAGTTTGAATGCGGCGCGAGGCTCAATGCTGATACAATGAATCTCATCATGAGATCCCGATCGGCGCGAGACACGTGTCTTCTTCTTATTCGCTCCTTTTCCTGTCAATAAAGGACAGCGTCGGCGCCGGCGCAGCCTTTTCCCATGCGTGGTCCATGTGGCACTGCCTGATTGGAGAAAGGCGAGCGGTCGCTTCAATCGTCGGCGTGTCGCCTCGTTGGGCGTGCTCGAGTATTAACTGCGGCTCGATTCACCTGCCTCTCACTTGCCTATAAATAGGAGACGGGGGGTGATTTTTTACCGCTGCGTGAAAAACAGCTCTCCCTTCCTTCTTTGCTTTCAGCTCGCAGCTCGTAGCTCGCTAGCACCCTCTTGCTCTTATGGCTTCTTCTGCTGCCGCTTCTTCTGCTGCTGCTGCTTCCTCCCATGAGGAACCTCTCAATGTTGCCCCCATTTCGGTGCTTGAACCTGGCATCGAGGAGGTTCCCTCAAGGGAGCCCACCGTTGTCTGGTTCAATGACATCGGCGGGGCGCTGATCCCTGCTAGCTTACGTTTCGCGACGAACATTCCTCAGGAGCTCGCCATCCTGCCCTTCCCGCACTCGGGGAGGCCGCTCTCCGGCACTGCGGTCTCCGTGGGGCAGATTTGGTCAGGGCTCCGGCTACCCCTGAACCACCTCGCCAGCGAGCTACTAGAACTGGCGGGCTTGTGCCCTGCTCAGCTTCCAGGAAACTCATGGGGGATTCTCTACGGGCTTTCTCGAATTGAGGAAGCCCTCAACGTGAGGATCCCCCTTGCCTACCTCCTGAAGAAATGGTTCCTCAAGCCAGGGACCGCCTTCATCGAGGCGGGCTGCGGCCAGTTTTATCTCACTGGTTGTGCTGGCGAGGTACTTCCGTTCACCGCCGTTAAGAACAAGGACCGGTACTGGAAACAGTATCCGTTCGTGATCGACGGCGACTGGCGAGGTCCTCAAGCTGGCATCCCCTCTCTTCCTGGCAGACCGCCTCTCCCTGTCTTCAAGGAGATCGCAGAATACCGGCCAAAGGGGAAGAAGTGCATCGCCGCTGCCCGCGAGAGATCGCTCGACGAGGCGATTCTGGACTTCCTCGGGGGTCGAACCCTCGAGAAGGTCCTCCCGCCGGACTTTTCCTTCCTCTGGAAGGATCTCCGGACCGGAACCGTCACCACCCGGCAGAAGGTGATGCGAAAGAAGGTCGCGGTCTCCAGGCGTGCTGTCGCGACCTCCACGGCGGCGCCCTCGACCTCCACGGCGGCGACCTCGGTGAAGAAGGGGAAGAAGCAGGCTTCCCCCATTCAAGTCGCCGACAAGGACACCCTCGAGATGCTCCACGAGGAGGATATCGCGCCACCGCCGCCACCAGCCCGCAAAGCAGCCCCAGGTCAGGCGACCACCCTTTCTGTCATTTCTCCGAGGGCCCCAGTCCCGGAGCCTTGGCGACGTCGCATTTCCTTCGTCGAGCCCGAGGATCCGCGCGTCGAGCTTCTTCTCAGCATGGCGGAAGTGGAGTCCCCAATGGCTGAAGTGCTGATGCGTGGATTCCCAGGTGACCTGACTAAAACTTTGTTTGTTGCGGTGATGAATCCAGAGGAGGGCGCCTCGCGGAATAAGACGAAGAAGAAGACTCCTTCAGCCCGCCCGTCGGGAGAGGACAATACCGCTCGGGAGGCTCGCGAAGCCTTCCAACAGGTCCTCGAGGAGCGGAGGAAGGCCGCCCTCGCGGAGGCGGGCTTGGGATCAGCCGATGATCTCAGCACGACCTCCAGCTCCGACGACGAGGAGCGGCCTTTGGGAGATGAGCCCACGCCAGCAACCGCGGGGCTTCCCCCGCCCTTCGAGGGACCGGTGCCGCCGACCTCGATCTCTCCTGCACCCGCTCCGAGCGAGATCCCAGCACCGGCTGCGCCTGCTCCCAGCACGCCCGTGCCCGAGCCCGCGCCCGCCGATTCCAGCGCGCCCGCGGCTGCTGCTTTCAGCGCACCCGCACCCGCGCCCGCGCCCGCGCCCGAGCCCGCATCCGCCGCTTCCAACGCGCCCACGCTCGTGCCCGCACCCGTCGCTTCCAATGCGCCCGCGCCCGCACCTGAGCCCGCGCTTGCTGCTTCCAGCGCGCCTGCGCCCTCTGCTCCCAGCACGCCCGCGCCCGCGCCCGAGCCCGCGTCCGCCGCTTCCAGCGCGCCCGCGCCCGCGGCTGCTGCTTTCAGCGCGCCCGCGCCCGCGCCTGCTGCTTGCAGCGCGCCTGCGCCCTCTGCTCCCAGCGCGCCCGCGCCCGAGCCCGCGCCCGCGCCCGCTGCTTCCAGCGCGCCTGCGCCCGCTGCTCCCTCCGTGCCCTCTGCTCTCGAGGTTCCCAGCCTCCCGGAGGAGCTGGGCGGGTTGGTCTACTGGTCTCCGGACCTGGGGACCATCCTGGACGATCTTCCGAGCTCAAGCTCGGAAGCATCGGACCCTGGTGTGCCCGAAGAGGGCCCCAGCGCCCAAGGGGTTGAGGCCGCTCCGGTCGTGGCCCCCGCGGTGCTCGAGCCCGCTGATGCTGCCGCCGCCTCGCCTCCTCCAGCCACTCCGATCGAGGGAAGCCAGGCGGGCTCCTCCTCAGGCGGCCCTGAGCGCGCCCCCTACTATACACGAGAGATCTTAGGGCGCAACATTTTCGCCCGGACTCCCTACATCGTCCTCATCAACCGGCTCATCGAGGTAAGATTACCTTTGCGCTCCTTTGGCTTACATCCCTTTCTTGTTCTAGTTTTCTTCTAACCCCACTGTTTCGCTTTGCCATAGGTGGAGCGGGTCAGTCGGGCTCTCGCCGATGAGGTCGCTGGCGTGGTGGGGGATACTATCGCCCTCTACGATGACACTCTCCATAGCTCGGAGAGGAGAGTAGACGAGCACATCCACCAGCTTCACCAGGCGGACCGATCCGGCGAGCTCCGAGCTGAGGTGGACCGGCTGCGCCAGCAGGCCGCCTCTGTTGATACAGAGGTTGCCCAACTGCGCCAGCGGGCTGCCACTCTCACCACGGGGCTAGCCTCGGTCGAGGACGCTGGTGCTCGCGCCCTCGCTGACCTACAAGAGGCAACCAAAGCCAAAGAGACCGCCCAGAAAGAGATCCTCGAGCTCCGCAGCCAGGTGGCGGCCTCCCGGGACGAGATCACAGCGCTGAAGGAGGCCCATCTCCGCGACCTCAACTCCCAGCGAGAGCGCCTCCAGTCGCAGCTGGGCGAGCTCCTCCAGAAGGGCGCGCTAGACGCCATCGAGAAGTACAAGACCGAAAGGTCAAAGAAGAGGAAGCGCGGCGACGACAATGGCGCGGGTGCTGGCCCTGCTTAGGCTCCATCTTTGTAACCCTTGTAATCTTTACGATAAATGCGATGAATAGAATATTTTTGAGCTCGCCCTTGTGTACTCTTCTGTGTTTCTTTTCTTTCTGCGAGTCCGCTCATGAGTCCGCTTTAGGAGTTTCGCAGCGATCTCGAGAGTGATACCCCGGGCGAGGCAACTAATTCGATTCAACCATTTTATTTTAAAATACATGCAAACGAAAAACTCGGCATGCTCGCTAAACCTCAACATAGTCTCTGAGCCCGGAAAAACGATAAGCGAACCCAAAGACTAAAAACTTTCCTACACTCAGAGACTTAAACCATTTTTATTTTTGAAAGAAACTAATAAGTTCTAGCTGCCCCCTGCCCGGTTAATTTCCCTCGATGATCCTGTTCAGCGGATTTGCCCTTTGAGGGGTACGCTCACGCCAGGATGCTTCCGTTCATGGCAGGTGAACGCGAAGGATCCCGGTTAGGTTTAGAGTCCACTAGGCAGCGGACTTCCCCGGGAATCTCAAGGTCGCCCACTGGCTGCCTCTGAGGATCCCGGTCTTGCTTTAAGTCCGCACAACGGCGGACTGTCCCGGGAATCTCAAGGTCGCCCACTGGCTGCCTCTGAGGATCCCGGTCTTGCTCTAAGTCCGCACAACGGCGGACTACCCCGGAAAGCTCAAGGTCGCCCACTGGCTGCCTCTAAGGATCCCGGTCTTGCTTTAAGTCCGCACAACGGCGGACTACCCCGGGAAGCTCAAGGTCGCCCACTGGCTGCCTCTGAGGATCCCGGTCTTGCTTTAAGTCCGCACAACGGCGGACTACCCCGGAAAGCTCAAGGTCGCCAACTGGCTGCCTCTGAGGATCCCGGTCTTCCTTTAAGTCCGCACAACGGCGGACTGCCCCGGGAAGCTCAAGGTCGCCCACTGGCTGCCTCTGAGGATCCCGGTCTTGCTTTAAGTCCGCACAACGGCGGACTGCCCCGGGAAGCTCAAGGTCGCCCACTGGCTGCCTCTGAGGATCCCGGTCTTGCTTTAAGTCCGCACAACGACGGACTGCACATTATAGTGTTGGAAATAAATCCATGGTAGAGGCCCGCAGCGGAAGCAAAGTGAAGGTCCGAGGACCGTAGGCGGTGTGCGTTACATATCAAAATTTTCATCGAAACGATCTACATATGCGTGTATGAAACTAGCATGGCAACTACGCGAATCCCTAACGACGATCTAACGCAAAAGAACAATCTAGCATGTATGCATGTTCTAATTATGTTAGATCTACTTGTTAGAGATCATACCTGCGTGCAGAATCTTTCACCGCGACAAATTTCTTCTTTGTCGATGGAGACGGGCTACGGATCTGCTCGACATAGCTTCGGTACGACAGCCATAACTTTCTGCTCCAAACTCTGATTGGGCTGAAATTTGGACTGTAGGTAGCCAACTTCGAGATGCAACTTTTGCAATAAGTTTCACGTCATTTGGACTTCTGTAGATCCCGAAATCACAGAAAAAACGCTGATTTTCTGTGCAGATTCTGGACAGCAAAAGGTTGCGGGAGACGCCTTCTAGTTCACCCGATCTCACACGATGCACGGCACCTCATCGATGGATCTCTGAGTGCCTCCATACGACGAGCCTTCTCCTTCTACCAAACACCATGTGAGGAAGACGAGTCGCCATCCAATGGCGCAAACGAGAGAGAGAGAGACGAGAGAGGAGATGCGAAGAGAGGAGAGGGGGCGGCTAGGGTTTCCCCATGGCTTGGGCCGGCCCTAGGGCTTGCATGGCTCATTAATTTCGTCCCCCCCTCTCTCCCTATGCATTATATAGGGCCGGCCTTATCCTTACGGATAAGCCTAGCAGATAGGATTGACTGATTCAAACCTCTCCCTATATATCTCTTCTTTTATCTCTATTTTTTCCTTGTTTTCGAAAACGGTCAAAACCAGCCCGTTTTCTGCGCCTCATGACCGGCCCTTTCATCGGAGGCAACAACCTCCTGAAAATAATAGGGCCGGCCTTGACCAGTCTCTCAACACTTAGGGCCGGCCCCCCTTAGTGCATAGTGGCGCATAGTATGACCAAAACGCCCTTATGTCACTAGGTGGCCGTTCCTCGTGTACGAGACTTTGCAAGGCACACATAAGTGAAGTGCACCAGTGATTTCACTATTCTCTGAGGTTCCCGTAGGGTGCCCCTAGTGAAGTCAACTAGTCAACTCGCAACATATCCCGGTGCATTGCACCCATGTGGCAAAGTCCACTTATGACAAGGAATTGCTACATGCGTCTCTGCACTAACCTAGGGTTTCCCCTTAGTGCACACATGTAGCTATGCATCTACCGTGCACTAGTGCGAAGCACTCACGGAGCGTAGGCTTGGACTTCTCGCTTCCTCTAACTACGTTCTGTGTTTCGACGAGATGGTATAAGAACCGTACATAATGTCGATAAGGTGGAACCTTCAGGGACCAGGGTTCATGGCTTCCAACTCAGACTCGATCGACACACTACCCGAGTGTACCATCGATCCTCTGAGTCCGAGTTAACCTGCGTAGCCACCCAGAGTGCGACGTAGGCTGCACTCTAATTCCCCCGGACTTACTATGTTCTCCCTCATACCCCTGCTCTCCGCTTAGTATGGTAAACCCGTTGTCCCTCCAACTGGTGCCATGACGCAACTCGAGCGGTGGAGAATACCGTCAGACTCGAGTACTCATATGACTCGGTTCCTTCCAGGTTGACCGCATATATCGTATCTCCGATTACTCTTTCGAGCAACCGGATCCGTCACTAGTCCAACTGATGACCACCTGGCCAGGGTCTAATACGACGTAGGTCAGACCAAGGAACGCACCTCCCGTTAGGGGTGTGGATAGCCTGCAGGAGTGACATGCTAATGCAACGCCAGCCGGGTAACCCAGTACACCGTGGTTTTGGATCACTGTATCCGGATCCTCACACATTGGTGCGCCAAAGCACCACACAACTGGTTAGTCCACTAGACATGGTTCCTCAGGGTTTAGGACCATTTTACCCTAAGCAGAAACACGGTTTAGTGCACCGGTGTCTGCTCACCGATCTGTGTACCGTGTTGGTTCCGTTCGGCCACAAACACTGTGCCTGGTAATGACCGTGGTGGAGACACCCACGCTCTGTCATCCCAACAGCTTAACCTGATAGGGCGACCAACCCTAATCAGAGCTGCGAACGTATTTAGGTTACATGGGACCAGTCCTTTGAGTCTCCCACTCAAGAGGATTACCATGTAGCCATGGCTCTCTGTTCTGTAATCAGAACACGTACTAAGGTACGTACCTAGATGCAATCTTATACTATCAACCATACATAGCTAAACTATAGGTTTTACGAGCTGTAGACCTCACCAATTCTAACATATAGATCATGTGGGCTCTTTTCTGCGCTGAGCTTCTGAGCTAACTTCTTTGTTGAAACCTCCGTCGTTCGGTGAAATCCCGCTCCCCGGGTCCCGGAGGCAGGCGCCAATTCGTCGGCCTTCCAGCGACCACCGGGGGGGCTTCCGCGGGCTATACGGCAGGAGTTGCGGGCGGTCCGGGCAAAGGTGCCACCTGTGGCACCTCCCGCTTCTCCACGGCCTTAACGACGAGAGGTCGCAAAGCCGGAGGAGGTCGCTGCTCGACTGCCTTTCCCTTCCGGTCTAACACCGCATCCTCGAGCCTGATGTGCTGCTGGACAAAGGCGAATAGCTCGACGATCGTGCGGGGATCCTTGATTACCATGGCGTCATGAAGCTTGCTTCCCTCGGGGAGGGCGTTCCGGAATGCGCTCACCATCGTGAGATCTTGGCCGACAGCGTCCTCCAGAGCGAGGTAGGCGCTTCGGAAGTGCGTCGCGAAGCTTCGAAGAGTTTCGCGGGCTCCCATGGCCAAAGTAAAAAGGGACTCGATCCTCTTAGGGGGCTGTCTGTTGCACCGGTACTGCTCCAGAAACAAACTGGAGAGAGTTGGGAAGTCTGGAATGGTGCCCGACGGCAATTTGTGAAACCAATTTAACGCCGAGCCCGTCAAACTGCTCGGGAAAGCTCGGCACAAGACATGGTCTTGGTCCCGGAAGAGTAACAGCTTCCGGTAAGCCAATAGATGGTCGACTGGATCTTGTGATCCATCAAACAGTACAAACTTAGGCGGTATCCAATGGTGAGGGAAACCTCCTTGATGCACCTCGCTCGTGAAGGGCGAGCTACCCCCGTGGGCGGCGAGGTCCTCCAGCAAGTCTACCGTCGCGCTAGGTCGCTGCCAGTGCCCGGGGAAAACTCCCAGAGGTTGCTGCGCAGGTCCCAGGTGGCCGAGCACGCTCCCTCGAGGGAGGTTCGGGTCCACCCCGAGGCGACCCTCGGGGGCCACCGCTCGGCGGCCTCCTCGCTGTTCGCCCACGGATTCCTTCAGCGTGGCGGTTGGTCTATGGGAGGCCATTGCCTCTCGAGCTTCGGAAGGCGCAGCCACCGCGGGCTCTTTCCCACGTCGCCGATGGCGCGGGTCGCGATCCCGCTCTAGAGATCTTGCCTCCGACTCGTTAGAATCGGCGCTCCGGCTACGGCGGTGAGGGATGGTCGCCCGCGAGGTCGCCTGGTTGCTAGACCGTTGGGTTACTAGCTTCTGCAGCCTCGTAAGCGGGGTTTCTGGCACCCCGCGCACGGCCGCTCTCTCGACCGTGGGTTTCGGGCGGGAAACCTGTCGTGCCGGAACGGTCATGGGCGGATGCGATGTTGATGCCGGTGGTCGCACCGGAGACGCCGTCTTCACCGGCCCAGACCGTCGGCTGGCCGCCGGAGCCTGACGCAATCGCGTCAGTTCCTCCATCATGGCCCGCTGGGTGGCCAACATCTCCAACAAGAGCTGGTCACTGAGCGGGACCTGGGGCTGAGGGGTCTCAACAGGAGGTTCACTACGCGCAGATCTCGCACGGGTCCTTGGTCGCCTGCGTCCCCTTGTCGCCGGAGCCATCTTTGGGGTCACGAGAGCCGACGGCGTTCAACCGTGTGGTCGTGGGCGTTCTCGCTGGAACCAGTCGAAAGATCCCACAGACGGCGCCAAATGTTCGGGGGATTTTTTTCGCTGGTCCGAGTGGGATGCCTGCAAGACAAAGAAAAGGCGTTAGAACGGCTAGCTCCCATAGGAGCGCAGACCCTCCGACGCTCAAGTCAGTCTCGGTTGCACAACGGCGAGCTTTAGTGGACGAAAGTGGAAGGGAATAGGGTTTCGAACCTGTACTATGGAGCTTGGGGGTGAGCATTTATAGCAATCGGCGGCCTACCGTGGCCCGACACGTGGAGATTCTTCCAGGGCCTTCTAGACCCCTACGATCCGGCTCACGTGGGTCTCTGTCAGTCCTTGGTACTCACGCCCTGACATTCTTTGTCGCCGAGCCTGCCAGGCGGTTTGAGTGAGGAAGAGCATCTTTCTTGTCACTGCCAGGTGGCTATTCTGGAATGTTCAAGTCTGGGAGGTCTCGAACTGATTCGAGCGAGCTTCCGTGGACCACGTTTGTCCACGTAGCTTCCGTGGGGTTTCGACACCTGGCATCCTTTCATACATTGTGGGCGACCTCCGATGGGGAGCTAAGGCGAGCTCGCCCTTCATTGCTCCGCCTTCTCTTCCACATCTATCAAGAGTTGGACCTCGCGGGAGCAACCTCTTCGATAAGCTGGGGAGTTCTGGCGAGCTTGGGCGAGCTCCTAAGTGAGCTTGGGCGAGCTCCTGCACGAGCTAGGGGCGAGCTCCTGTGCGAGCTAGGGGCGAGCTCCTGCACGAGCTAGGGGCGTTTGCGGTGCCGGTGTCTTCGTTATGCATGACGGTCTAACTCCCGCTACCACTGCAAGCGAGTTCTCGCGCGGGCTTGGCGAGCTCCTGGGCGAGCTTAGGCGAGCTCCTGAGCGAGCTTAGGCGAGCTCCTGGGCGAGCTCCTGAGCGAGCTTAGGCAAGCTCCTGGGCGAGCTCAGGCGAGCTCCAGCGAGCTTAGGCGAGCTCCTAAGAGTGCTCTTGGCCTAGGCCCCTTCAGCCCAATGTGGATCTCGCTCCCTGTCAAGGTGATTTGGTGAGCACGGGGGGGGGGGGGGGGGGGGGGGGGGGGGGGGGGGGCGAACTCCAGGGCAGATTTCAGCTACCCCCAATACGTACGATCCATTCTAATTCAATCGTACAATCTATTCTAATTCATTCGTACGAATGGATACATTCGTGTGAATGAATTAGAATGGATCGTACGAATGAGTAAGAATGGATCGTACGAATGAAATAGAATGGATTGCACGAATGAATTAGAATGGATCATACGAATGAATTAGAATGGATCGTGTGAAAGAATTAGAATGGATCGTACGAATGAATTAGAATAGATCGTGCGAATAAATTAGAATAGATCGTACGAATGAATTAGAATGGATCGTACGAAGGAATTAGAATGGATCGTACGAATGAATTAGAATGGATAGATTCGTGCAAATGAATTAGAATGGATCGTGCGAATGAATTAGAATGGATCGTACGAAGGAATTAGAATGGATCGTACGAATGAATTAGAATGGATTGTATGAATGAATTAGAATGGATCGTACGAATGAATTAGAATGGATCATACGAATTAATTAGAATGGATCATACGAATGAATTAGAATGGATCGTACGAAGGAATTAGAATGGATCGTACGAATGAATTAGAATGGATCGTACGAATGAATTAGAATGGATCGTACGAAGGAATTAGAATGGATCGTACGAATGAATTAGAATGGATCGTACGATTGAATTAGAATGGATCATACGAATGAGTAAGAATGGATCGTATGAATGAATTAGATTGGATCGTACGATCCATTCTAATTCATTAGCATGGATCGTGCTAATGAATTAGAATGGAATATACGAATGAATTAGAATGGATCGTAGAATGGATCGTACGAATGAATTAGAATGAATTAGAATGGATCGTACGAATGAATTAGAATAGATCATAGGAATGAATTAGAATGGATCGTGCGAATGAATTAGAATGGATCGTGCGAATGAATTAGAATGGATCGTACGAATGAATTAGAATGGATATATTTGAACGAATAAATTAGAATGGATCATACGAATGAATTAGAATGGATCGTACGAATGAATTAGAATGGATAGTGCGAATGAATTAGAATCGATCGTACGAATGAATTAGAATGGATCGTACGAATGAATTAGAATGGATCATACGAATGAGTAAGAATGGATCGTACGAATGAATTAGAATGGATCGTACGAATGAATTAGAATGGATCGTACGAATAAATTAGAATGGATACATTCGTCCGAATAAATTAGAATGGATCATACGAATGAGTAAGAATGGATCGTACGAATAAAATAGAATAGATTGTACGAATGAATTAGAATGGATCCTACGAATGAATTAGAATGGATCGTGTGAAAGAATTAGAATGGATTGTATGAATGAATTAGAATGGATCGTATGAATGAATTAGAATGGATCGTACGAATGGATTAGAATGGATCGTACGAATGAATTAGAATGGATCGTACGAATGAACTAGAATGGATACATTCGTGCGAATGAATTAGAATGGATCGTATGAATGAATTAGAATGGATCGTACGAATAAATTAGAATGGATCGTACGAATGAATTAGAATAGATTGCGCGAATGAATTAGAATGGATCGTGCGAATGAAATAAAATGGATCATACGAATGAGTAAGAATAGATCTTACGAATGAAATAGAATGGATTGTGCGAATGAATTAGAATGGATCGTACGAATGAATTAGAATGGATCGTGTGAAATAATTAGAATGGATTGTATGAATGAATTAGAATAGATCGTATGAATGAATTAGAATGGATCGTACGAATGAATTAGAATGGATCATACGAATGAATTAGAATGGATACATTCGTGCGAATGAATTAGAACGGATACATTCGTGCGAAAGAATTAGAATAGATCGTATGAATGAATTAGAATGGATCCTATGAATGAATTAGAATGGATCGTGCGAATGAATTAGAATGGATCGTACGAATGAATTAGAATGGATCGTGCTAATGAATTAGAATGGATCGTGCTAATTCATTCGGACGAATGTATCCATTCTAATTTATTCGTACGATCCATTCTAATTCATTCGTACGATCCATTCTAATTCATTCGTACGATCCATTCTTACTCATTCGTATGATCCATTCTAATTCATTCGTACGATCCATTCTAATTCATTCGTATGATCGATTCTAATTCATTCGCACTATCCATTCTAATTCATTCGTACGATCCATTCTAATTCATTCGTAAGATCCATTCTAATTTATTCGTTCAAATATATCCATTCTAATTCATTCGTACGATCCATTCTAATTCATTCGCACGATCCATTCTAATTCATTCGCACGAATGTATCCATTCTAATTCATTTGCATGATCCATTCTAATTAATTCCTATGATCTATTCTAATTCATTCGTACGATCCATTCTAATTTATTCTAATTCATTCGTACGATCCATTCTACGATCCATTCTAATTTATTCGTATATTCCATTCTAATTCATTAGCACGATCCATGCTAATGAATTAGAATGGATCGTACGATCCAATCTAATTCATTCATACGATCCATTCTTACTCATTCGTATGATCCATTCTAATTCAATCGTACGATCCATTCTAATTCAATCGTACGATCCATTCTAATTCCTTCGTACGATCACTTCTAATTCATTCGTACGATCTATTCTAATTCATTCGTACGATCCATTCTAATTCCTTCGTACGATCCATTCTAATTCATTCGTACAATCTATTCTAATTCATTCGTACGAATGGATACATTCGTGTGAATGAATTAGAATGTATTGTACGAATGTGTAAGAATGGATCGTACGAATGTAATAGAATGGATTGCACGAATGAATTAGAATTGATCGTACGAATGAATTAGAATGGATCGTGCGAATGAATTAGAATGGATCGTACGAATGAATTAGAATGGATCGTACGAATGAACTAGAATGGATACATTCGTGCGAATGAATTAGAATGGATCGTACGAATGAATTAGAATGGATCGTATGAATGAATTAGAATGGATCTTACGAATGAATTAGAATGGATCGTACGAATGAATTAGAATGGATCGTACGAATGAATTAGAATGGATACATTCGTGCGAATGAATTAGAATGGATCGGACGAATGAATTAGAATGGATCGTACGAATGAATTAGAATGGATCAAATGAATGAGTTAGAATGGTTACATTCATGCGAATGAATTAGAATGGATCGTACGAATGGATTAGAATGGATCGTACGAATGGATACATTCGAGCGAATGAATTAGAATGGATCGTACGAATGAATTAGAATGGATCGTACGAATGGATTAGAATGGATCCTACGAATGGATCAGAATGGATACCTTTGTGCATATGAATTAGAATGGATCGTACGAATGAATTAGAATGGATCATATGAATGAATTAGAATGGATCGTACGAATGAATTAGAATGGAATGTACGAATGAATTTGAATGGATCGTACGAATGAATTAGAATGGATACATTCGCGCGAATGAATTAGAATGGATACATTCGTGCGAAAAAATTAGAATAGATCGTATGAATGAATTAGAATGGATCCTATGAATGAATTAGAATGGATCGTGCGAATGAATTAGAATGGATCGTACGAATGAATTAGAATGGATCGATCTAATGAATTTGAATTGATCGAACGAATGAATTAGAATGGATACATTCGTGCGAATGAATTAGAATGGATCGGACGAATGAATTAGAATGGATCGTACGAATGAGTTAGAATGGATCGTACGAATGAAATAGAATAGATCGTACGAATGAATTAGAATGGATCGTACGAAGGAATTAGAATGGATTGTACGAAGGAATTAGAATGGATCGTACGAATGAATTATAATGGATATATTCGTGCAAATGAATTAGAATGGATCGTATGAATGTATTAGAATGGATCGTATGAGTGAATTAGAATGGATCGTACGAATGAATTAGAATGGATCGTATGAATGAATTAGAATGGATACATTCGTGTGAATGAATTAGAATGGATCGTACGAATGAATTAGAATAGCTCATACGAATGAATAAGAATGAATCGTATGAATGAATTAGAATGGCTACATTCGTGAGAATGAATTAGAATAGATCGTACGAATGAATTAGAATGGATCGTACGAATAAATTAGAATTGATCGTGGGAATGAATTAGAATGGATCGTACGAATGAATTAGAATAGATCCACCGAAAGAGTTAGAATAGATCATACGAATGAATTAGAATGGATTGTACGAATGAATTAGAATGGATTGTGCGAATGAATTAGAATGGATCGTATGAATGAATAAGAATGGATCGTACGAATGAATTAGAATGGATCGTGCGAATGAATTAGCATGAATCGTACGAATGTATTAGAATGGATCGTACGAATGAATTAGAATGAATCGTACGATCCATTCTAATTCAATCGTCCGATCCATTTTAATTCATTCGCATGAATGTATCCATTCTAATTCATTCATACAATCCATTCAATTTCATTCGTACGATCCATTCTTACTCATTCGTATGATCTGTTCTAATTCATTCATATGATCCATTCTAATTCATTCGTACGATCCATTCTAATTCATTCGCACGATCCATTCTAATTCATTCATACGATCCATTCTAATTCATTCATACGATCCATTCTAATTCATTCCTACACGATCTATTCTAATTCATTCATACGATCCATTCTAATTCATTCCTGCAATCCATTCTAATTCATTCGCCCGATCCATTCTAATTCATTCATACGATCCATTCTATTCGAATGGATCATGCAATCCATTCGAATTCATTCGCACGATCCATTCTAATTCATTCATACGATCCATTCTAATTCATTCATACAATGCATTCTAATTCTTTCACACGATCCATTCTAATTCATTCGTACGATCCATTCTAATTCATTCGTACAATCCATTCTATTTCATTTGTACGATCCATTCTTACTCATTCGTATGATCCATTCTAATTCATTCGTACGATCCACTCTAATTCATTTGTACGATCCATTCTAATTCATTCGTACAATCCATTCTATTTCATTCGTACGATCCATTCTTACTCATTCGTATGATCCATTCTAATTCATTCGCACGAATGTATCCAATCTAATTCATTCATACAATCCATTCTAATTCATTCCGTACGATCCATTCTAATTCATTCGTACGATCGTACGAATGAATTAGAATGGATCGTACGAATGAATTAGAATAGATTGTGCGAATGAATTAGAATGGATCGTACGAATGAATTAGAATGGATCGTACGAATGAATTAGAATGGATCATACGAATGAGTAAGAATGGATCGTACGAATGAATTAGAATGGATCGTACGAATGAATTAGAATGGATCGTACGAATAAATTAGAATGGATACATTCGTCCGAATGAATTAGAATGGATCATACGAATGAGTAAGAATGGATCGTACGAATGAAATAGAATAGATTGTACGAATGAATTTGAATGGATCCAACGAATGAATTAGAATGGAACATGTGAAAGAATTAGAATGGATTGTATGAATAAATTAGAATGGATCGTATGAATGAATTAGAATGGATCGTGCGAATGAATTCGAATGGATCATACGAATTCATTCTAATTCATTCATACAATCCATTCTAATTCTTTCACATGATCCATTCTAATTCATTCGAACGTTCCATTCTAATTCATTAGCACGATCCATGCTAATTCATTCGTTCGATAAATTCTAATTCATTAGCACGATCCATTCTAATTCATTCGTACGATCTATTCTAATTCCTTCGTACGATCCATTCTAATTCATTCGTACGATCTATTCTATTTCATTCGTACGTCCATTCTTACTCATTCGTACGATCCATTCTAATTCATTCGTCCGATCCATTCTAATTCATTCGCACGAATGTATCCATTCTAATTTATTCGTACGATCTATTCTAATTCATTCGTACGATCCATTCTAATTCCTTCGTACGATCCATTCTAATTCATTCGTACGATCTATTCTAATTCATTCGTACGATCCATTCTAATTCATTCGTACGATCCATTCTAATTCATTCGTAAGATCCATTCTAATTCATTCGTACGATCCATTCTAATTCATTCATACTATCTATTCTAATTCATTCGCACGAATGTATCCATTCTAGTCCATTCATACGATCCATTCTAATTCATTCGTACGATCCATTCTAATCCATTCGTACGATCCATTCTAATTCATTCATACGATCCATTCTAATTCATTCATACAATCCATTCTAATTCTTTCACACGATCCATTCTAATTCATTCGTAGGATCCATTCTAATTCATTCGTACAATCTATTCTATTTCATTCGTACGATCCATTCTTACACATTCGTATGATCCATTCTAATTCATTCGGATGAATGTATCCATTCTAATTTATTCGTTCGATCCATTCTAATTCATTCGTACGATCCATTCTTACTCATTCGTATGATCCATTCTAATTCATTCGTACGATCCATTCTAATTCATTCGTACGATCGATTCTAATTCATTCGCACTATCCATTCTAATTCATTCGTACGATCCATTCTAATTCATTCGTATGATCCATTCTAATTTATTCGTTCAAATATATCCATTCTAATTCATTCCGTACGATCCATTCTAATTCATTCGTACGATCAATTCTAATTCATTCGTACGAATGTATCCATTCTAATTCATTCGTACGATCCATTCTAATTCATTCGTACGATCCATTCTAATTCATTCGTACGATCCATTCTAATTCATTCACACGAATGTATCCATTCTAGTTCATTCGTACGATCCATTCTAATTCATTCGTACGATCCATTCTAATTCATTCACACGATCCATTCTAATTCATTCGTACGATCAATTCTAATTCATTCACACGAATATATCCATTCTAATTCATTCGTACGATCCTGAATTAGAATGGATCGTACGAAAGAATTAGAATGGATACCTTTGTGCATATGAATTAGAATGGATCGTACGAATGAATTAGAATGGATCATATTAATGAATTAGAATGGATCGTACGAATGAATTAGAATGGAAACATTCGTGCGAATGAATTAGAATGGATCGTGCACGAATGTATCCATTCTAATTCATTCGTACAATCCATTCTAATTCATTAATATGATCCATTCTAATTCTTTCGTACGATCCATTCTAATTCATATGCACAAAGGTATCCATTCTAATCCATTCGTAGGATCCATTCTAATCCATTCGTACGATCCATTCTAACTCATTCGTACGATCCATTCTAATTCATTCGCTCGAATGTATCCATTCTAATCCATTCGTACGATCCATTCTAATTCATTCGCATGAATGTAACCATTCTAATGAATTCTTATGATCCATTCTAATTCATTCGTACGATCCATTCTAATTCATTCGTACGATCCATTCTAATTCATTCGCACGAATGTATCCATTCTAATTCATTCGTACGATCCATTCTAATTCATTCGTAAGATCCATTCTAATTCATTCGTACGATCCATTCTAATTCATTCGTACGATCCATTCTAATTCATTCGCACGAATGTATCCATTCTAGTTCATTCGTACGATCCATTCTAATTCTTTCACACGATCCATTCTAATTCATTCGTACGATCCATTCCAATTCATTCGCACAATCCATTCTATTTCATTCGTACGATCCATTCTTACTCATTGGTACGATCCATTCTAATTCATTCGCACGAATCTATCCATTCTAATTCATTCGTACGAATCCATTCTAATTCATTCGTACAATCCATTCTATTTCATTCGTACGATCCATTCTTACTCATTCGTATGATCCATTCTAATTCATTCGCACGAATGTATCCATTCTAAATCATTCGTACGATCCATTCTAATTCATTCGTACGATCCGTTCTAAATCATTCGTACAATCCATTCTATTTCATTCGTACGATCAATTCTAATTCATTAGCACGATCCATTCTAATTAATTCGTACGATCCATTCAAATTCATTCGCACGATCCATTCTAATTAATTCGTACAATCCATTCTATTTCATTCGTACGATCCATTCTTACTCATTCGTATGATCCATTCTAATTCATTCGCACGAATGTATCCATTCTAATCCATTCGTACGATCCATTCTAATCCATTCGTACGATCCATTCTAATTCATTCGCATGAATGTAACCATTCTAATTCATTCATTTGATCCATTCTAATTCATTCGTACGATCCATTCTAATTCATTCGTCCGATCCATTCTAATTCATTCGCACGAATGTATCCATTCTAAACCATTCATACTATCCATTCTAATTTATTCGTACGATCCATTCTAATTCATTCGTAAGATCCATTCTAATTCATTCGTACGATCCATTCTAATTCATTCGTACGATCCATTCTATATCATTCGCACGAATGTATCCATTCTAGTTCATTCGTATGATCCATTCTAATTCATTCGCACGATCCATTCTAATTCATTCGTACGATCCATTCTAATTTATTCGCACGAATGTATCCATTCTAATTCATTCGTACATACGATCCATTCTAATTCATTCGTACGATCCATTCTAATTCATTCGCACGATCTGTTCTTATTCTTTCGCACAATCCATTCTAATTCATTCGCACGAATGTATCCATTCTAATTCATTCGTACGATCCATTCTAATTCATATGCACAAAGGTATCCATTCTAATTCATTCCTATGATCCATTCTAATTCAGGATCGTACGAATGAATTAGAATGGATACATTCGTGCGAATGAATTAGAATTGATCATACGAATGAGTAAGAATGGATCGGACGAATGAATTAGAATGGATCGTACAAATGAATTAGAATGGATCAAATTAATGAATTAGAATGGTTACATTCATGCGAATGAATTAGAATGGATCGTACGAATGAAGTAGAATGGATCGTATGAATGAATTAGAATGGATACATTCGTGCGAATGAATTAGAATGGATCGGACGAATGAATTAGAATGGATCGTACAAATGAATTAGAATGGATCAAATGAATGAATTAGAATGGTTACATTCATGCGAATGAATTAGAATGGATCGTACGAATGGATTAGAATGGATCGTACGGATGGATTAGAATGGATACATTCGAGCGAATGAATTAGAATGGATCGTACGAATGAATTAGAATGGATCATACGAATGGATTAGAATGGATCCTACGAATGGATTAGAATGGATACCTTTGTGCATATGAATTAGAATGGATCGTACGAATGAATTAGAATGGATCATATTAATGAATTAGAATGGATCGTACGAATGAATTCGAATGGATACATTTGTGCGAATGAATTAGAATTGATCGTGCGAATCAATTAGACTGGATCGTGCGAATGAATAAGAATAGATCATACGAATGAATTAGAATGGATCGTACGAATTAATTAGAATGGATACATTCGTGCGAATGAATGAGAATGGATTGTATGAATGAATTAGAATGGATCGTACGAATGAATTAGAATGGATCATACGAATTAATTAGAATGGATCATACGAATGAATTAGAATGGATCGTACGAATGAATTAGAATGGATCGAACGAATGAATTAGAATGGATACATTCGTGCGAATGAATTAGAATGGATTGTGCAAATAAATAAGAACAGATCGTGCGAATGAATTAGAATGGATCGTATGAATGAATTAGAATGGATCGTGCGAATGAATTAGAATGGATCGCACGAATGAATTAGAATGGATGCATTTGTGCGAATGAATTAGAATGGATCGTACGAATGAATTAGAATGGATCGTATGAATGAATTAGAATGGATCGTACGAATGAATTAGAATGGATCGTGCGAATGAATTAGAATGGATCGTACGAATGAACTAGAATGGATACATTCATGCGAATGAATTAGAATGGATCGTACGAATGAATTAGAATGGATCTTACAAATGAATTAGAATAGATCGTACGAATGAATTAGAATGGATCGTACGAATGAATTAGAATGGATACATTCGTGCGAATGAATTAGAATGGATCGGACGAATGAATTAGAATGGATCGTACGAATGAATTAGAATGGATCGTACGAATGAATTAGAATGGATCGTACAAATAAATTAGAATGGATACATTCGTCCGAATGAATTAGAATGGATCATACGAATGAGTAAGAATGGATTGTACGAATGAAATAGAATAGATTGTACGAATGAATTAGAATGGATCCTACGAATGAATTAGAATGGATCGTGTGAAGGAATTAGAATGGATTGTATGAATGAATTAGAATGGATCGTATGAATGAATTAGAATGGATCGTGCGAATGAATTCGAATGGATCGTACGAATTCATTCTAATTCATTCATACAATCCATTCTAATTCTTTCACACGATCCATTCTAATTCATTCATACGTTCCATTCTAATTCATTAGCACGATCCATGCTAATTCATTCGTTCGATCAATTCTAGTTCATTAGCACGATCCATTTTAATTCATTCGTACGATCCATTCTAATTCATTCGCACGATCCATTCTAATTCATTCATAGGATCCATTCTAATTCATTCATACGATCTATTCTAATTCTTTCGCACGAATGTATCCATTCTAATTCATTCGTACGATCCATTCTAATTCATTCGTACGATCCATTCTAATTCATTTGTACGATCCATTCTAATTCATTCATACGATCTATTCTAATTCATTCATACAATCCATTCTAAGTCTTTCACACGATCCATTCTAATTCATTCGTACGATCCATTCTAATTCATTCGCACAATCCATTCTATTTCATTCGTACGATCCATTCTTACTCATTGGTACGATCCATTCTAATTCATTCGCACGAATGTATCCATTCTAATTCATTCGTACGAATCCATTCTAATTCATTCGTACAATCCATTCTATTTCATTCGTACGATCCATTCTTACTCATTCGTATGATCCATTCTAATTCATTCGCACGAATGTATCCATTCTAAATCATTCGTACGATCCATTCTAATTCATTCGCACGATCCATTCTAATTCATTCGTACGATCCATTCTAATTCATTCATACGATCCATTCTAATTCATTCATACGATACATTCTAATTCATTCGCACAAATGTATCCATTCTATTCCATTCGTATGATCCATTCTAATTCATTCGCATGATCCATTCTATTTCATTCGTACGATTAATTCTTTCACACGATCCATTCTATTTCATTCGTACGATCCATTCTTACTCATTCGTACGATCCATTGTAATTCATTCACATGAATGTATCCATTCGTACGAATGAATTAGAATAGATTGTACGAATGAATTAGAATGGATCGTACGAATGAATTAGAATGGATCGTACGAAGGAATTAGAATGGATCGTACGAATGAATTAGAATAGATCGTACGAATGAATTAGAATAGATCGTACGAATGAATTAGAGTGGATCGTACGAAGGAATTAGAATGGATCGTACGAATGAATTAGAATGGATATATTCGTGCAAATGAATTAGAATGGATCGTATGAATGTATTAGAATGGATCGTATGAGTGAATTAGAATGGATCGTACGAATGAATTAGAATGGATTGTATGAATGAATTAGAATGGATCGTACGAATGAATTAGAATGGATCATACGAATTAATTAGAATGGATCATACGAATGAATTAGAATGGATCGTACGAATGAATTAGAATGGATACATTCGTGCGAATGAATTAGAATGGATTGTGCGAATGAATAAGAACAGATCGTGCGAATGAATTAGAATGGATCGTACGAATGAATTAGAATGGATACATTTGTGCGAATGAATTAGAATGGTTCGTACGAATGAATTAGAATGGATTGTATGAATGAATTAGAATGGATCGTACGAATGAATTAGAATGGATCGTGCGAATGAATTAGAATGGATCGTACGAATGAATTAGAATGGATCGTGTGAAAGAATTAGAATGGATCGTACAAATGAATTAGAATGGATCATGCGAATGAATTAGAATGGATCGTACGAATGGATTAGAATGGATACATTTGTGCGAAAGAATTAGAATGTATCGTACGAATGAATTAGAATGGATCGTATGAATGAATTAGAATGGATCGTACGAATGAATTAGAATGGATCGTGCGAATGAATTAGAATGGATCGTACGAATGAATTAGAATGGATCGTACGAATGAACTAGAATGGATACATTCGTGCGAATGAATTAGAATGGATCGTATGAATGAATTAGAATGGATCGTACGAATGAATTAGAATGGATCGTACGAATGAATTAGAATGGATACATTCGTGCGAATGAATTAGAATGGATCGGACGAATGAATTAGAATGGATCGTACGAATGAATTAGAATGGATCGTATGAATGAATTAGAATGGATCGTATGAATAAATTAGAATGGATACATTCGTCCGAATGAATTAGAATGGATCATACGAATGAGTAAGAATGGATCATACGAATGAAATAGAATAGATTGTACGAATGAATTAGAATGGATCCTACGAATGAATTAGAATGGATCGTGTGAAAGAATTAGAATGGATTGTATGAATGAATTAGAATGGATCGTATGAAAGAATTAGAATGGATCGTGCGAATGAATTCGAATGGATCGTACGAATTCATTCTAATTCATTCATACAATCCATTCTAATTCTTTCACACGATCCATTCTAATTCATTCGTACGTTCCATTCTAATTCATTAGCACTATTTATGCTAATTCATTTGTTCGATCAATTCTAATTCATAACACGATCCATTCTAATTCATTCGTACGATCCATTCTAATTCATTCATAGGATCCATTCTAATTCATTCATACGATCTATTCTAATTCTTTCACACAAATGTATCCATTCTAATTCATTCGCACGAATGTATCCATTCTAATTCATTCGTACGATCCATTCTAATTCCTTCGTACGATCCATTCTAATTCATTCGTACGATCCATTCTAATTCATTCATACGATCTATTCTAATTCATTCATACAATCCATTCTAATTCTTTCACACGATCCATTCTAATTCATTCGTACGATCCATTCTAATTCATTCGCACAATCCATTCTATTTCATTCGTACGATCCATTCTTACTCATTCGTATGATCCATTCTAATTCATTCGCACAAATGTATCCATAATGGATCATACGAATGAGTAAGAATGGATCGTACGAATGAAATAGAATGGATTGTGCGAATGAATTAGAATGGACCGTACGAAAGAATTAGACGTACGAATGAATTAGAATGGATACATTCGTGCGAATAAATTAGAATGGATCATACGAATGAGTAAGAATGGATCGTCATTCTAATTCATTCGTATGATCCATTCTAATTCATTTGTATCCATTCTATTTCATTCGCACGATCCATTCTAATTCATTCGCGCAATCTATTCTAATTCATTCGTACGATCCATTCTAATTCATTCGTACGATCCATTCTAATTCATTCATACAATCCATTCTAATTTATTCGCACGAATGTATCCATTCTAATTCATTCGTACTATCCATTCTAATTCATTCGCACAATTTATTCTAATTCATTCATACGATCCGTTCTAATTCATTCGCACGAATGTATCCATTCTAATTCATTCATACGATCCATTCTACTTCATTCGTACTATCCATTCTAATTCACTCATACGATCCATTCTAATTCATTCATACGATCCATTCTAATTCATTTGCACGAATATATCCATTCTAATTCATTCGTACGATCCATTCTAATTCCTTCGTACGATCCATTCTAATTCCTTCGTACGATCCATTCTATTTCATTCGTATGATCCATTCTAATTCCTTCGTGCGATCCATTCTAATTCCTTCGTATCCATTCTAATTCACTCATACGATCCATTCTAATTCATTCGTACGATCCATTCTAATTCATTCATACAATCTATTCTAATTCATTCGCACGAATGTATCCATTCTAATCCATTCGTACGATCCATTCTAATCCATTCGTACGATCCATTCTAATTCATTCGCATGAATGTAACCATTCTAATTCATTCATTTGATCCATTCTAATTCATTCGCACGATCTATTCTAATTCATTCGCATGAATGTAACCATTCTAATTCATTCGTACAATCCATTCTAATTCATTCGTACGATCCATTCTAATTCATTCGTACGATCCATTCTAATTAATTCGTATGATCCATTCTAATTCATTGGTACGATCCATTCTAATTCATTCGTACGCTCGGTCCCGCCCCTGGTGCGGGAGCTGATGGAGCCGGGGGCTTCTCCACTTGGGCGGGAGCGGCAGGCTCCGCCCGGGGAGCTTGAGGGGCGGGCTCTTCCTCCTTGGAGCCTGATGCCTCCTCCTCGGAGTCCGTCCACTCGGGCTCCGAGTCCAAGCCTGCCTCCTCCAGTGCTTTTCGCCGCAGCTCCGTCTGGGCGTTCGAAGGTGCAGGCCTCGCGCGCTTGGCCTTCTTCTTCCCACGGGCCTCCATCTCCGGCGTCAGCACTGCTACACGGAGAGGGACGGTCAGATCGCCGGGGAAGTTGCCTATTAAAATCTGAGCCATCCCGGATTCGACTTCCGCCATGGTTAGTGGGAGGTCGATGTTAGGGTCGGCAGGCTCGACCATTTGAATCTTGTGGCGAACAATGGGAAGTAGGGCAGGTGGCTGACCTGGCCCGGCGTCCGGGCGAGGAGGTGGTGGAGGCGTGGATACATTCGTGCGAATGAATAAGAATGGATTGTATGAATGAATTAGAATAAAATTAGAATTAGAATGGATCGTACGAAGGAATTAGAATGGATCGTACGAATGAATTAGAATGGATCGTACGAATGAATTAGAATAGATCGTACGAATGAATTAGAATGGATCGTACGAAGGAATTAGAATGGATCGTACGAATGAATTAGAATGGATTGTGCGAATGAATTAGAATGGATCATACGAATGAATTAGAATGGATCGTGTGAAAGAATTAGAATGGATTGTATGAATGAATTAGAATAGATTTTATGAATAAATTAGAATGGATCGTACGAATGAATTAGAATGGATCGTACGAATGAACTAGAATGGATACATTCGTGCGAATGAATTAGAATGGATCATACGAATGAATCAGAATCGATCGTACGAATGAATTAGAATGGATCTTACGAATGAATTAGAATGGATCGTACGAATGCACGATCCATGCTAATTCATTCGTTCGATCAATTCTAATTCATTAGCACGATCCATTCTAATTCATTCGTACAATCCATTCTAATTCATTCGCACGATCCATTCTAATTCATTCGTACGATCCATTCTAATTCTTTCACACGATCCATTCTAATTCATTCGTACGATCCATTCTAATTCATTCGTACGATCTATTCTAATTCATTCGTACGATCCATTCTAATTCATTCGTACGATCCATTCTAATTCCTTCGTACGATCCATTCTAATTCATTCATACAATCTATTCTAATTCATTCATACAATCCATTCTAATTCTTTCACACGATCCATTCTAATTCATTCGTACGATCCATTCTAATTCATTCGCACAATCCATTCTAATTCATTCGCACGAATGTATCCATTCTAAATCATTCGTACAATCCATTCTATTTCATTCGTACGATCCATTCTTACTCAATGTACGAATGAATTAGAATGGATCCTACGAATGAATTAGAATGGATCGTGTGAAAGAATTAGAATGGATTGTATGGATGAATTAGAATGGATCGTATGAATGAATTAGAATGGATCGTACGAATGAATTAGAATGGATACATTCGTGCGAATGAATTAGAATTGATTGTACGAATGAATTAGAATGGATCGTGCGAATGAATTAGAATGGATCGTACGAATGAATTAGAATGGATCGTACGAATGAACTAGAATGGATACATTCGTGCGAATGAATTAGAATGGATCGTACGAATGAATTAGAATGGATCGTACGAATGAATTAGAATGGATCTTACGAATGAATTAGAATGGATCGTACGAATGAATTAGAATGGATCGTACGAATGAATTAGAATGGATACATTCGTACGAATGAATTAGAATGGATCGTACGAAGGAATTAGAATGGATCGTACGAATGAATTTGAATGGATACATTTGTG
Source organism: Chamaelirium japonicum (assembly GCA_947650365.1). Taxonomy (NCBI): domain Eukaryota; kingdom Viridiplantae; phylum Streptophyta; class Magnoliopsida; order Liliales; family Melanthiaceae; genus Chamaelirium; species Chamaelirium japonicum. The sequence goes on from CANTAL010000105.1 coordinate 341,396, forward strand.
CGATTGAATGTAGATGGATTGTATGAATGAATTACAATGGCTCGTACGAATAAATTAGAATGGATCGTACGAATGAATTAGAATAGCTCATACGAATGAATTAGAATGAATCGTATGAATGAATTAGAATGGATACATTCGTGCGAATGAATTAGAATGGATCGTACGAATGAATTAGAATGGATATATTCGTGCAAATGAATTAGAATGGATCGTATGAATGTATTAGAATGGATCGTATGAGTGAATTAGAATGGATCGTGCGAATGAATTAGAATGGATTGTATGAATGAATTAGAATGGATCGTGCGAATGAATTAGAATAGATCGTACGAATGAATTAGAATGGATCCTATGAATGAATTAGAATGGATCGTGCGAATGAATTAGAATGGATCGTACGAATGAATTAGAATGGATCGTGCTAATGAATTAGAATTGATCGAACTAATGAATTATAATGGATACATTCGTGCGAATGAATTAGAATGGATCGGACGAATGAATTTGAATGGATCGTACGAATGAGTAAGAATGGATCGTACGAATGAAATAGAATAGATCGTACGAATGAATTAGAATGGATCGTACGAAGGAATTAGAATGGATCGTACGAATGAATTAGAATGGATCGTACGAATGAATTAGAATGGATCGTACGAATGGATTAGAATGGATCATACGAATGGATTAGAATGGATACCTTTGTGCATATGAATTAGAATGGATCGTATGAATGAATTAGAATGGATTGTAGATTGGATCGTACGAATGAATTAGAATGGATCGTACGAATGAATTAGAATACATCATAGGAATGAATTAGAATGGATCGTGCAAATGAATTAGAATGCATACATTCGTGCGAATGAATTAGAACGGATAGGACGAATGAATTAGAATGGATCGTACGAATGAGTAAGAATGGATCGTACGAATGAATGGATCGTACGAATGAAATAGAATGGATTGTACGAATGAATTAGAATTGATCGTACAACTGAATTAGAATGGATCGTACGAATGAATTAGAATGGATCATACGAATGAATTAGAATGGATCGTGTGAAAGAATTAGAATGGATTATATTAATGAATTAGAATAGATCGTATGAATGAATTAGAATGGATCGTACGAATGAATTAGAATGGATCGTACGAATGAACTAGAATGGATACATTCGTGTGAATGAATTAGAATGGATCGTACGAATGAATTAGAATGGATCGTACGAATGAATTAGAATGGATCTTACGAATGAATTAGAATGGATCGTACGAATGCACGATCCATGCTAATTCATTCGTTCGATCAATTCTAATTCATTAGCACGATCCATTCTAATTCATTCGTACGATCCATTCTAATTCATTCGCACGATCCATTCTAATTCATTCGTACGATCCATTATAATTCTTTCACACGATCCATTCTAATTCATTCGTACGATCCATTCTAATTCATTCGTACGATCTATTCTAATTCATTCGTACGATCCATTCTAATTCATTCGTACGATCCATTCTAATTCCTTCGTACGATCCATTCTAATTCATTCATACAATTTATTCTAATTCATTCATTCAATCCATTCTAATTCTTTCACACGATCCATTCTAATTCATTCGTACGATCCATTCTAATTCATTCATACAATCCATTCTAATTCTTTCACACGATCCATTCTAATTCATTCGTACGTTCCATTCTAATTCAATAGCACGATCCATGCTAATTCATTCGTTCGACCAATTCTAATTCATTAGCACGATCCATTCTAATTCATTCATACGATCCGTTCTAATTCATTCGCACGATCCATTCTAATTCATTCATAGGATCCATTCTAATTCATTCATACGATCTATTCTAATTCTTTCGCACGAATGTATCCATTCTAATTCATTCGCACGAATGTATCCATTCTAATTCATTCGTACGATCCATTCTAATTCATTCGTACGAACCATTCTAATTCATTCATACGATCTATTCTAATTCATTCATACAATCCATTCTAATTCTTTCACATGATCCATTCTAATTCATTCGTATGATCCATTCTAATTCATTCGCACAATCCATTCTATTTCATTCGTACGATCCATTCTTACTCATTGGTACGATCCATTCTAATTCATTCGCACGAATGTATCCATTCTAATTCAATCGTACGAATCCATTCTAATTCATTCGTACAATCCATTCTATTTCATTCATACGATCCGTTCTTACTCATTCGTATGATCCATTCTAAATCATTCGTACGATCCATTGTAATTCATTCGTACGATCCATTCTAAACCATTCGTACAATCCATTCTATTTCATTCGTACGATCAATTCTAATTCATTAGCACGATCCATTCTAATTCATTCGTACGATCCATTCAAATTCATTCGCACGATCCATTCTAATTCATTCGTACAATCCATTCTATTTCATTCGTACGATCCATTCTTACTCATTTGTATGATCCATTCTAATTCATTCGCACGAATGTATCCATTCTAATCCATTCGTACGATCCATTTTAATCCATTCGTACGATCCATTTTAATTCATTCGCATTAATGTAACCATTCTAATTCTTTCATTTGATCCATTCTAATTCATTCGTACGATCCATTCTAATTCATTCGTCCGATCCATTCTAATTCATTCGTACGATCCATTCTAATTCCTTCATACGATCCATTCTAATTCATTCGTACGATCTATTCTAATTCATTCGTATGATCCATTCTAATTCATTCGTACGATCCTTTCTAATTCATTCGTATGATCCATTCTAATTCATTCATACGATCCATTCGAATTCATTCGTACGATCCATTCTAATTCATTCGCACAATCCATTCTAATTCATTCATACAATCCATTCTAATTCATTCATACGATCCATTCTAATTCATTCCTACAATCCATTCTAATTCATTCGCCCGATCCATTCTAATTCATTCATACGATCTATTCTATTCGAACGGATCATGCGATCCTTTCGAATTCATTCGCACGATCCATTCTAATTCATTCATACGATCCATTCTAATTCATTCATACAATGCATTCTAATTCATTCATACGATCCATTCTAATTCATTTGCACGAATATATCCATTCTAATTCATTCGTACGATCCATTCTAATTCCTTCGTACGATCCATTCAAATTAATTCGTACGATCTATTCTAATTCATTCGTACGATCCATTCTATTTCATTCGTACGATCCATTCTAATTCCTTCGTACAATCCATTTTAATTCATTCGTACGATCCATTCTAATTCATTCGTACGATCCATTCTAATTCATTCGTACGATCAATTCTAATTCATGAATATGATCCATTCTAATTCATTCGTACGATCCATTCTAATTCATATGCACAAAGGTATCCATTCTAATCCTTTCGTAGGATCCATTCTAATCCATTCGTACGATCCATTCTAATTCATTCGTACGATCCATTCTAATTCATTCGCTCGAATGTATCCATTCTAATCCATTCGTACGATCCATTCTAATCCATTCGTACGATCCATTCTAATTCATTCGCATGAATGTAACCATTCTAATTCATTCATTTGATTCATTCTAAGTCATTCGTACGATCCATTCTAATTCATTCGTCCGATCCATTCTAATTCATTCGTACGATCCATTCTAATTCATTCGCATGAATGTAACCATTCTAATTCATTCATTTGATCCATTCTAATTCATTCATACGATCCATTCTAATTCATTCGTACTATCCATTCTAATCCATTCGCACAAATGTATCCATTCTAATTCATTCGTACGATCCATTCTAATCCATTCGTACGATCCATTCTAATTCATTCGCTCGAATGTATCAATTCTAATCCATTTGTACGATCCATTCTAATCCATTCGTACGATCCATTCTAATTCATTCGCATGAATGTAACCATTCTAATTCATTCATACGATCCATTCTAATTCATTCATACGATCCATTCTAATTCATTCGTACGATCCATTCTAATCCATTCGCACAAATGTATCCATTCTAATTCCTTCGTACGATCCATTCTAATCCATTCGTACGATCCATTCTAATTCATTCGCATGAATGTATCTATTCTAATACATTCACACGATCCATTCTAATTCATTCGTACGATCCATTCTAATTCATTCGTACGATCTATTGTAATTCATTCGTATGATCCATTCTAATTCATTCCTACGATCTATTCTAATTCATTCGCTCGAATATATCCATTCTAATTCATTCGTTCGATCCATTCTAATTCATTCGCACGATCCATTCTAATTCATTCGTATGATCCATTCTAATCCATTCGTACTTTCTATTCTAATTCATTCGTACGATCCATTCTAATTCATTCGTACGATCCATTCTAATTCATTCGCACGAATGTATCCATTCTAGTTCATTCGTACGATCCATTCTAATTCATTCGTACGATCCATTCTAATTCATTCGCACGATCCATTCTAATTCATTCGTACGATCCATTCTAATTCATTCATACGATCCATTCTAATTCATTCGTACGATCCATTCAAATTCATTCGCACAAATGTATCCATTCTAATTCATTCGTACGATCCATTCTAATTCATTCGCACGATCCATTCTAATTCATTCGTACGATCCATTCTAATTCTTTCACACGATCCATTCTAATTCATTCGTACGATCCATTCTAATTCATTCGCACGATCCATTCTAATTCATTCGTACGATCCATTCTAATTCATTCGTACGATCCATTCTAATTCATTCGCACAAATGTATCCATTCTAATTCATTCGTACGATCCTTTCTAATTCATTCGCACGATCCATTCTAATTCATTCGTACGATCCATTCTAATTCATTCGTATGATCCATTCTAATTCATTCGTACGATCCATTCTAATTCATTCATACGATCTATTCTAATTCATTCATACAATCCATTCTAATTCTTTCACACGATCCATTATAATCCATTCGTAGGATCCATTCTAATCCATTCGTACGATCCATTCTAATTCATTCGTACGATCCATTCTAATTCATTCGGTCGAATGTATCCATTCTAATCCATTCGTACGATCCATTCTAATCCATTCGTATGATCCATTCTAATTCATTCGCATGAATGTAACCATTCTAATTCATTCATACGATCCATTCTAACTCATTCGTATGATCCATTCTAATTCATTCGTACGATCCATTCTAATTCATTCGCACGAATGTATCCATTCTAATTCATTCATATGATCCATTCTAATTCATTCATAAAATCCATTCTAATTCTTTCACACGATCCATTCTAATTCATTCGTACGATCCATTCTAATTCAATCGTACAATCCATTCTAATTCATTCACACGAATGTATCCATTCTAATTCATTCATACGATCCATTCTAATTCATTCGTACGATCCATTCTAATTCCTTCGTACGATCCATTCTAATTCATTCGTACGATCTATTCTAATTCATTCGTACGATCCATTCTAATTCATTTGTACGATCCATTCTAATTCATTCGTAAGATCCATTCTAATTCATTCGTACGATCCATTCTAATTCATTCGTACGATCCATTCTAATTCATTCGCACGAATGTATCCATTCTAGTTCATTCGTACGATCCATTCTAATTCATTCGTACGATCCATTCTAATCCATTCGTACGATCCATTCTAATTCATTCATACGATCCATTCTAATTCATTCATACAATCCATTCTAATTCTTTCACACGATCCATTCTAATTCATTCGTAGGGTCCATTCTAATTCATTCGTACAATTTATTCTATTTCATTCGTACGATCCATTATTACTCATTCGTATGATCCATTCTAATTCATTCGGACGAATGTATCCATTCTAATTTATTCGTACGATCCATTCTAATTCATTCGTACGATCCATTCTAATTCATTCGTACGATCCATTCTTACTCATTCGTATGATCCATTCTAATTCATTCGTACGATCCATTCTAATTCATTCGTACGATCCATTCTAATTCATTCGCACTATCCATTCTAATTCATTCGTACAATCCATTCTAATTCATTCGTATGATCCATTCTAATTTATTCGTTCAAATATATCCATTCTAATTCATTCCGTACGATCCATTCTAATTCATTCGTACGATCCATTCTAATTCATTCGTACGAATGTATCCATTCTAATTCATTCGTACGATCCATTCTAATTCATTCGGACGAATGTATCCATTCTAATTTATTCGTACGATCCATTCTAATTCATTTATTTGACCCATTCTAATTCATTCGTACGATCTATTCTAATTCATTCGTCCGATCCATTCTAATTCATTCGCACGAATGTATCCATTCTAATTCATTCATACGATCCATTCTAATTCATTCGTACGATCCATTCTAATTCATTCGTAAGATCCATTCTAATTCATTCGTACGATCCATTCTAATTCATTCGTACGATCCATTCTAATTCATTCGCACGAATGTATCCATTCTAGTTTATTCGTACGATCCATTCTAATCCATTCGTACGATCCATTCGAATTCATTCACACGATCCATTCTAATTCATTCGTACGATCCATTCTAATTCATTCATACGATCCATTCTAATTCATTCGCACGAATGTATCAATTCTAATTCATTCATACGATCCATTCTACTTCATTCACACTATCCGTTCTAATTCACTCATACGATCCATTCTAATTCATTCATACGATCCATTCTAATTCATTTGCACGAATATATCCATTCTAATTCATTCGTACAATCCATTCTAATTCCTTCGTACGATCCATTCTAATTCCTTCGTACGATCCAATCTAATTCCTTTGTACGATCCATTCTATTTCATTCGTATGATCCATTCTAATTAATTCGTACGATCCATTCTAATTAATTCGTATGATCCATTCTAATTCATTCGTACGATCCATTCTTACTCATTCGTATGATCCATTCTAATTCATTCATACAATCCATTCTAATTCATTCCGTACGATCCATTCTAATTCATTCATACGATCTATTCTTTCATACAATCCATTCTAATTCTTTCGTGCGAATGAATTAGAATGGATACCTTTGTGCATATGAATTAGAATGGATCGTACGAATGAATTAGAATGGATCATATTAATGAATTAGAATGGATCGTACGAATGAATTAGAATGGATACAATCGTGCGAATGAATTAGAATGGATCGTGCGAATCAATTAGACTGGATCGTGCGAATGAATAAGAATAGATCGTGCTAATGAATTAGAATTGATCGAACGAATTCATTCTAATACATTCATACAATCTATTCTAATTCTTTCACACGATCCATTCTAATTCATTCGTACGATCCATTCTTACTCATTGGTACGATCCATTCTAATTCATTCGCACGAATGTATCCATTCTAATTCATTCGTACGAATCCATTCTAATTCATTCGTACAATCTATTCTATTCCATTCTAATTCATTCGTACGATCCATTCTTACTCATTCGTACGATCCATTCTAATTCATTCGTACGATCCATTCTATTCTAGTTCATTCGTACGATCCATTCTAATTCATTCGTACGATCCATTCTTATTCATTCTTACTCATTCGTATGATACATTCTAATTCATTCGAATGAATCTATCCATTCTAATTTATTCGTACGATCCATTCTAATTCATTCGTACGATCCATTCTAATTCATTCGTAAGATCCATTCCAATTCATTCGTACGATCCATTCTAATTCATTCGTACGATCTATTCTAATTCATTCGTACGATCCATTCTAATTCATTCATTCGTACGATCCACTCTAATTCATTCGTACGATCCATTCTAATTCATTCGCACGATCCATTCTAATTCATTCATAGGATCCATTCTAATTCATTCGTACAATCCATTCTAATTCTTTCATACGATCCATTCTAATTCATTCGGACGATCCATTGTAATTCACTCATACGATCCATTCTAATACATTAATATGATCCATTCTAATTTATTTGCACGAATATATCCATTCTAATTCATTCGTACGATCCATTCTAATTCATTCGTACGATCCTTTCTAATTCCTTCGTACGAATGAATTAGAATGGATACATTTGTGCGAATGAATTAGAATGGATCATACGAATGAATTAGAATGGATCGTATGAATGAATTAGAATGGATCGTACGAAGGAATTAGAATGGATCGTACGAATGAATTAGAATGGATCGTCCAAATAAATTAGAATGGATACATTCGTCCGAATGAATTAGAATGGATAATACGAATGAGTAAGAATGGATCGTACGAATGAAATAGAATAGATTGTACGAATGAATTAGAATGGATCCTACGAATGAATTAGAATAGATCGTGTGAAAGAATTAGAATGGATTGTATGAATGAATTAGAATGAATTCGTACGATCCATTCGAATTCATTCGCACGATCCATTCTAATTCATTCATACGATCCATTCTAATTCATTTATACAATCCATTCTAATTCTTTCACACGATCCATTCTAATTGATTCGTCTAATCCATTCTAATTCATTCGTACAATCTATTCTAATACATTCGTACGATCCATTCTTACTCATTCGTATGATCCATTCTAATTCATTCGGACGAATGTATCTATTCTAACTTATTCGTACGATCCATTCTAATTCATTCGTACGATCCATTCTAATTCATTCGTACGATCCATTCTAATTCATTCGTCCGATCCATTCTAATTCATTCGCACGAATGTATCCATTCTAATTCATTCGTACGATCCATTCTAATTCATTCGTAAGATCCATTCTAATTCATTCGTACGATCCATTCTAATTCATTCGTACGATCCATTCTAATTCATTCGCACGAATGTATCCATTCTAATTTATTCGTACGATCCATTCTAATTCATTCGTACGATCTATTCTAATTCATTCGTACGATCCATTCTAATTCATTCGTCCGATCCATTCTAATTCATTCGCACGAATGTATCCATTCTAATTCATTCGTACGATCCACTCTAATTAATTCGTACGATCCATTCTAATTCATTCGTAAGATCCATTCTAATTCATTCGTACGATCCATTCTAATTCATTCGTACGAATCCATTCTAATTCATTCGCACGAATGTATCCATTCTAATTCATTCGTACGATCCATTCTAATTCATTCGTACGATCTATTCTAATTCATTCATAGGATCCATTCTAATTCATTCATACGATCTATTCTAATTCTTTCGCACGAATGTATCTATTCTAATTCATTCGCACTAATGTATCCATTCTAATTCATTCGTACGATCCATTCTAATTCATTCGTACGATCCATTCTAATTCATTCGTACGATCCATTCTAATTCATTCATACGATCTATTCTAATTCATTCATACAATCCATTCTAATTCTTTCGCACGATCCATTCTAATTCATTCGTATGATCCATTCTAATTCATTCGCACAATCCATTCTATTTCATTCGTACGACCCATTATTACTCATTCGTATGATCCATTCTAATTCATTCGCACGAATGTATCCATAATGGATCATACGAATGAGTAAGAATGGATCGTACGAATGAAATAGAATGGATTGTACGAATGAATTAGAATGGACCGTACGAATGAATTAGACGTACGAATGAATTAGAATGGATACATTCGTGCGAATAAATTAGAATGGATCATACGAATGAGTAAGAATGGATCGTCATTCTAATTCATTTGTATGATCCATTCTAATTCATTTGTATCCATTCTATTTCATTCGCACGATCCATTCTAATTCATTCGCACAATCTATTCTAATTCATTCGTACGATCCATTCTAATTCATTCGTACGAATGAATTAGAATGGATCGTACGAATAAATTAGAATGGATACATTCGTCCGAATGAATTAGAATGGATCATACGAATGAGTAAGAACGGATCGTACGAATGAAATAGAATAGATTATACGAATGAATTAGAATGGATCCTACGAATGAATTAGAATGGATCATGTAAAAGAATTAGAATGGATTGTATGAATGAATTAGAATGGATCGTATGAATGAATTAGAATGGATCGTGCGAATCAATTCGAATGGATCGTACGAATTCATTCTAATTCATTCATACAATCCATTCTAATTCTTTCACACGATCCATTCTAATGGATCGTGCGAATGAATTAGCATGAATCGTACGAATGTATTAGAATGGATCGTACGAATGAATTAGAATGAATCGTACGATCCATTCTAATTCATTCGCATAAATGTATCCATTCTAGTTCATTCGTACGATCCATTCTAGTTCATTCGTACGATCCATTCTAATTCATTCGTACGATCCATTCTAATTCATTCGTATGATCCATTCTAATTAATTCGTATGATCCATTCTAATTCATTCGTACGATCCATTCTAATTCATTCATACAATCCATTCTAATTCATTCGCACGAATGTATCCATTCTGGTTAATTCGTACGATCCATTCTAATTCTTTCGTATGATCCATTCTTATTCATTCGCACGATCCAGTCTAATGGATTCGCACGATCCATTCTAATTTATTCGCACGAATGTATCCATTCTAATTCATTCATACGATCCATTCTAATTCATTCGTACGATCCATTCTAATTCATTCGCACAAATGTATCTATTCTAATTCATTCGTACGATCCATTCTAATTCATTCGTACGATCAGTTATAATTTATTCACAAAATCTATTCTAATTCATTCATACGATCCATTCTAATTTATTCGCACGATCCATTCTAATTCATTCGTACGATCCATTCTAATTCTTTCACATGATCCATTCTAATTCATTCGTACGATCCATTCTAATTCATTCGCACGATCCATTCTAATTCATTCGTACGATCCATTCTAATTCATTCATACGATCCATTCTAATTCATTCGTACGATCCATTCTAATTCATTCGCACAAATGTATCCATTCTAATTCATTCGTACGATCCATTCTAATTCATTCGCACGATCCATTCTAATTCATTCGTATGATCCATTCTAATTCATTCGTATGATCCATTCTAATTAATTCGTATGATCCATTCTAATTCATTCGTACGATCCATTCTAATTCATTCATACAATCCATTCTAATTCATTCGCATGATCCAGTCTAATTCATTCGCATGATCCATTCTAATTCATTCGTACGATCCATTCTAATTCATTCGTATGATCCATTCTAATTAATTCGTATGATCCATTCTAATTAATTCGTATGATCCATTCTAATTCATTCGTACGATCCATTCTAATTCATTCATACAATCCATTCTAATTCATTCGCATGATCTATTCTTATTCATTCGCACGATTCAGTCTAATTGATTCGCACGATCCATTCTAATTCATTCGCACGAATGTATCCACTACAAGAAATTGCACATTTAGCGACACTTATCTGCGACGCATATCCTTTTCCGTCGCCGAAATTTGCCTTTTCGCGATGCCATATCTTATTCGTCGCAAAATTATGTCACTAAAGGTTTGCTAGCATAGTTGAGTTCGCGCCTAGGAGGATAAAGTTTTTTGGCGATGGTAAATGGCTATTTGGCGACACAGTTAGATGTCGCTAAATTATTTACGTTTAGCGACGAAATAAATTATGTCGCGGAAAATTAAAAATTTTGGGGACGAGACTAAATATGTTGCTAGTTGCAATCGGCGACATAGTTATGCGTCGCAAAATTTCTTATTTTTTGGAAACATTGTATATGACGACGCAGATCCTTTTCCGTCACCGAAAGTTGCCTTTTCGTGACGCAATATCTTATTCGTTGCAAAATCATGTCGCTAAAGGTTTCATAGCATAGTTGAGTTCGCGCCTATAAAGCCGGATAAATTTTTTTGGTGATGATAAATGGTTATTTGGCGACGCAGTTAGACGTCGCTAAATTATTTATGTTTAGCGATGAAATAAATTATGTCACGAAAAATTAAAAATTTTGGCGACGGGACTAAGTGCGCTGCTAGTTGCAATTGGTGACGTAATTGTGCGTCGTGAAATTCGTGTTTATGGCATCGCAGATTCTTAATTTTTTATAGCGACGTTGTACGTGCGTCGCAGAATCATTCCGTAAAATAAAATTTTTCGCGTCTATAAGGGAACTTTTTTGGCGACGATAAATAACTATTTAGCGACACAATAAGATGTCGCTAAATTGTTTACTTTTTACGACGAAATAAATTTAGTCGCGGAAAATTAAAAGTTTTAGCGACGAGACTTAGTATGCTGCTAGTTGCAATCGGCGACATAGTTATGCATCGCAAAATTCCTTATTTTTGGAAACATTGTTTATGACGGCGCAGATTCTCAATTTTTTATGGCGATGTTTTTCGTACGTCATAGAATCGTTAGGAGAATGCAAGAATTTAAAACCCCACAACCGTCTTATTGGGTCTACCTGTTTTTAAACGGGTTTGGTACGAGTTTAGGGTCTAAACAGGATTAGTTCACTACAACAAATCTGGACTTTATCGGCGGCTAAATATGGCCGGTTAAATATTTTTTCGGTAACTTGGTCGCCGAAACTGGTGGCCGCATATGCACCTGTCGCAGAAGTTTTAAATGATCAATTTGCCGCTTATACATGGGCTTTAACAACGGCTATGTTGCTGCATATGCTTCCCTTTTTGCGGGGGCTGAGCCGGCCTCCGCTTATACGTGCATAAATAAAATTAAAAAAAAACTGGCACTGCAACCGAACAGCCAACATGCGAGACCCGAAACTCACCACCCGCATGCCCAGTCATAATATTTAATGTATCGCCTATACCCAACTTCGATCTGAGATCCCACCTGCATGACACACAATGCATTTACCAGCTCTTCTATCCATCAAACCTACTTAATGATTGAGATTATATATATTTATCCTGTTAAAGATGACTAGTTTTTTTTGCTCCATCTTCAGTGTAGGCCAACCAGCAACGACGACGATGAAGGAGGAGAGTGTTCATCCCCTCCTCCCTCTTCGACACCTCCCCCACCACCCGAATTTGCTAATTTTTTACTGGTGACCGTTGGCCGGGCACCAGATCTGCTCAAGCTTTTCCGGCGATGTTGGATGGCTGTCGGATTTTCTCTTTTTTTTTTGCCGGTGGACTTTGGCCACCGGATTTATTTTTATTTTTTTTTCGGCCGGTGGACTTTGGCCGCCGGATTTGCTCATATTTTTTCGGCCTGTGGACTTTGACCGTCAGATTTTATCTTTTTTTCTCGCCAGTGGACTTTGGCCGCCGGATTTGCTTATTTTATTTCAACCGGTGGACATTAGACGTCGTATTTGCTCAAGCTTTTCTGGCGGTGTTGAATGGCCACCGGATTTGATTCCTTTTCTGGCCGGGTAGGAATGGCTGCAATAGATCATTTATGTTGTAGTGGTTAAATGGGTTGGGTCCGGGTCTAGGGCATTGCAACGACCCTAAACTAGACACGACTCCAACCTAGGGCTGGCAATTTCGGACCCGGCACGGCAGACCCGACACGACCCGACACGAAGTTAGCGGGTCTAGGTCAGGCCTAAACGGGTTCGGGTCGTAAAATGGTCGACACAATAGACCCGTTTTATAAACAGGTCGGGTCCAGGTTTAGGGATTGAACACGGTAGACCCATGAAGACCCGACACGACACGAACCCGACACGACCCGATCCGTTGACACCCGTACTCCAACCTGATCGCTAATCTCATTCCCGCCACCCTCACCCATTATATCTCCTCTGCGCGCCCAAATTTCTCTCTCTCAATCCCGAAAAATTCTCACACCTTCCCCTCTCTATCCCCCCCCCCGAAATCCCCGCAGCCCTTCTCAATCTCTTCAGCCGCCCCTTTTCCTAAGCCCTAAACACCGATCCCTCTCCACCCCTTCCCAATTTCTGTGGTGGGCTGCACGTAGCGGCGCGCCGGAGCAAGGAGGAGGCCATCGGAGCAAAGGGGCTGGAGCCGCCGCTGGTAATAGGGAACTCGACAGGTTCGCCCCCTCCCTCTCTCTTTTTTTTTTTTGGGTGTGATCCGATCAGGCTGTGCTGTCTCTTTTTTTTTTTTTTGGTGTGATCCTATCTGATCCAATCCGATCAGGCCGTCAGTATTTCGTTGACCTTAGATCCGTCAAAGATTTGGAGTAGAGATTCAAAAGACTCCAAAAAATTCCTTTAAATCTGCTATGATCACTCCCAATGTTTGAAAGCTTGCTTTTCAATTTTGATTAGTTTGTTGTTTGTTGTAAATAAATACTGAGATTGTAACCGCTGGATCGTTCAAATTAGGACACAATTAGGGTTTATTGTTTCAATATATGAGGTCCCAAATTTTGCAGAGGTTTAAATTGTTGTGGTTAACTGTGAAGAATGTGAATATCTGAGATCCCAAAGTTAGCCTTATACTGAATTTCGAGCACGAGCAAGAGGAGCAGGTGGATTTAGTTATAAGATATTCTTTTTAATCAAGAAAGTGCTTGTTTTTTGCTGGGTTTTATGGTCTTTCATTATTTTTCTTCCTCCTTCCATTCTTTGCGTTTTAATATGAGCAATGTTTGATTGCCAGCTTGTTCTGTTTGATGCAAGCTAAATTAAATCGTTTTGCGCCTCGAACGCCTTTTGTTCACGTGGGGCCTTAGGCAGTTAGGTGACTGCCTTAATGGCCTTATGATCAAGCCGGCCCTGTACTCTAGTATACACTATATGAGTAATGAAAATACCTCATGTTTTACTTGAATTAGTTTTACTTCAAAATAGACTGATCTTAGAGAATTCATCCCTTCAAAATAGACGTATCTTGAAGGCTATCATGTCAACTAGTTGTGATTGTTTGGTGAAGTCCAATGCATTGAAGAAGGTAGCTTCATTGTGCTGAATCTGATCCAAACACTGGGATTAACCTATTTGGGTGGATTTCTGCCATTAGACTGGTACTCAGTGATTCAACTCATCTGAAGCTCTGGAACATCCGTCTTGAAGTTTTGATAGTGAAATGTTTATACTTTTTAACTAAGTGAGATAAATATGGTCTTTGTTTTAGTTTATTTAGTTCTTTTTGTTATCTTTGTTATTTGTTCCAAATCCGTTAGTTGTGAATCCAAGAGAATTGAGTTTTCTAAGATTTAGACCCGCAACAGAAGCAAGAAAGCTTGGTATAGGTTGGGCTGATGTATCATCATACATGAAATGATTTAGTGCTTGTTTTTTGATAGTTGAATTAACTAATTCAACAGTTTGGAAGTACAGATAAAAAATAAAAACAAATCATGGTGCTTTTGCAGTACAGAGGATATGATATCTGTAATAAAGTAATTGATTTGTATGATGGAGAATCTAATGTCTAAAGCCTTTGGAGCTCGTTCATCAAGTTAGTGCTTTTACATTCTATGCAAAAGAATGATGATCTACTTCCATTATAACCTTTTACAACATCTCCAAAAGTTTTTTTACTTAATCTGAAGCCTTATTTTATGTTAAATTTTCTAAAGATTGGTAATTCAATTTAATAGGACATTTTGTTTCAATGAGTAGTTCATGATTCTACCTTTAAGGGATCATTAAATTTTTAGGTTTCATGGTCTCAAAACACTATCGATATCGAGTTATATCGGCCGGTATGACTTGGTTTTCTACTGGCCAATAGCGAATCACTAGCCGGTACTTGGTCCAAATCGGAAAAAATCGATCCGTATCAGCTGAGTCAGACCAGTATCGGCCTGCAATTTCTTTTGGATTTTTTTAAACGGCCGAAACCAGTATCGACTCGAATCAGCTGATACCACGACCAAAGAAAACCTTGCTTCTATGATAAAATATATTTCCTTTTTTCTTTTGTGGTTTCAGTATTTAGTTTAGACAAGGATGCAACAAAAGATGATCTTAAGAAAGTCTTTAGCGAAGTTGGGGAGATTACTGAAGTGAGGCTCATGATGAATCCCTTGACAAAGAAGAATAAGGGCTTTGCATTCTTGCGTTTCTCAACTGTAGAGCAAGCAAAACGAGCTATTTCAGAGCTCAAGAATCCAGTGGTGAATGGAAAACAATGTGGTGTTGCCCCCAGTCAAGACAGTGACACCCTTTTCTTGGGAAACATATGCAAGACATGGACAAAAGAACATGTGAGTAGGACGTATTAAGTTTCCTTATGGACAATATTTCAGGTTGTTTGTAGTCTCCACCATATATGTAATCTTGTTTTTCAGTTGAAGGAGAAGCTAAAAACCTATGGAATTGAGAACATTGAGGATTTGACACTAGTTGAAGATACGACCAATGAGGGGATGAACCGTGGGTTTGCGTTCTTGGAATTTTCATCTTGTTCTGAAGCGATGGGTTCATACAGGCGCCTTCAAAGGAGGGACATTATCTTTGGCGTTGATCGATCTACAAAGGTTACTTTTGCTTATTCTTTCATTGAACCGGATGATGAAATAATGGCACAGGTACATTAAACTAAGCCCTTTTTTAAGTCAATTCTTTTATCATGATAACTCTAAATGGAATGATTCAGTAACCTCTTTGGTGAGTTGTTATGTAAACGCATGCTTATTCCTTCAAAATATGTAGCATAATGAAGGTATTTGTATATCATTGGTGTTATGGACGTTTTTCACTTCAATACTCAATACAGTATTATGTCTGTAAAATCATAGTGGGTGTCTATTGGATTTTACTAATTTTGAATCCTCAAAGTGGTCAGAAGTTTTCAATGGTCATGTGCATTTTGATATCAGGTCAAAGCTATGTTTGTGGATGGTTACCTGCTGCATGGGATGAGGATTGAGTCAAGGCATGTCTGAAGAAATTTGGTGAGATTGAGAAAATTGAGTTTATGCGTAATATGCCAGCTGCGAAGAGAAAGGATTTTGGATTTGTCACTTTTAGTGTGCACGATTCTGCGATTGCGTGTGCTGAAGGCATTAACAATGCCGATTTGGGTGAAGGAGATAATAAGGTTTGCCTTGTTCTGTTCCTTTATTTTCCCTTGCATTCTAATATTCTTGCAATTTGTGGTTTAACGTCTTCATTTTAAGTGCGGCTATTTAGACGTGTTTTTCACATATAAAATCAATAAATTCTTATTCTAGGTAAAGGTTAGGGCTAGATTGTTGAGACCACTTCAAAGAGGTAGAGGTAAGTGTGGTGTTCGAGGTGATTTGGGAAAAGTCTCTTGCTAGTTCGTTATCTGATTCAAGATTTGGGATCACAAATAACGAACTAGCAAGAGATATTTATGCGGAGGTGGGCTCGAAGCAGCCACTGATTATAAAGATCTAAGAGCTTCGACTAACAGGGAAGGGGGTTTATTGATCAGATTCGAAGGCGTCGTTGGCAAGCCTCTTGTGTGCGGTATTTCGATAATAAATGATCCTTCTGCAGGTAAATTCTCACCCCTATCTCCCCCCTGTGATTTTCTTTTCCTAACAAGTTGTCAGCAAATATTCGTCTGATCATCAGGCGAAAGATTTCGGAAACAGGTGGCTCGAAGCATCACAACCATACTGGGAAAGGAGGAGGAAGAATCAATCATGGGAGAGTTTGAAATGAGAAAGGTAATGGGATTCTATTTCTCCGAGAATTGTTATGTAGTGATCAAAGTAGAGCATCCGGAGGACTAATTCAACCAAGTTTTACAGGATAAATGTAGCTGCTGTTGGAAGCTGAAACAAGCCTATGATTTGCTCTTTGAGGAGCAAATAGAAATCAGGAGAGCACTGATGGATGCCCGGGCTGTTGGTTCAATCAATGCGAACAAACATAGCAGCCGATCACATTGGTTAATCTTCTTGCTAAATCCAAACTAGATGTTCTAAATTATGGCCGAAGGCTAATGTGTTGAGTTCTCTCTAGTTCATTATCCACTGTGATGGTAAGAGGGGAGAATCTGATGAGCGGAGAGTGCACGAGGAGTAAGCTGTGGCTCATCGACCTAGTTGAAAGTGAGAGAGTGGCAAAGATAGATGCTCAAGGAGAGCGTCTGAAGGAGGCACAAAGCATCAATAGGTCCCTTTCTGTGCTCGACGACGTGATATCTGCTCTTGCAACTAAAAGCACCCATATTCCCTTCAGGTCGTGAATGGATATTTGTAACATGCAGCACATTTAGTGACTCTATAACTCCATAATCTGAAATTTGGGACTCCCTTGAAATTATGTAGGAATTCAAAGCTTACCTACTTACTCCAAGACTCTTTAAGTACTTATTTTTCTTTTATGTTCTTCGGTTTTTATACTATGTTTTTCATTTCGACACCTTTCTGTTAGGTTCAATGTGACTAACATAAGCTATTTAGGTGGAGACTCGAAGACTTTGATGTTCGTGCAGATCAGTCCTAATGAAAATGATGTCGGGAAGACTCTGTGCTCCCTGAATTTTGCAAGTAGAGTTAGGGGAATTGAACTAGGTCCTGCAAAGAAGCATGTGGATGGAAGTGAAGTCTTCAGATACAAACAGATGGTATAATATTTCAAAAAAGTTGTCTTATTCTATAAATGTAGTACTCCGCAACAAACTTAAACTTTTCCATATATAGTGCCCATGATCCTTTCTCTCTATTTGACCTTAATAAGTTCTCTGTGTTGATTTTCAGGTTGAGAAGGGCAAGCAGGATATTAAGAGCAAAGATGGTCAACTAAAGAAAATGGAAGAGACCATTCATTCCCTCGAACTGAAGAACAAGTCAAAGGATCTGCTCAACAAGAATCTCCAAGACAAAGTCATCGATGATTCAAGATTTGGGAAAAGTCTCTTGCTAGTTGGTTATCTGATTCAAGATTTGGGATCACAAATATCATTCTCTATAGGAATATTTTGTATTTTGAAGATCCGAAAATGGTCACATGTGTATTTGGGACTTATTTTGCATCTCTATATGATTATTCATTGCTATATTACCCCTATCTTTTATTTTATTTGCTTTAAAGTAGCCTCCTTAAACATGGGATATGATGATTTTTTTGATTTTATTTCTCTTTGAGTGAAGGATAATTGCGGATATGTCTGTTTAGAAGAATAATTTAGTTTTTTTATTTGACTTTAATTGAGTTTAAATAAATACTTGTGTATTTTTATTTTCAATAAAATGTGTATAGACGAATGCATGTATATAAAGATTTCATGAAAAAAATTTAATATTTAACCAAATAATATTAAGAATTTGACTTTTGGTGACGCATGTAATACATTACATCACTTAATGTGTATATTCTGTGGTGCAATAACTATATCGCATAATGTATATATTTGTCTCAATGGATAAATTTGATGATGTAATTATTACGTCGCTAAATATATACATTATACGATGCCAAAGTATGCATTCTACGATGCTATTATTTGTTCGCTAGAAGTTATTGGCGACGTTATTATATACATCGTCAAATATTTTTACTTTTGGCGATGCATATGGTGCGTCGTTAAATGTTCTACATATAAGCTTAAGTTAGTTGTTTTTGCGACGTGGGAGATCATTTCAGCGATGTTTTTTGTTTCAATTGGCGATGCTTATTGCGTCGTAGTTAGTAATGCTTTCGGCAACGCACTTTCATTGCGTCGCCGAAAGTATTCCCAGACGGGAAATAGGCGACGTCTTCGCGACACAATTTGAAGCGTCGCGAAAGATATTTCGCGATGAATATGACCACTTTTGGCGATGCTCTAATATATCGCAGAATATGTCTTTTCTTGTAGTGATCCATTCTAATTCATTCGTACGATCCATTCTAATTGATTAATATGATCCATTCTAATTCATTCGTATGATCCATTCTAATTCAGATGCACAAAGGTATCCATTCTAATTCATTCGCACGAAAGAATTAGAATGGATTGTATGAAAGAATTAGAATGGATCGTGCGAATGAATTAAAATGGATCGTACGAAGGAATTAGAATGGATCGTACGAACGAATTAGAATGGATCGTACGAATGAGTAATAATGGATCATACGAATGAATTAGAATGGATCGTACGAATAAATTAGAATGGATACATTCGTCCGAATGAATTAGAATGGATCATACGAATGAGTAAGAATGGATCGTACGAATGAAATAGAATTGATTGTACGAATGAATAAGAATGGATCCTACGAATGAATTAGAATGGATCGTATGAATGAATTAGAATGGATCGTGCGAATGAATTAGAATGGATACATTCGTGCGAATGAATTAGAATGGATCGGACGAATGAATTAGACTGGATCGTACGAATGAATTAGAATGGATCAAATGAATAAATTAGAATGGTTACATTCATGCGAATGAATTAGAATGGATCATACGAATAGATTAGAATGGATCGTATGAATGGATTAGAAAGGATACATTCGAGCGAATGAATTAGAATGGATCGTACGAATGAATTAGAATGGATCGTACGAATGGATTAGAATGGATCGTGCGAATGAATTAGAATGGATCGTACGAATGAATTAGAATGGATACATTCGTGTGAATGAATGAGAATGGATCGGACGAATGAATTAGAATGGATCGTACGAATGAATTAGAATGGATCAAATGAATGAATTAGAATGGTTACATTCATGCGAATGAATTAGAATGGATCGTCCGAATAAATTAGAATGGATACATTCGTCCGAATGAATTAGAATGGATCATACGAATGAGTAAGAATGGTTCGTACGAATGAAATAGAATAGATTGTACGAATGAATTAGAATGGATTGGTACGAATGAATTAGAATGGATTAGAATAGATCGTGTGAAAGAATTAGAATGGATCGTACGAATGAATTAGAATGGATCGTGCGAATGAATTAGAATGGATCGTACGAATGAATTAGAATGGATACATTTGTGCGAATGAATTAGAATGGATCATACGAATGAATTAGAATGGATCGTATGAATGAATTAGAATGGATCGTACGAATGAATTAGAATGGATCGTGCGAATGAATTAGAATGGATCGTACGAATGAATTAGAATGGATCGTGTGAAAGAATTAGAATGGATCGTACGAATGAATTAGAATGGATCGTACGAATGAATTAGAATGGATACCTTTGTGCATATGAATTAGAATGGATCGTACGAATGAATTAAGTGGATCATATTAATGAATTAGAATGGATCGTACGAATGAATTAGAATGGATACATTCGTGCGAATGAATTAGAATGGATCGTGCGAATCAATTAGACTGGATCGTGCGAATGAATAAGAATAAATCATACGAATGAATTAGAATGGATCGTACGAATTAATTAGAATGGATACATTCGTGCGAATGAATTAGAATGGATTGTATGAATGAATTAGAATGGATCGTACGAATGAATTAGAATGGATCATACGAATTAATTAGAATGGATCTTACGAATGAATTAGAATGGATCGTACGAATGAATTAGAATGGATCGTACGAATGAATTAGAATGGATCGTACGAATGAATTAGAATGGATACATTTGTGCGAATGAATTAGAATGGATCGTACGAATGAATTAGAATGGATTGTATGAATGAATTAGAATGGATCGTACGAATGAATTAGAATGGATCATGCGAATGAATTAGAATGGATCGTATGAATGAATTAGAATGGATCGTGTGAAAGAATTAGAATAGATCGTACGAATGAATTAGAATGGATACATTCGTGCGAATGAATTAGAATGGATCGGACGAATGAATTAGAATGGATCGTACGAATGAATTAGAATGGATCGTGCGAATGAATTAGAATGGATCGTACGAATGAATTATAATGGATCGTACGAATGAACTAGAATGGATACATTCGTGCGAATGAATTAGAATGGATCGTACGAATGAATTAGAATGGATCGTACGAATGAATTAGAATGGATCTTACGAATGAATTAGAATGGATCGTACGAATGAATTAGAATGGATCGTACGAATGAATTAGAATGGATACATTCGTGCGAATGAATTAGAATGGATCGGACGAATGAATTAGAATGGATCGTACGAATGAATTAGAATAGATCGTACGAATGAATTAGAATGGATCGTACGAATAAATTAGAATGGATATATTCGTCCGAATGAATTAGAATGGATCATACAAATGAGTAAGAATGGATCGCACGAATGAAATAGAATAGATCATATGAGTGAATTAGAATGGATTGTATGAATGAATTAGAATGGATCGTATGAATGAATTAGAATGGATCGTGCGAATGAATTCGAATGGATCGTACGAATTCATTCTAATTCATTCATACAATCCATTCTAATTCTTTCACACGATCTATTCTAATTCATTCGTAGGATCCATTCTAATTCATTCGTACAATCCATTCTATTTCAATTGTACGATCCATTCTTACTCATTCGTATGATCCATTCTAATTCATTCGTACGATCCATTCTAATTCATTCGTACGATCGATTCTAATTCATTCGCACTATCCATTCTAATTCTTTTGTATGATCCATTCTAATTCATTCGTATGATCCATTCTAATTTATTCGTTCAAATATATCCATTCTAATTCATTCCGTACGATCCATTCAAATTCATTCGTACGATCCATTCTAATTCATTCGTACGAATGTATCCATTCTAATTCATTCGTACGATCCATTCTAATTCATTCGTACGATCCATTCTATTTCATTCGTAAGATCCATTCTAATTCATTCGTACGATCCATTCTAATTCATTCGTACTATCCATTCTTATTCATTCGCACGAATATATCCATTCTAGTTCATTCGTACGATCCATTCTAATTCATTCGCACGATCAATTCTAATTCATTCGTACGATCAATTCTAATTCATTCGCACGAATGTATCCATTCTAATTCATTCGTACGATCCATTCTAATTCATTCATACGATCCATTCTAATTCATTCATACAATCCATTCTAATTCTTTCACATGATCCATTCTAATTCATTCGTAGGATCCATTCTAATTAATATGGATCGTGGGAATGAATTAGAATGGATCGTACGAATGAATTAGAATGGATCCACCGAATGAGTTAGAATGGATCATAATTATGAATTAGAATGGATTGTACGAATGAATTAGAATGGATTGTGCGAATGAATTAGAATGGATCGTATGAATGAATAAGAATGGATCGTACGAATGAATTAGAATGGATCGTGCGAATGAATTAGCATGAATCGTACGAATGTATTAGAATGGATCGTACGAATGAATTAGAATGGATCGTACGATCCATTCTAATTCAATCGTCCGATCCATTCTAATTCATTCGCATGAATGTATCCATTCTAATTCATTCGTACAATCCATTCTATTTCATTCGTACGATCCATTCTTACTCATTCTTATGATCCATACTAATTCATTCGTATGATCCATTCTAATTCATTCGTACGATCCATTCTAATTCATTCGTACGATCCATTCTAATTCATTCGCATGATCCATTCTAATTCATTCATACGATCCATTCTAATTCATTCATACGATCCAATCTAATTCATTCCTACAATCCATTCTAATTCATTCGCCCGATCCATTCTAATTCATTCATACGATCCATTCTATTCGAATGGATCATGCGATCCATTCGAATTCATTCGCACGATCCATTCTAATTCATTCATACGATCCATTCTAATTCATTCATACAATGCATTCTAATTCTTTCGCACGATCCATTCTAATTCATTCATACGATCCATTCTAATTCATTCGTACGATCCATTCAAATTCACTCATACGATCCATTCTAATACATTCATACGATCCATTCTAATTCATTTGCACGAATATATCCATTCTAATTCATTTGTACAATCCATTCTAATTCCTTCGTACGAACCATTCTAATTCATTCGTACGATCTATTCTAATTCATTCGTACGATCCATTCTAATTCATTCGTACGATCCATTCTAATTCCTTCGTACGATCCATTCTAATTCATTCGTACGATCCATTCTAATTCATTCATACAATCCATTCTAATTCTTTCACACGATCCATTCTAATTCATTCGTACGATCCATTCGTACTATCCGTTCTAATCCACTCATACGATCCATTCTAATTCATTCATACGATCCATTCTAATTCATTTGCACAAAGGTATCCATTCTAATTCATTCGTACGATCCATTCGAATTCATTCACACGAATGTATCCATTCGTACGAATGAATTAGAATAGATTGTACGAATGAATTGGAATGGATCGTACGAATGAATTAGAATGGATCGTACGAAGGAATTAGAATGGATCGTACGAATGAATTAGAATGGATCGTACGAATGAATTAGAATAGATCGTACGAATGAATTAGAATAGATCGTACGAATGAATTAGAATGGATCGTACGAAGGAATTAGAATGGATCGTGCGAATGAATTAGAATGGATCGTACGAATGAATTAGAATGGATCGTACGAATGAACTAGATTGGATACATTCGTGCGAATGAATTAGAATGGATCGTACGAATGAATTAGAATGGATCGTACGAATGAATTAGAATGGATCGTACGAATGGATTAGAATGGATCATACGAATGAATTAGAATGGATCGTGCGAATGAATTAGAATGGATCGAACGAATGAAGTAGAATGGATATATTCGAGCGAATGAATTAGAATAGATCGTAGGAATGAATTAGAATGGATCATACGAATGAATTAGAATGGATCATACGAACGAATTAGAATGGATGGTACGAACGAATTAGAATGGATTATATGAACGAATTAGAATGGATCGTGCGAATGAATTAGAATGGATACATTTGAGCGAATGAATTAGAATGGATCGTACGAATGAATTAGAATAGATCATAGGAATGAATTAGAATGGATCGTGCAAATGAATTAGAATGGATACATTCGTGCGAATGAATTAGAATGGATCGTGCGAATGAATTAGAATGGATCGTACGAATGAATTAGAATGGATATATTTGAACGAATAAATTAGAATGGATCATACGAATGAATTAGAATGGATCGTACGAATGAATTAGAATGGATAGTGCGAATGAATTAGAATGGATCGTACGAATGAATTAGAATTGATACATTTGTGCGAATGAATTAGAATGGATCATACGAATGAGTAAGAATGGATCATACGAATGAAATAAAATGGATTATACAAATGAATTAGAATGGATACATTCGTGCGAATGAATTAGAATGGATCGTATGTACGAATGAATTAGAATGGATACATTCGTGCAAAAGAATTAGAATGGATCGTATGAATGAATTAGAATGGATCGTGCGAATCAATTAGAATGGTTCGTACGAATGAATTAGAATGGATCGTACGAATGAACTAGAATGGATACATTCGTGCGAATGAATTAGAATGGATCGTACGAATGAATTAGAATGGATCGTACGAATGAATTAGAATGGATCTTACGAATGAATTAGAATGGATCATACGAATAAATTAGAATGGATCGTATGAATGGTTTAGAATGGATACATTCGTGCGAATGAATTAGAATGGATCGGACGAATGAATTAGAATGGATCGTACGAATGAATTAGAATGGATCAAATGAATGAATTAGAATGGTTACATTCATGCGAATGAATTAGAATGGATCGTACGAATGGATTAGAATGGATCATACGAATGGATTATAATGGATACATTCGTGCGAATGAATTAGAATGGATCATACGAATGAGTAAGAATGGATCGTACGAATGAAATAGAATGGATTGTACGAATGAATTAGAATGGATCGTGCGAATGAATTGGAATGAATCGTACGAATGAATTAGAATGGATCGTGCTAATGAATTAGAATTGATCGTACGAATGAAATAGAATGGATTGTACGAATGATTTAGAATGGATCGTACGAATGAATTAGAATGGATCGTACGAATGATTTAGAATGGATACATTCGTGCGAATGAATTAGAATGGATCATACGAATGAGTAAGCATGGATCGTACGAATGAAATAGAATGGATTGTACGAATGAATTAGAATGGATTCGTACGAATGAATTAGAATGGATCGTGTGAAAGAATTAGAATGGATTGTATGAATGAATTAGAATAGATCGTATGAATGAATTAGAATGGATCGTACGAATGAATTAGAATGGATCGTACGAATGAATTAGAATGGATACATTCGTGCGAATGAATTAGAATGGATACATTTGTGCGAAAGAATTAGAATAGATCGTATGAATGAATTAGAATGGATCCTATGAATGAATTAGAATGGATCGTGCGAATGAATTAGAATGGATCGTACGAATGAATTAGAATGGATCGTGCTAATGAATTAGAAATTATCGAACGAATGAATTAGCATGGATCGTGCTAATGAATTAGAATGGAACGTACGAATGAATTAGAATGGATCGTGTGAAAGAATTAGAATAGATTGTATGAATAAATTAGAATGAATTCGTACGATCCATTCGAATTCATTCGCACGATCCATTCTAATTCATTCATACGATCAATTCAAATTCATTCATACAATCCATTCTAATTCTTTCACACGATCCATTCTAATTCATTCGTAGGATCCATTCTAATTCATTCGTACAATCTATTCTATTTCATTCGTACGATCCATTCTTACTCATTCGTATGATCCATTCTAATTCATTCGGACGAATGTATCCATTCTAATTTATTCGTACGATCCATTCTAATTCATTCGTACGATCGATTCTAATTCATTCGTACGATCGATTCTAATTCATTCGTACGATCCATTCTAATTCATTCGTACGATCGATTCTAATTCATTCGTACGATCCATTCTAATTCATTCGTACGATCGATTCTAATTCATTCGTACGATCCATTCTAATTCATTCGTCCGATCCATTCTAATTCATTCGCATGAATGTATCCATTCTAATTCATTCGTAAAATCCATTCTAATTCATTCGTACGATCCATTCTAATTCATTCGTAAGATCCATTCTAATTCATTCGTACGATCTATTCTAATTCATTCGTACGATCCATTCTAATTCATTCGCACGAATGTATCCATCCTAGTTCATTCGTACAATCCATTCTAATTCATTCATACAATCCATTCTAATTCATTCGCACGAATGTATCCATTCTAATTTAATCGTACGATCAGTTCTAATTCATTCACAAAATCTATTCTAATTCAATTATACGATCCATTCTAATTCATTCACACGAATGTATCCATTCTAATTCATTCATACGATCCATTCTAATTCATTCGTACGATCCATTCTAATTCACTCATACGATCCATTCTAATACATTCATACGATCCATTCTAATTCATTTGCACGAATATATCCATTCTAATTCATTCGTACGATCCATTCTAATTCCTTCGTACGATCCATTCTAATTCATTCGTACGATCTATTCTAATTCATTCGTACGATCCATTCTAATTCATTTGTACGATCCATTCTAATTCCTTCGTACGATCCATTCTAATTCAATTGTACGATCCATTCTAATTCATTCATACAATCCATTCTAATTCTTTCACACGATCCATTCTAATTCATTCGTACGATCCATTCTAATTCATTCGTGCAATCCATTCTATTTCATTCGTACGATCCATTCTTACTCATTCGTACGATCAATTATAATTCATTCACACGAATGTATCCATTCGTACGAATGAATTAGAATAGATTGTACGAATGAATTAGAATGGATCGTACAAATGAATTAGAATGGATCGTACGAAGGAATTAGAATGGATCGTACAAATGAATCAGAATGGATCGTACGAATGAATTAGAATAGATCGTACGAATGAATTAGAATGGATCGTACGAAGGAATTAGAATGGATCGTACGAATGAATTAGACTGGATCGTACGAATGAATTTGAATGGATACATTTGTGCGAATGAATCTAAATGGATTGTCTGAATGAATTACAATGGATCATACGAATGAATTAGAATGGATCGTACGAATGAATTAGAATAGCTCATACGAATGAATTAGAATGAATCATATGAATGAATTAGAATGGTTATATTCGTGCGAATGAATTTGAATAGATCGTACGAATGAATTAGAATGGATCGTAAGAATAAATTAGAATGGATCGTGGGAATGAATTAGAATGGATCGTACGAATGAATTAGAATGGATCCACCGAATGAGTTAGAACGGATCATACGAATGAATTAGAATGGATTGTACGAATGAATTAGAATGGATTGTGCGAATGAATTAGAATGGATCGTATGAATGAATAAGAATGGATCGTACGAATGAATTAGAATGGATCGTGCGAATGAATTAGCATGAATCGTACGAATGTATTAGAATGGATCGTACGAATGAATTAGAATGAATCGTATGATCCATTCTAATTCAATTGTCCGATCCATTCTAATTCATTCACATGAATGTATCCATTCTAATTCATTCGTACAATCCATTCTATTTCATTCGTACGATCCATTCTTACTCATTCGTATGATCCATTCTAATTCATTGGTATGATCCATTCTAATTCATTCGTACGATCCATTCTAATTCATTCGTACGATCCATTCTAATTCATTCGCACGATCCATTCTAATTCATTCATACGATCCATTCTAATTCATTCATACGATCCATTCTAATTCATTCCTACAATCAATTCTATTCATTCGTCCGATCCATTCTAATTCATTCATACGATCCATTCTATTCGAATGGATCATGCGATCCATTCGAATTTATTCGCACGATCCATTCTAATTCATTCATACGATCCATTCTAATTCATTCCTACAATGCATTATAATTCTTTCGCACGATCCATTCTAATTAATTCATACGATCCATTCTAATTCATTCGTACGGTCCATTCTAATTCACTCATACGATCCATTCTAATACATTCATACGATCCATTCTAATTCATTTGCACGAATATATCCATTCTAATTCATTCGTACGATCCATTCTAATTCCTTCGTACGATCCATTCTAATTCCTTCGTATGATCCATTCTAATTCATTCATACGATCCATTCTAATTCATTCGTACAATCCATTCTAATTCATTCGTACGATCCATTCTAATTCCTTCGTACGATCCATTCTAATTCATTCATACAATCCATTCTAATTCTTTCACACGAGCCATTCTAATTCATTCGTACGAACCATTCTAATTCATTCGTGCAATCCATTCTATTTCATTTGTACGATCCATTCTTACTCATTCGTACGATCCATTCTAATTCATTAGTACGATCCATTCTAATTCATTCATACGATCTATTCTAATTCATTCATACAATCCATTCTAATTCTTTCACACGATCCATTCTAATTCATTTGTACGATCCATTCTAATTCATTCGCACAATCTATTCTATTTCATTCGTACGATCCATTCTTACTCATTGGTACGATCCATTCTAATTCATTCGCACGAATGTATCCATTCTTATTCATTCGTACGAATTCATTCTAATTCATTCGTACAATCTATTCTATTTCATTCGTACGATCCATTCTTACTCATTCGTATGATCCATTCTAATTCATTCGGACGAATGTATCCATTCTAATTTATTCGTATGATCCATTCTAATTCATTCGTACGATCCATTCTAATTCATTCGTACGATCCATTCTAATTCATTCGTCCGATCCATTCTAATTCATTCGCACGAATGTATCCATTCTAATTCATTCGTACGATCTATTCTAATTCATTCGTACGATCCATTCTAATTCATTCGTAAGATCCATTCTAATTCATTCGTACGATCCATTCTAATTCATTCGTACGATCCATTCTAATTCATTCGCACGAATGTATCCATTCTAGTTCATTCGTACGATCCATTCTAATTCATTCGTACGATCCATTCTAATTCATTCGTACGATCCATTCTAATTCATTCGTATGATCCATTCTAATTCATTCATACGATCCATTCTAATTCATTCGTACGATCCATTCTAATTCATTCGCACAAATGTATCCATTCTAATTCATTCGTACGATCCATTCTAATTCATTCGCACGATCCATTCTAATTCATTCGTACGATCCATTCTAATTCTTTCACACGATCCATTCTAATTCATTCGTACGATCCATTGTAATTCATTCGCACGATCCATTCTAATTCTTTCGTACGATCCATTCTAATTCATTCATACGATCCATTCTAATTCATTCGTACGATCCATTCTAATTCATTCGCACAAATGTATCCATTCTAATTCATTCGTACGATCCATTCTAATTCATTCGCACGATCCATTCTAATTCATTCGTACGATCCATTCTAATTCATTCGTACGATCCATTCTAATTCATTCGTACGATCCATTCTAATTAATTCGTATGATCCATTCTAATTCATTCGTACGATCCATTCAAATTCATTCATACAATCCATTCTAATTCATTCGCACGAATGTATCCATTCTAATTAATTCGTACGATCCATTCTAATTCATTCGTATGATCTATTCTTATTCATTCGCACGATCCAGCCTAATTGATTCGCACGATCCATTCTAATTCATTCATACGATCCATTCTAATTCATTCGTACGATCCATTCTAATTCCTTCGTACGATCCATTCTAATTCATTCGTATGATCTATTCTAATTCATTCGTACGATCCATTCTAATTCATTCGCACGATCCATTCTAATTCATTCATAGGATCCATTCTAATTCATTCATACGATCTATTCTAATTCTTTCGCACAAATGTATCCATTCTAATTCATTCGCACGAATGTATCCATTCTAATTCATTCGTACGATCCATTCTAATTCATTCGTACGATCCATTCTAATTCATTCATACGATCTATTCTAATTCATTCATACAATCCATTCTAATTCTTTCACACGATCCATTCTAATTCATTCGCACGATCCATTCTAATTCATTCGCACGAATGTATCCATTCTAATTCATACGATCATGTGAATGAATTAGAATGGATACATTCGTGCGAATGAATTAGAATGGATCATACGAATGAGTAAGAATGGATCGTACGAATGAAATAGAATGGATTGTACGAATGAATTAGAATGGATCGTACAAATGAATTAGAATGGATCGTACGAATGAATTAGAATGGATCCTACGAATGAATTAGAATGGATCGTGTGAAAGAATTAGAATGGATTATATGAATGAATAAGAATAGATCGTACGAATGAATTAGAATGGATCGTACGAATGAATTAGAATGGATCGTACGAATGAATTAGAATGGATACATTCGTGCGAATGAATTACAATGGATACATTCGTGCGAAAGAATTAGAATCGTATGAATGAATTAGAATGGATCCTATGAATGAATTAGAATGGATCGTGCGAATGAATTAGAATGGATCGTACGAATGAATTAGAATAGATCATACGAATGAATTAGAATGGATCGTACGAAGGAATTAGAATGGATCGTACGAATGAATTAGAATTAGAATGGATCGTACGAATGAATTAGAATGGATCTTACGAATGAATTAGAATGGATCGTACGAATGAATTAGAATGGATCGTATGAATAAATTAGAATGGATACATTCGTCCGAATGAATTAGAATGGATCATACGAATGAGTAAGAATGGATTGTGCGAATGAATTGGAATGGATCGTACTAATGAATTAGAATGGATACATTTGTGCGAATGAATTAGAATGGATCGTACGAATGAATTAGAATGGATCGTATGAATGAATTAGAATGGATCGTACGAATAAATTAGAATGGATCGTGCGAATGAATTAGAATGGATCGTACGAATGAATTAGAATGGATCGTACGAATGAACTAGAATGGATACATTCGTGCGAATGAATTAGAATGGATCGTACGAATGAATTAGAATGGATCGTACGAATGAATTAGAATAGATCTTACGAATGAATTAGAATGGATCGTACGAATGAATTAGAATGGATCGTACGAATGAATTAGAATGGATACATTCGTGCGAATGAATTAGAATGGATCGGACGAATGAATTAGAATGGATCGTACGAATGAATTAGAATGGATCATACGAATGAATTAGAATGGATCGTGCGAATGAATTAGAATGGATCGTGTGAAAGAATTAGAATGGATTGTATGAATGAATTAGAATGGATCGTACGAATGAATTAGAATGGATCTAACGAATGAATTAGAATGGATCGTACGAATGAATTAGAATGGATCGTACGAATTAATTAGAATGGATACATTCGTGCGAATGAATTAGAATGGATCGTGCACGAATGTATCCATTCTAATTCATTCGTACGATCCATTCTAATTCATTAATATGATCCATTCTAATTCATTCGTACGATCCATTCTAATTCATATGCACAAAGGTATCCATTCTAATCCATTCGTAGGATCCATTCTAATCCATTCGTACGATCCATTCTAATTCATTCGTACGATCCATTCTAATTCATTCGCTCGAATGTATCCATTCTAATCCATTCGTACGATCCATTCTAATCCATTCGTACGATCCATTCTAATTCATTCGCATGAATGTAACCATTCTAATTCATTCATTTGATCCATTCTAATTCATTCGTACGATCCATTCTAATTCATTCGTCCGATCCATTCTAATTCATTCGCACAAATGTATCCATTCTAATTCATTCATACGATCTATTCTAATTCATTCGTACGACCCATTCTAATTCATTCGCACAAATGTATCCATTCTAATTCATTCGTACGATCCATTCTAATTCATTCGCACGATCCATTCTAATTCATTCGTATGATCCATTCTAATTCTTTCACACGATCCATTCTAATTCATTCGAACGATCCTTTCTAATACATTCATACAATCCATTCTAATTCATTTGCACGAATATATCAATTCTAATTCATTCGTACGATCCATTCTAATTCCTTCGTACGATCCATTCTAATTCATTCGTACGATCTATTCTAAATCATTCGTACGATCCATTCTAATTCATTCGCACGATCCATTCTAATTCCTTCGTACGATCCATTCTAATTCATTCGTACGATCCATTCTAATTCATTCATACAATCCATTCTAATTCTTTCACACGATCTATTCTAATTCATTCGTAGGATCCATTCTAATTCATTCGTACAATCTATTCTATTTCATTCGTACGATCCATTCTTACTCATTCGTATGATCCATTCTAATTCATTTGCACGAATATATCCATTCTAATTCATTCGTACGATCCATTCTAATTCCTTCGTACGATCCATTCTAATTCATTCGTACGATCTATTCTAATTCATTCGCACGATCCATTCTAATTCATTCGTACGATCCATTCTAATTCTTTCACATGATCCATTCTAATTCATTCGTACGATCCATTCTAATTCATTCGTGCAATCCATTCTATTTCATTCGTACGATCCATTCTTACTCATTCGTACGATCCATTCTAATTTATTCACACGAATGTATCCATTCGTATGAATGAATTAGAATAGATCGTACGAATGAATTAGAATGGATCGTACGAATGAATTAGAATGGATCGTACGAAGGAATTAGAATGGATCGTACGAATGAATTAGAATAGATCGTACGAATGAATTAGAATGGATCGTACGAAGGAATTAGAATGGATCGTACGAATGAATTAGAATGGATATATTCGTGCAAATGAATTAGAATGGATCGTATGAATGTATTAGAATGGATCGTATGAGTGAATTAGAATGGATCGTACGAATGAATTAGAATGGATTGTATGAATAAATTAGAATGGATCGGACGAATGAATTAGAATGGATCATACGAATTAATTAGAATGGATCGTACGAATAAATTAGAATGGATCGTACGAATGAATTAGAATGGATACATTCGTGCGAATGAATTAGAATGGATTGTGCGAATGAATAAGAACAGATCGTGCGAATGAATTAGAATGGATCGTACGAATGAATTAGAATGGATCGTGCGAATGAATTAGAATGGATCGTACGAATGAATTAGAATAGATACATTTGTACGAATGAATTAGAATGGATCGTACAAATGAATTAGAATGGATCGTATGAATGAATTAGAATGGATCGTACGAATGAATTAGAATGGATCGTGCGAATGAATTAGAATGGATCGTACGAATGAATTAGAATGGATCGTGTGAAAGAATTAGAATGGATCGTACGAATGAATTAGAATGGATCGTGCGAATGAATTAGAATGGATCGTACGAATGAATTAGAATGGATACATTTGTGCGAATGAATTAGAATGGATCGTACGAATGAATTAGAATGGATCGTATGAAAGAATTAGAATGGATCGTACGAATGAATTAGAATGGATCGTGCGAATGAATTAGAATGGATCATACGAATGAATTAGAATGGATCGTACGAATGAACTAGAATGGATACATTCGTGTGAATGAATTAGAATGGATCGTACGAATGAATTAGAATGGATCGTACGAATGAATTAGAATGGATCTTATGAATGAATTAGAATGGATCGTACGAATGAATTAGAATGGATCTTACGAATGAATTAGAATGGATCGTACGAATGAATTAGAATGGATCGTACGAATGAATAAGAATGGATCATACGAATGAATTAGAATGGATCGTACGAATAAATTAGAATGGATCGTATGAATGGTTTAGAATGGATACATTCGTGCGAATGAGTTATAATGGATCGGACGAATGAATTAGAATGGATCGTACGAATGAATTAGAATGGATCAAATGAATGAATTAGAATGGTTACATTCAAGCGAATGAATTAGAATGGATCGTACGAATGGATTAGAATGGATCGTACGAATGGATTAGAATGGATACATTCGTGCGAATGAATTAGAATGGATACATTCGTGCGAAAGAATTAGAATAGATCGTATGAATGAATTAGAATGGATCCTATGAATGAATTAGAATGGATCGTGCGAATGAATTAGAATGGATCGTACGAATTAATTAGAATGGATCGTGCTAATGAATTAGAATTGATCGAACGAATGAATTAGCATGGATCGTGCTAATGAATTAGAATGGAACGTACGAATGAATTAGAATGGATCGGGTGAATGAATTAGAATGGATTGTATGAATGAATTAGAATGAATTCGTACGATCCATTCGAATTCATTCGCACGATCCATTCTAATTCATTCATACGATCCATTCTAATTCATTCATCCAATCCATTCTAATTATTTCACACGATCCATTCTAATTCATTCGTAGGATCCATTCTAATTCATTCGTACAATCTATTCTATTTCATTCGTACGATCCATTCTTACTCATTCGTATGATCCATTCTAATTCATTCGGACGAATGTATCCATTCTAATTTATTCGTACGATCCATTCTAATTCATTCATACGATCCATTCTAATTCATTCGTACGATCCATTCTAATTCATTCGTCCGATCCATTCTAATT
Organism: Chamaelirium japonicum; assembly: GCA_947650365.1. Taxonomy (NCBI): domain Eukaryota; kingdom Viridiplantae; phylum Streptophyta; class Magnoliopsida; order Liliales; family Melanthiaceae; genus Chamaelirium; species Chamaelirium japonicum. The sequence continues at coordinate 376,849 of CANTAL010000105.1, forward strand.
CATTCGCACGAATGTATCCATTCTAATCCATTCGTACGATCCATTCTAATTCATTCGTAAGATCGTGTATTCGTAAGATCGTGCTAATAAATTAGAATTGATCGAACGAATGAATTAGCATGGATCGTGCATTCGTACGATCAATTCTAATTCATTCGTAAGATCCATTCTAATTCATTCGTACGATCCATTCTAATTCATTCGTACGATCCATTCTAAATCATTCGCATGAATGTAACAATTCTTATTCATTCATTTGATCCATTCTAATTCATTCGTACGATCCATTCTAATTCATTAGCACGATCCATGCTAATTCATTTGTTCGATCAATTCTAATTCAATAGCACAATCCATTCTAATTCATTCGTACGATCCATTCTAATTCATTCGCACGATCCATTCTAATTCATTCATAGGATCCATTCTAATTCATTCATACGATCTATTCTAATTCTTTCGCACGAATGTATCCATTCTAATTCATTCGCACGAATGTATCCATTCTAATTCATTCGTACGATCCATTCTAATTCATTCGCACAATCCATTCTAATTCATTCGTACGATCAATACTAATTCATTCGCACGAATGTATCCATTCTAATTCATTCGTACGATCCATTCTAATTCATTCATAGGATCCATTCTAATTCATTCATACAATCCATTCTAATTCATTCGCACGAATGTATCCATTCTTATTTATTCGTACGATCAGTTCTAATTCATTCACAAAATCTATTCTAATTCATTTATACGATCCATTCTAATTCATTCACACGAATGTATCCATTCTAATTCATTCGTACGATCCATTCTTACTCATTCGTACGATCCATTCTAATTCATTCACACGAATGTATCCATTCGTACGAATGAATCCATTCGTACGAATGAATTAGAAGAGATTGTACGAATGAATTAGAATGGATCGTATGAATGAATTAGAATGGATCGTACGAAGGAATTAGAATGGATCGTACGAATGAATTAGAATGGATCGTACGAATGAATTAGAATAGATCGTACGAATGAATTAGAATGGATCGTACGAATAAATTAGAATGGATATATTCGTGCAAATGAATTAGAATGGATCATACGAATGAGTAAGAATGGATCGTACGAATGAAATACGTACGAATGAATTAGAATAGATTTTGTGAATGAATTAGAACTGATCATACGAATGAATTAGAATGGATACATTCGTGCGAATGAATTAGAATGGATTGTATGAATGAATTAGAATGGATCCTATGAATGAATTAGAATGGATCGTACGAATGAATTAGAATGGATACATTCGTGCGAATGAATTAGAATTGATCGTACGAATGAATTAGAATGGATCGTACGAATGAAATAGAATGGATTGCACGAATGAATTAGAATGGATCGTACGAATGAATTAGAATGATCGTGTGAAAGAATTAGAATGGATTGTATGAATGAATTAGAATGGATCGTATGAATGAATTAGAATGGATCGTACGAAGGAATTAGAATGGATCGTATGAATGAATTAGAATGGATCGTACAAATGAATTAGAATGGATCGTATGAATGAATTAGAATGGATCGTGCGAATGAATTAGAATGGATCGTACGAATGAATTAGAATGGATCAAATGAATGAATTAGAATGGTTACATTCATGCGAATGAATTAGAATGGATCGTACGAATGGATTAGAATGGATCGTATGAATGGATTAGAATGGATACATTCCAGCGAATGAATTAGAATGGATCTTACGAATGAATTAGAATGGATCGTACGAATGGATTAGAATGGATCCTACGAATGGATTAGAATGGATACCTTTGTGCATATGAATTAGAATGGATCATACGAATGAATTAGAATGGATCATATTAATGAATTAGAATGGATCGTACGAATGAATTAGAATGGATCGTGTGAAAGAATTAGAATGCATTGTATGAATGAATTAGAATGGATCATATGAATGAATTAGAATGGATCGTGCGAATAAATTCGAATGGATCGCATGATCCATTCGAATAGAATGGATCGTATGAATGAATTAGAATGGATCGGGCGAATGAATTAGAATGGATTGTAGGAATGAATTAGAATGGATCGTATGAATGAATTAGAATGGATCGTATGAATGAATTAGAATGGATCGTGCGAATGAATTAGAATGGATCGTACGAATGAATTAGAATGGATCGTACGAATGAATTAGAATGGATCATACGAATGAGTAAGAATGGATCGTACGAATGAAATAGAATGGATTGTACGAATGAATTAGAATGGATACATTCGTGCGAATGAATTAGAATAGATCGTACGGATGAATTAGAATGGATCGTACGAATGAATTAGAATGGATCGTACGAATGAATTAGAATGCATCGTACGAAAGAATTAGAATGGATATATTCGTGCGAATGAATTAGAATGGATCGTACGAATGAATTAGACTGGATCGTACGAATGAATTTGAATGGATACATTTGTGCGAATGAACCTAAATGGATTGTATGAATGTATTACAATGGATCGTACGAATGAATTAGAATGGATCGTACGAATGAATTAGAATGGATCAAATGAATGAATTAGAATGGTTACATTCATGCAAATGAATTAGAATGGATCGTACGAATGGATTAGAATGGATTGTATGAGTGAATTAGAATGGATAGGAAGGAATTAGAATGGATCGTACGAAGGAATTAGAATAGATCATAGGAATGAAATAGAATGGATCGTACGAAGGAATTAGAATGGATCGTTCCAAGGAATTAGAATGCATTCGTATGATCCATTCTAATTCATTTGGACGAATGTATCCATTCTAATTTATTCGTACGATCCATTCTAATTCATTCGTATGATCCATTCTAATTCATTCGTACGATCCATTCTTACTCATTCGTATGATCCATTCTAATTCATTCGTATGATCCATTCTAATTCATTCGCACGAATGTATCCATTCCATTCGTACGATCCATTCATACGATCCATTCTAATTCATTCATACAATCCATTCTAATTCTTTCACACGATCCATTCTAATTCATTCGTGCGATCCATTCTAATTCATTTGCATGGATCGTGCTAATGAATTAGAATGGAATATACGAATGAATTAGAATGGATCGTAGAATGGATCGTACGAATGAATTAGAATGAATTAGAATGGATCATACGAATGAATTAGAATGGATCGTACGAATGAATTAGAATGGATCGTACGAATGAATTAGAATGGATCGTACGAATGAAATAGAATGGATCGTGTGAAAGAATTAGAATGGATTGTATGAATGAATTAGAATGGATCGCACGATCCATTCTAATTCATTCGTACGATCCATTCTAATTCATTCGCGAATGTATCCATTCTAATTCATTCGTACGATCCATTCTAATTCATTCGTACGATCCATTCTAATTCCTTCGTACGATCCGTTCTAATTCATTCGTAAGATCCATTCTAATTCATTCGAACGATCCATTCTAATTCATTCGTACGAATTCTAATTCATTCTAATCCATTCTAATTCATTCGTACAATCTATTCTAATTCATTCGTGCAATCCATTCTATTTCATTCGTACGATCCATTCTAATTCATTTGTACAATCCATTCTAATTCATTCGTACAATCCATTCTATTTCATTCATACGATCCATTCTTACTCATTCGTATGATCCATTCTATATCATTAGCACGATCCATTCTAATTCATTCGTACGATCCATTCTAATTCATTCGCACGATCCATTCTAATTCATTCGTACGATCCATTCTAATTCTTTCACACGATCCATTCTAATTCATTCGTACGATCCATTCTAATTCATTCATACGATCTATTCTAATTCATTCGTACGATCGATTCTAATTCATTCGTACGATCCATTCTAATTCATTCGCACGATCCATTCTAATTCATTCATAGGATCCATTCTAATTCATTCATACGATCTATTCTAATTATTTCGCACGAATGTATCCATTCTAATTCATTCGCACGAATGTATCCATTCTAATTCATTCGTACGATCCATTCTAATTCATTCGTAAGATCCATTCTAATTCATTTGTACGATCTATTCTAATTCATTCGTACGATCCATTCTAATTCATTCGTATGATCCATTCTAATTCCTTCGTACGATCTATTTTAATTCATTCGCACAATCCATTCTAATTCATTCGTACAATCCATTCTAATTCATTCGTATGATCCATTCTAACTCATTCGGTGGATCCATTCTAATTCATTCGTACGATCCATTCTAATTCATTCCCACGATCCATTCTAATTTATTCGTACGATCAATTCTAATTCATTCGTACGATCCATTCTAATTCATTCGTACGATCCATTCTAATTCCTTGGTACGATCCATTCTAATTCATTCGCACGAATGTATCCATTCTAGTTCATTCATACGATCCATTCTAATTCATTCGTACGATCCACTCTAATTCATTCGCACGATCCATTATAATTCATTCGTACAATACATTCTATTTCATTCGTACGATCCATTCTTACTCATTCATATGATCCATTATGGATACATTCGTGCGAATGAATTAGAATGGATCATACGAATGAGTAAGAATGGATCGTACGAATGAAATAGAATGGATTGTGCGAATGAATTAGAATGGATCGTAGAAGGGATCAGAATAGATCGTGTGAAAGAATTAGAATGGATCGTATGAATAAATTAGAATGGATTGTGCGAATGAATTCGAATGGATCGTACGAATTCATTCTAATTCATTCATACAATCCATTCTAATTCTTTCAGACGATCTATTCTGATCCATTCTACGATCCATTCTAATTCATTCGCACAATCCATTCTATTTCATTCGTACGATCCATTCTTACTCATTCGTATGATCCATTCTAATTCATTCGCACGAATGTATCCATAATGGATCATACGAATGAGTAAGAATGGATCGTACGAATGAAATACGTACGAATGAATTAGAATGGATCGTACGAATAAACTAGAATGGATCGTACGAATGAAATAGAATAGATTGTACGAATGAATTAGAATGGATTCGTACGAATGAATTAGAATGGATACATTCGTGCGAATGAATTAGAATAGATACATTCGTGCGAAAGAATTAGAATAGATCGTATGAATGAATTAGAATGGATCCTATGAATGAATTAGAATGGATCGTGCGAATGAATTAGAATAGATCGTACGAATGAATTAGAATAGATCGTACGAATGAATTAGAATGGATCGTACGAAGGAATTAGAATGGATCGTACGAATGAATTAGAATGGATATATTCGTGCAAATGAATTAGAATGGATCGTGCGAATGAATTTGAATAGATCGTACGAATGAATTAGAATGGATCGTACGAATGAATTAGAATGGATCTTACGAATGAATTAGAATGGATCGTACGAATGAATTAGAATGGATCGTACGAATGAATTAGAATGGATACATTCGCCGAATGAATTAGAATGGATCGGACGAATGAATTAGAATGGATCGTACGAATGAATTAGAATGGATCAAATGAATGAATTAGAATGGTTACATTCATGCGAATGAATTAGAATGGATCGTACGAATGAATTAGAATGGATCGTATGAATAAATTAGAATGGATGTTACGAATGAATTAGAATGGATCAAATTAATGAATTAGAATGGTTACATTCATGCGAATGAATTAGAATGGATCGTACGAATGGATTAGAATGGATCGTACGAATGGATTAGAATGGATACATTCGAGCGTACGATCCATTCTAATTCATTCGTCCGATCCATTCTAATTCATTCGCACGAATGTATCCATTCTAATTCATTCGTACGATCCATTCTAATTCATTCATACGATCCATTCTAATTCATTCATAAGATCCATTCTAATTCATTCGTACGATCCATTCTAATTCATTCGTACGATCCATTCTAATTCATTCGCACGAATGTATCCATTCTAGTCCATTCGTACGATCCATTCTAATTCATTCGTACGATCCATTCTAATTCATTCGCACGATCCATTCTAATTCATTCGTACGATCCATTCTAATTCATTCATACGATCCATTCTAATTCATTCGTACCATCCATTCTAATTCATTCGCACAAATGTATCCATTCTAATTCATTCGTACGATCCATTCTAATTCATTCGCACGATCCATTCTAATTCATTCGTAAAATCCATTCTAATTCATTCGCAAGATCCATTCTAATTCAATCGTACGATCCATTCTAATTCATTCGTACGATCCATTCTAATTCATTCGCACAAATGTATCCATTCTAATTCATTCGTACGATCCATTCTAATTCATTCGTACGATCCATTCTAATTCATTCGTATGATCCATTCTAATAATTCGTATGATCCATTCTAATTCATTCGCACGAATCTATCCATTCTAATTCATTCATACAATCCATTCTATTTCATTCGTACGATCCATTCTTACTCATTCGTATGATCCATTCTAATACATTCGTACGATTCATGCTAATTCATTCGCACGATCCATTCTAATTCATTCGTACGATCCATTCTTATTCATTCATACGATCCATTCTAATTCATTCGCACAATCCATTCTAATCCATTCTAATCCATTCTAATTCATTTGTAAGATCCATTCTAATTCATTCGTACGATCCATTCTAATTCATTCACACGATCCATTCTAATTCATTCGTACGATCCATTCTAAATCATTCGTGCAATCCATTCTATTTCATTCGTATGATCAATTCTAATTCATTAGAATGGATCGTACGAATGAATTAGAATGGATCATATTAATGAATTAGAATGGATCGTACGAATGAATTAAAATGGATCGTACGAACAAATTAGAATGGATCGTACGAAGGAATTAGAATGGATCGTACGACTGAATTAGAATGGATATATTCGTGCAAATGAATTTGAATGGATCGTATGAATGAATTAGAATGGATCGTACGAATGAATTAGAATGGATATATTCGTGCAAATGAATTAGAATGGATCGTATGAATGTATTATAATGGATCGTATGAGTGAATTAGAATGGATCGTACGAATGAATTAGAATGGATCGTACGAATGAATTAGAATGGATCGTGTGAAAGAATTAGAATGGATTGTATGAATGAAATAGAATAGATCGTATGAATGAATTAAAATGGATCGTACGAATGAATTAGAATAGATCGTACGAATGAATTTGAATGGATACATTTGTGCGAATGAATCTAAATGGATTGTATGAATGAATTACAATGGATCGTACGAATGAATTAGAATGGATCGTACGAATGAATTAGAATAGCTCATACGAATGAATTAGAATGAATCGTATGAATGAATTAGAATGGTTACATTCGTGCGAATGAATTATAATAGATCGTACGAATGAATTAGAATGGATCGTACGAATAAATTAGAATGGATCGTGGGAATGAATTAGAATGGATCGTACGAATGAATAAGAATGGATCCACCGAATGAGTTAGAATGGATCATACGAATGAATTAGAATGGATTGTACGAATGAATTAGAATGGATTGTGCGAATGAATTAGAATGGATCGTATGAATGAATAAGAATGGATCGTACGAATGAATTAGAATGGATCATGCGAATGAATTAGCATGAATCGTACGAATGTATTAGAATGGATCGTACGAATGAATTAGAATGAATCGTACGATCAATTCTAATTCAATTGTCCGATCCATTCTAATTCATTCGCATGAATGTATCCATTCTAATTCATTCGTATAATCCATTCTATTTTATTCGTACGATCCATTCTTACTCATTCGTATGATCCATTCTAATTCATTCGCACGATCCATTCTAATTCATTCATACGATCCATTCTAATTCATTCATACGATCCATTCTAATTCATTCGCACGATCCATTCTAATTCATTCATACGATCCATTCTAATTCATTCATACGATCCATTCTAATTCATTCCTACAATCCATTCTAATTCATTCGCCCGATCCATTCTAATTCATTCATACGATCCATTCTATTCGAATGGATCATGCGATCCATTAGAATTCATTCGCACGATCCATTCTAATTCATTCATACGATCCATTCTAATTCATTCATACAATGCATTCTAATTCTTTCGCACGATCCATTCTAATTCATTCATACGATCCATTCTAATTCATTCGTACGATCCATTCTAATTCACTCATACTATCCATTCTAATTCATTTGCACGAATATATCCATTCTAATTCCTTCGTACGATCCATTCAAATTCCTTCGTACGATCCATTCTAATTCCTTCGTACGATCCATTCTAATTCCTTCGTATGATCCATTCTATTTCATTCGTATGATCCATTCTAATTCCTTCGTACGATCCATTCTAATTCCTTCGTATCCATTCTAATTCATTCATACAATCCATTGTAATTTATTCACACGAATGTATCCATTCTAATTCATTTGCACGATCCATTCTAATTCATTCCTATGATCTATTCTAATTCATTCGTACGATCCATTCTAATCCATTATAATCCATTCTTTCATACGATCCATTCTAATTCATATGCACAAAGGTATCCATTCTAATCCATTCGTAGGATCCATTCTAATCCATTCGTACGATACATTCTAATTCATTCGTCCGATCCATTCTAATTCATTCGCACAAATGTATCCATTCTAATTCATTCGTACGATCCATTCTAATTCATTCGTACGATCCATTCTAATTCATTCGTACGATCCATTCTAATTCATTCGCACGAATGTACATTCCTGCGAATGAATTAGAATGGATCGTACGAATGGATTAGAATGGATCGTATGAGTGAATTAGAATGGATATGAAGGAATTAGAATGGATCGTACGAAGGAATTAGAATGGATCATACGAATGAAATAGAATGGATCGTACGAATGAAATAGAATGGATCGTACGATGGAATTAGAATGCATTCGTATGATCCATTCTAATTCATTCGGACGATCCATTCTAATTCATTCATACGATTTATTCTAATTCATTCGCACGAATATATCCATTCTAATTCTTTCGTACGATGCATTCTAATTCATTCGTTCGATCAATTCTAAGTCATTAGCACGATCCATTCTAATTCATTCGTACAATCCATTCTAATTCATTCGCACGATCCATTCTAATTCATTCATAGGATCCATTAGAATTCATTCATACGATCTATTCTAATTCTTTCGCACGAATGTATCCATTCTAATTCATTCACACGAATGTATCCATTCTAATTCATTCGTACGAATTCATTCTAATTCATTCGTACAATCTATTCTATTTCATTCATACGATCCACTCTAGTTCATTCGTACGATCCATTCTAATTCATTCGTATGATCCATTCTAATTCATTCGTATGATCCATTCTAATTAATTCGTATGATCCATTCTAATTCATTCGTACGATCCATTCTAATTCATTCATACAATCCATTCTAATTCATTCGCACGAATATATCCATTCTAATTAATTTGTACGATCCATTCTAATTCATTCGTATTATCCATTCTTATTCATTCGCACGATCCAGTCTAATGGATTCGCACGATCCATTCTAATTCATTCACACGAATGTATCCATTCTAATTCATTCATACGATCCATTCTAATTCATTCGTACGATCCATTCTAATTCATTCGCAAAAATGTATCCATTCTAATTCATTCGTACGATCCATTCTAATTCATTCCTACGATCAGTTCTAATTCATTCACAAAATCTATTCTAATTCATTCATACGATCCATTCTAATTCATTCGCACGATCCATTCTAATTCATTCGTACGATCCATTCTAATTCTTTCACACGATCCATTCTAATTCATTCGTACGATCCATTCTAATTCATTCGCACGATCCATTCTAATTCATTCGTAGGATCCATTCTAATTCATTCATACGATTCATTCTAATTCATTCGTACGATCCATTCTAATTTATTCGCACAAAATGTATCCATTCTAATTCATTCGTACGATCCATTCTAATTCATTCGTAAGATCCATTCTAATTCATTCGTACGATCCATTCTAATTCATTCATACGATCCATTCTAATTCATTCGCACGAATGTATCCATTCTAGTTCATTCGTACGATCCATTCTAATTCATTCATACGATCCATTCTAATTCATTCGCACGATCCATTCTAATTCATTTGTACGATCCATTCTAATTCATTCATACGATCCATTCTAATTCATTCGTACGATCCATTCTAATTCATTCGCACAAATGTATCCATTCTAATTCATTCTTACGATCCATCCTAATTCATTCGCACGATCCATTCTAATTCATTCGTACAATCCATTCTAATTCTTTCACACGATCCATTCTAATTCATTCGTACGATCCATTCTAATTCATTCGCACGATCCATTCTAATTCATTCGTACGATCCATTCTAATTCATTCATACGATCCATTCTAATTCATTCGTACGATCCATTCTAATTCATTCGCACAAATGTATCCATTTTAATTCATTCGTACGATCCATTCTAATTCATTCGCACGATCCATTCTAATTCATTCGTACGATCCATTCTAATTCATTCGTACGTTCCATTCTAATTCATTCGTATGATCCATTCTAATTCATTCGTACGATCCATTCTAATTCATTCATACAATCCATTCTAATTCATTCGCACGAATGTATCCATTCTAATTAATTCGTACGATCCATTCTAATTCATTCGTATGATCTATTCTTATTCATTCCCACGATCCAGTCTAATTGATTCGCACGATCCATTCTAATTTATTCGCACGAATGTATCCATTCTAATTCATTCGTACGATCCATTCTAATTCATTAATATGATCCATTCTAATTCATTCGTTCGATCCATTCTAATTCATATGCACAAAGGTATCCATTCTAATTCATTCGCACAAAAGAATTAGAATGAATTGTATGAAAGAATAGATCGTATGAATGAATTAGAGTGGATCGTACGGAATGAATTAGAATGGATTGTATGAATGAATTAGAATGGATCGTACGAATGAGTAAGAATGGATCGTACGAATGAATTAGAATGGATCATACGAATGAATTAGAATGGATCGTACGAATTAATTAGAATGGATCATACGAATGAAATAGAATGGATCGTACGAAGGAATTAGAATGGATCGTACGAAGGAATTAGAATTGATCGTATGAAGGAATTAGAATAGATCGTACGAATGAATTAGAATGGATATATTCATGCAAATGAATTAGAATGGATCATATGAATGAATTAGAATGGATTGTATGAGTGAATTAGAACGGATAGTACGAATAAAGTAGAATGGATCGTATGAATGAATTAGAATGGATACATTCGTGCGAATGAATTAGAATGGATCTTATGAATGAATTAGAATGGATCGTGCGAATGAATTAGAATGGATCGTACGAATGAATTAGAATGGATCGTACGAATGAACTAGAATGGATACATTCGTGCGAATGAATTAGAATGGATCGTACGAATTAGAATGGATCGTACGAATGAATTAGAATGGATCGTACGAATGAATTAGAATGGATACATTCGTGTGAATGAATTAGAATTGATCGTACGAATGGATTAGAATGGATCATGCGAATGAATTAGAATGGATCGTACGAATGAATTAGAATGGATCATACGAAGGAACTAGAATAGAATGGATCATACGAATGAATTAGAATGGATCGTACGAATGAATTAGAATGGATACATTCGTGCGAATAAATTTGAATGGATCGGACGAATGAATTAGAATGGATCGTACGAATGAATTAGAATGGATCGTACGAATAAATTAGAATGGATATATTCGTCCGAATGAATTAGAATGGATCATACGAATGAGTAAGAATGGATCATACGAATGAAATAGAATAGATTGTACGAATGAATTAGAATGGATCCTACGAATGAATTAGAATGGATCGTGTGAAAGAATTAGAATGGATTGTATGAATGAATTAGAATGGATCGTATGAATGAATTAGAATGGATCGTGCGAATGAATTCGAATGGATCGTATGAATTCATTCTAATTCATTCATACAATCCATTCTAATTCTTTCACACGATCTATTCTAATTAATTCGTAGGATCGGACGAATGAATTAGAATGGATCGTACGAATGAATTAGAATGAATTAGAATGGATCGTACGAATGAATTAGAATGGATCGTACGAATGAATTAGAATGGATCGTACGAATAAATTAGAATGGATCGTGGGAATGAATTAGAATGGATCGTACGAATGAATTAGAATGGATCGTACGGAATGAATTAGAATGGATTGTATGAATGAATTAGAATGGATACATTCGTGCGAATGAATTAGAATGGATCATACGAATGAGTAAGAATGGATCGTACGAATGAAATAGAATGGATTATACGAATGAATTAGAATGGATCGTAGAAATGGATTAAAATGGATCGTACGAATGAATTAGAATGGATCGTACGAATGAACTAGAATGGATACATTCGTGCGAATGAATTAGAATGGATCATACGAATGAATTAGAATGGATCATACGAATGAGAAAGAATGGATCGTACGAATGAAATAGAATAGATTGTACGAATGAATTAGAATAAATTAGAATGGATTAGAATGGATCGTACGAATGAGTAAGAATGGATCGTATGAATGAAATAGAATGGATTGTGCGAATGAATTAGAATGGATCGTACGAATGAATTAGAATGGATCGTGTGAAAGAATTAGAATGGATTGTATGAATGAATTAGAATAGATCGTGCGAATGAACTAAAATGGATCGTACGAATGATTTAGAATGGATCCTATGAATGAATTAGAATGGATCGTACGAATGATTTAGAATGGATACATTCGTGCGAATGAATTAGAATGGATCATACGAATGAGTAAGAATGGATCGTACGAATGAAATAGAATGGATTGTACGAATGAATTAGAATGGATTCGTACGAATGAATTAGAATGGATCGTACCAATGAGTAAGAATGGATCGTACGAATGAAATAGAATGGATCGTACGAAGGAATTAGAATGGATCATACGAATGAATTAGAATGGATCGTATGAATGAATTAGAATGGATCGTGCGAATGAATTCGAATGGATCGTACGAATTCATTCTAATTCATTCATACAATCCATTCTAATTCTTTCACACGATCCATTCTAATTCATTCGTACGTTCCATTCTAATTCATTAGCACGATCAATGCTAATTCATTCGTTCGATCAATTCTAATTCATTAGCACGATCCATTCTAATTAATTCGTACGATCCATTCTAATTCATTCGCACGATCCATTCTAATTCATTCATAGGATCCATACTAATTAATTCATATGATCTATTCTAATTCTTTCGCACGAAAGTATCCATTCTAATTCATTCGCACGAATGTATCCATTCTAATTCATTTGTACGATCCATTCTAATTCATTCGTACGATCCATTCTAATTCATTCGTATGATCCATTCTAATTCATTCCTACGATCTATTCTAATTCATTCCCTCGAATATATCCATTCTAATTCATTCGTTCGATCCATTCTAATTCATTCGCACGATCCATTCTAATTCATTCGTATGATCCATTCTAATCCGTTCGTACGATCCATTCTAATTCATTCGTACGATCCATTCAAATTCATTCGTACGATCCATACTAATTCATTCGCACGAATGTATCCATTGTAGTTCATTCGTACGATCCATTCTAATTCATTCGTACGATCCATTCTAATTCATTCGCACGATCCATTCTAATTCATTCGTACGATCCATTCTAATTCATTCATACGATCCATTCTAATTCATTCTAGAATGGATACATTCGTGCAAATGAATTAGAATGGATCGTACGAATGAATTAGAATGGATCGTACGAATGAATAAGAATGGATCTTACGAATGAATTAGAATGGATCGTACGAATGAATTAGAATGGATCGTACGAATGAATTAGAATGGATCAAATGAATGAATTAGAATGGATCGTACGAATGAATTAGAATGGATCGTACGAATGAATTAGAATGGATCGTACGAATGAACTAGAATGGATACATTCGTGCAAATGAATTAGAATGGATCGTACGAATGAATTAGAATGGATCGTACGATTCATTCTAATTCATTCGTACGATCCATTCTAATACATTCGTACGATTCATGCTAATTCATTCGCACGATCCATTCTAATTCATTCGTACGATCCATTCTTATTCATTCAAACGATCCATTCTAATTCATTCGCACAATCCATTGTAATTCATTCGTACAATCCATTCTAATTCATTCGTATGATCCATTCTAACTCATTCGGTGGATCCATTCTAATTCATTCGTACGATCCATTGTAATTCATTCCCACGATCCATTCTAATTTATTCGTACGATCCATTCTAATTCATTCGTACGATCTATTCTAATTCATTCGCACGAAAGTAACCATTCTAATTCATTCATACGATTCATTCTAATTCATTCGTATGAGCTATTCTAATTCATTCGTACGATCCATTCTAATTCATTCGTACGATCTATTGTAATTCATTCATACAATCCATTTAGATTCATTCGCACAAATGTATCCATTCAAATTCATTCGGACGATCCAGTCTAATTCATTCGTACGATCCATTCTAATTCATTCGCACGAATATATCCATTGTAATTCTTTCGTACGATGCATTCTAATTCATTCGTACGATCCATTCTAATTCATTCATTTGATCCATTCTAATTCATTCGTACGATCCATTCTAATTCATTCGTACGATCCATTCTAATTCATTCCGTACGATCCATTCTAATTCATTCGTACGATCGTACGAATGAATTAGAATGAATTAGAACGGACCGTACGAATGAATTAGAATGGATCTTACGAATGAATTAGAATGGAACGTACGAATGAATTAGAATGGATCGGACGAATGAATTAGAATGGATACATTCGTGCGAATGAATTAGAATGGATCGGACGAATGAATTAGAATGGATCGTACGAATGAATTAGAATGGATCATATGAATTCATTAGAATGGTTACATTCATGCGAATGAATTAGAATGGATCGTACGAATGGATTAGAATGGATCGTACGAATGGATTAGAATGGATACATTCGATCAAATGAATTAGAATGGATCGTACGAATTAAGTAGAATGGATCGTACGAATGGATTAGAATGGATCCTACGAATGGATTAGAATGGATCGTAGAATGGATCGTACGAATGAATTAGAATGAATTAGAATGGATCGTACGAATGAATTAGAATAGATCATAGGAATAAATTAGAATGGATCGTGCAAATGAATTAGAATGGATACATTCGTACAAATGAATTAGAATGGATCGTACGAATGAATTAGAATGGATCGTACGAATAAATTAGAATGGATCATACGAATGAGTAAGAATGGATCGTACGAATGAAATAGAATGGATTGTACGAATGAATTAGAATGGATCGTACGAATGAATTAGAATGGATCGTGTGAAAGAATTAGAATGGATTGTATGAATGAATTGGAATGGATCATATGAATGAATTAGAATGGATCGTGCGAATGAATTCGAATGGATCATACGAATGAATTAGAATGGATCATACGAATGAATTAGAATGGATACATTCGTGCGAATGAATTAGAATAGATACATTCGTACGAAAGAATTAGAATAGATCGTATGAATGAATTAGAATGGATCCTATGAATTAATTAGAATGGATCGTGCGAATGAATTAGAATGGATCGTACGAATGAATTAGTATGGATCGTGCTAATGAATTAGAATTGATCGAAAGAATGAATTAGCATGGATCGTGCTAATGAATTAGAATGGAACGTACGAATGAATTAGAATGGATCGTACGAATGAATTAGAATAGATCGTACGAATGAATTAGAATGGATCGTACGAATGAATTAGAATGGATCGTGTGAAAGAATTAGAATGGATCGTTCGAATGAATTAGAATGGATCGTGCGAATGAATTAGAATGGATCGTACGAATGAATTAGAATGGATACATTCGTGTGAATGAATTAGAATTGATCAAATGAATGAATTAGAATTGATCATACGAATGAATTAGAATAGCTCTTACGAATGAATTTGAATGGATTGTATGAATGAATTAGAATGGATCGTACGAATGAATTAGAATGGATCGTATGAATGAATTAGAATGGATCGTACGAATGAATTAGAATGGATCAAATGAATGAATTAGAATGGTTACATTCATGCGAATGAATTAGAATGGATCGTACGAATGGATTAGAATGGATCTTACGAATGGATTAGAATGGATACATTCGAGCGTACGATCCATTCTAATTCATTTGTCCGATCCATTCTAATTCATTCGCACGAATATATCCATTCTAATTCATTCGTACGATCCATTCTAATTTATTCGTATGATCCATTCTAATTCAATCGTAAGATCCATTCTAATTCATTCATATGATCCATTCCAATTCATTTATACAATCCATTCTAATTCTTTCGCACGATCCATTCTAATTCATTCGTACGATCCATTCTAGTTCATTCGTACGATCCATTCTAATTCATTCGTACGATCCATTCTAATTCATTCGCACAAATGTATCCATTCTAATTCATTCGCACGATCCATTCTAATTCATTTGTACGATCCATTCTAATTCATTCATATGATCCATTCTAATTCATTCGTACGATCCATTCTAATTCATTCGCACAAATGTATCCATTCTAATTCATTCGTACGATCCATTCTAATTCATTCGCACGATCCATTCTAATTCATTCGTACGATCCATTCTAATTCTTTCACACGATCCATTCTAATTTATTCGTACAATCCATTCTAATTCATTCGCACGATCCATTCTAATTCATTCGTACGATCCATTCTAATTCATTCATACGATCCATTCTAATTCATTTGTACGATCTATTCTAATTCATTCGCACAAATGTATCCATTCTAATTCATTCGTACGATCCATTCTAATTCATTCGCACGATCCATTCTAATTCATTCGTACGATCCATTCTAATTTATTCGTATGATCCATTCTAATTAATTCGTATGATCCATTCTAATTCATTCGTACGATCCATTCTAATTCATTCATACAATCCATTCTAATTCATTCGCACGAATGTATCCATTCTAATTAATTCGTACGATCCATTCTAATTCATTCGTATGATCTATTCTTATTCATTCGCACGATCCAGTCTAATTGATTCGCACGATCCATTCTAATTCATTCGCACGAATGTATCCATTCTAATTCATTCGTACGATCCATTCTAATTCATTAATATGATCCATTCTAATTCATTCGTACCATCCATTCTAATTCATATGCACAAAGGTATCCATTCTAATTCATTCGCACGAAAGAATTAGAATGGATTGTATGAAAGAATAGATCGTATGAATGAATTAGAATGGATCATACGGAATGAATTAGAATGGATTGTATGAATGAATTAGAATGGATCGTACGAATGACTAATAATGGATCATACGAATGAATTAGAATGGATCATACGAATGAATTAGAATGGATCGTACGAATTAATTAGAATGGATCATACGAATGAAATAGTATGGATCGTACGAAGGAATTAGAATGGATCATACGAAGGAATTAGAATCGATCGTACGAAGGAATTAGAATGGATCGTACGAATGAATTAGAATGGATATATTCGTGCAAATGAATTAGAATGGATCGTATGAATGAATTAGAATGGATCGTATGAGTGAATTAGAACGGATAGTACAAATGAAGTAGAATGGATCGTATGAATGAATTAGAATGGATACATTCGTGCGAATGAATTAGAATGGATCGTATGAATGAATAAGAATGGATCGTACGAATGAATTAGAATGGATCGTGCGAACGAATTTGAATGGATCGTACGAATGAATTAGAATGGATCGTACGAATGAACTAGAATGGATACATTCGTGCAAATGAATTAGAATGGATCGTACGAATGAATTAGAATGGATCGTACGAATGAATTAGAATGGATCGTACGAATGAATTAGAATGGATCGTACGGAATGAATTAGAATGGATATATTTGAACGAATAAATTAGAATGGATCATATGAATGAATTAGAATGGATCGTACGAATGAATTAGAATGGATAGTGTGAATGAATTAGAATCGATCTTACGAATGAATTAGAATGGATCGTACGAATGAATTAGAATGGATCATACGAATGAGTAAGAATGGATCGTACGAATGAATTAGAATGGATCGTATGAATGAATTAGAATGGATCGTACGAATAAATTAGAATGGATACATTCGTCCGAATGAATTAGAATGGATCATACGAATGAGTAAGAATGGATCGTACGAATGAAATAGAATAGATTGTACGAATGAATTAGAATGGATCCTACGAATGAATTGGAATGGATCGTGTGAAAGAATTAGAATGGATTGTATGAATGAATTAGAATGGATCGTATGAATGAATTAGAATGGATCGTACGAATGGATTAGAATGGATCGTACGAATGAATTAGAATGGATCGTACGAATGAACTAGAATGGATACATTCGTGCGAATGAATTAGAATGGATCGTACAAATGAATTAGAATGGATCGTACGAATGAATTAGAATGGATCTTACGAATGAATTAGAATGGATCGTACGAATGAATTAGAATAGATCGTACGAATGAATTAGAATGGATCGTACGAAGGAATTAGAATGGATCGTACGAATGAATTAGAATGGATCGTATGAATGAATTAGAATGGATACATTCGTGCGAATGAATTAGAATGGATCGTACGAATGAATTAGAATGGATCGTACGAATGAATTAGAATTGATCGTGTGAAAGAATTAGAATCGATTATATGAATGAATTAGAATGGATCATATGAATGAATTAGAATAGATACATTCGTGTGAATGAATTAGAATGCA
Source organism: Chamaelirium japonicum (assembly GCA_947650365.1). Taxonomy (NCBI): domain Eukaryota; kingdom Viridiplantae; phylum Streptophyta; class Magnoliopsida; order Liliales; family Melanthiaceae; genus Chamaelirium; species Chamaelirium japonicum. Next base: position 395,916 of record CANTAL010000105.1, read on the forward strand.
TCGTACGAATGAATTAGAATGGATCGTACGAATGAATTAGAATGTATCATATGAATGAATTAGAATAGTTACATTCATGCGAATGAATTAGAATGGATCGTACGAATGGATTAGAATGGATCATACGAATGAATTAGAATGGATACATTCGAGCGAATGAATTAGAATGGATCGTACGAATGAATTAGAATGGATCGTACGAATGGATTAGAATGGATCCTACGAATGGATTAGAATGGATACCTTTGTGCATATGAATTAGAATGGATCGTACAAATGAATTAGAATGGATCATATGAATGAATTAGAATGGATCGTGTGAAAGAATTAGAATGGATTATATGAATGAATTAGAATAGATCGTATGATTGAATTAGAATGGATCGTACGAATGAATTAGAATGGATCGTACGAATATATTAGAATGGATACATTCGTGCGAATGAATTAGAATAGATCGTATGAATGAATTAGAATGGATCCTATGAATGAATTAGAATGGATCGTGCGAATGAATTAGAATGGATCGTACGAATGAATTAGAATAGATCGTACGAATGAATTAGAATGGATCGTACGAATGGATTAGAATGGATCGTACGAATGTATTAGAATGGATCGTACGAATGAATTAGAATGGATCGTACGAATAAATTAGAATAGATACATTCGTCCGAATGAATTAGAATGCATCATACAAATGAGTAAGAATGGATCATACGAATGAAATAGAATAGATTGTACGAATGAATTAGAATGGATCCTACGAATGAATTAGAATGGATCGTGTGAAAGAATTAGAATGGATTGTATGAATGAATTAGAATGGATCGTATGAATGAATTAGAATGGATCGTGCGAATGAATTCGAATGGATCGTACGAATTCATTCTAATTCATTCATACAATTCCTTCTAATTCTTTCACACGATCCATTCTAATTCATTCGTACGTTCCATTCTAATTCATTAGCACGATCCATGCTAATTCATTCGTTCGATCAATTCTAATTCATTAGCACGATCCATTCTAATTCATTCGTACGATCCATTCTAATTCATTCGCACAAATGTATCTATCCTAATTCATTCGTACGATCCATTCTAATTCATTCGCACGATCCATTCTAATTCATTCGTACGATCCATTCTAATTCTTTCACACGATCCATTCTAATTCATTCGTACGATCCATTCTAATTCATTCGCACGATCCATTCTAATTAATTCATTGGATCCATTCTAATTCATTCATACGATCTATTCTAATTCTTTCGCACGAATGTATCCATTCTAATTCATTCGCACGAATGTATCCATTCTAATTCATTCGTACGATCCATTCTAATTCATTCATACGATCCATTCTAATTCATTCGTACGATCCATTCTAATTCATTCATACGATCTATTCTAATTCATTAATACAATCCATTCTAATTCTTTCACACGATCCATTCTAGTTCAATAGATCGTACGAATGAATGAATTAGAATAGATCGTACGAATGAATTAGAATGGATCGTACGAACGAATTAGAATGGATCGTACGAAGGAATTAGAATGGATCGTACGAATGAATTAGAATGGATCGTACGAATGAATTAGAATAGATCGTACGAATGAATTAGAATGGATCGTACGAATGAATTAGAATAGATCGTACGAAGGAATTAGAATGGATCATACGAATGAATTAGAATGGATCGTACGAATGAATTAGAATAGATCGTACGAATGAATTAGAATGGATCGTACGAAGGAATTAGAATGGATCGTACGAATGAATTAGAATGGATATATTCGTGCAAATGAATTAGAATGGATCGTATGAATGTATTAGAATGGATCGTATGAGTGAATTAGAATGGATCGTACGAATGAATTAGAATGGATCGTACGAATGAATTAGAATGGATCGTACGAATGAATTAGAATGGATCATACGAATTAATTAGAATGGATCGTACGAATGAATTAGAATGGATATATTCGTGCAAATGAATTAGAATGGATCGTATGAATGTATTAGAATGGATCGTATGAGTGAATTAGAATGGATCGTACGAATGAATTAGAATGGATCGTACGAATGAATTAGAATGGATCATACGAATTAATTAGAATGGATCGTACGAATGAATTAGAATGGATCGTACGAATGAATTAGAATGGATACATTCGTGCGAATGAATTAGAATGGATTGTGCGAATGAATAAGAACAGATCGTGCGAATGAATTAGAATGGATCGTACGAATGAATTAGAATGGATCGTGCGAATGAATTAGAATGGATCGTACGAATGAATTAGAATGGATACATTTGTACGAATGAATTAGAATGGATCGTACGAATGAATTAGAATGGATCGTATGAATGAATTAGAATGGATCGTACGAATGAATTAGAATGGATCGTGCGAATGAATTAGAATGGATCGTACGAATGAATTAGAATGGATCGTGTGAAAGAATTAGAATGGATCGTACGAATGAATTAGAATGGATCGTGCGAATGAATTAGAATGGATCGTACGAATGAATTAGAATGGATACATTTGTGCGAATGAATTAGAATGGATCGTACGAATGAATTAGAATGGATCGTATGAATGAATTAGAATGGATCGTACGAATGAATTATGATGGATCGTGCGAATGAATTAGAATGGATCATACGAATGAATTAGAATGGATCGTACGAATGAACTAGAATGGATACATTCGTGTGAATGAATTAGAATGGATCGTACGAATGAATTAGAATGGATCGTACGAATGAATTAGAATGGATCTTATGAATGAATTAGAATGGATCGTACGAATGAATTAGAATGGATCTTACGAATGAATTAGAATGGATCGTACGAATGAATTAGAATGGATCTTACGAATGAATTAGAATGGATCGTACGAATAAATTAGAATGGATCGTATGAATGGTTTAGAATGGATACATTCGTGCGAATGAATTAGAATGGATCGGACGAATGAATTAGAATGGATCGTACGAATGAATTAGAATGGATCAAATGAATGAATTAGAATGGTTACATTCAAGCGAATGAATTAGAATGGATCGTATGAATGGATTAGAATGGATCGTACGAATGGATTAGAATGGATACATTCGTGCGAATGAATTAGAATGGATACATTCGTGCGAAAGAATTAGAATAGATCGTATGAATGAATTAGAATGGATCCTATGAATGAATTAGAATGGATCGTGCGAATGAATTAGAATGGATCGCACAAATTAATTAGAATGGATCGTGCTAATGAATTAGAATTGATCGAACGAATGAATTAGCATGGATCGTGCTAATGAATTAGAATGGAACGTACGAATGAATTAGAATGGATCGGGTGAAAGAATTAGAATGGATTGTATGAATGAATTAGAATGAATTCGTACGATCCATTCGAATTCATTCGCACGATCCATTTTAATTCATTCATACGATCCATTCTAATTCATTCATACAATCCATTCTAATTATTTCACACGATCCATTCTAATTCATTCGTAGGATCCATTCTAATTCATTCGTACAATCTATTCTATTTCATTCGTACGATCCATTCTTACTCATTCGTATGATCCATTCTAATTCATTCGGACGAATGTATCCACTCTAATTTATTCGTACGATCCATTCTAATTCATTCGTACGATCCATTCTAATTCATTCGTACGATCCATTCTAATTCATTCGTCCGATCCATTCTAATTCATTCGCACGAATGTATCCATTCTAATTCATTCGTACGATCCATTCTAATTCATTCGTAAGATCGTGTATTCGTAAGATCGTGCTAATGAATTAGAATTGATCGAACGAATGAATTAGCATGGATCGTGCATTCGTACGATCAATTCTAATTCATTCGTAAGATCCATTCTAATTTATTCGTACGATCCATTCTAATTCATTCGTACGATCCATTCTAAATCATTCGCATGAATGTAACCATTCTAATTCATTCATTTGATCCATTCTAATTCATTCGTACGATCCATTCTAATTCATTAGCACGATCCATGCTAATTCATTTGTTCGATCAATTCTAATTCAATAGCACGATCCATTCTAATTCATTCGTACGATCCATTCTAATTCCTTCGCACGATCCATTCTAATTCATTCATAGGATCCATTCTAATTCATTCATACGATCTATTCTAATTCTTTCGCACGAATGTATCCATTCTAATTCATTCGCACGAATGTACCCATTCTAATTCATTCGTACGATCCATTCTAATTCATTCGCACAATCCATTCTAATTCATTCGTACGATCAATTCTAATTCATTCGCACGAATGTATCCATTCTAATTCATTCGTACGATCCATTCTAATTCATTCATAGGATCCATTCTAATTCATTCATACAATCCATTCTAATTCATTCGCACGAATGTATCCATTCTTATTTATTCGTACGATCAGTTCTAATTCATTCACAAAATCTATTCTAATTCATTTATACGATCCATTCTAATTCATTCACACGAATATATCCATTCTAATTCATTCGTACGATCCATTCTTACTCATTCGTACGATCCATTCTAATTCATTCACACGAATGTATCCATTCGTACGAATGAATCCATTCGTATGAATGAATTAGAAGAGATTGTACGAATGAATTAGAATGGATCGTACGAATGAATTAGAATGGATCGTACGAAGGAATTAGAATGGATCGTACGAATGAATTAGAATGGATCGTACGAATGAATTAGAATAGATCGTACGAATGAATTAGAATGGATCGTACGAAGGAATTAGAATGGATCGTACGAATAAATTAGAATGGATATATTCGTGCAAATGAATTAGAATGGATCATACGAATGAGTAAGAATGGATCGTACGAATGAAATACGTACGAATGAATTAGAATAGATTTTGTGAATGAATTAGAACTGATCATACGAATGAATTAGAATGGATACATTCGTGAGAATGAATTAGAATGGATTGTATGAATGAATTTGAATGGATCCTATGAATGAATTAGAATGGATCGTACGAATGAATTAGAATGGATACATTCGTGCGAATGAATTAGAATTGATCGTACGAATGAATTAGAATGGATCGTACGAATGAAATAGAATGGATTGCACGAATGAATTAGAATGGATCGTACGAATGAATTAGAATGATCGTGTGAAAGAATTAGAATGGATTGTATGAATGAATTAGAATGGATCGTATGAATGAATTAGAATGGATCGTACGAAGGAATTAGAATGGATCGTATGAATGAATTAGAATGGATCGTACAAATGAATTAGAATGGATCGTATGAATGAATTAGAATGGATCGTGCGAATGAATTAGAATGGATCGTACGAATGAATTAGAATGGATCAAATGAATGAATTAGAATGGTTACATTCATGCGAATGAATTAGAATGGATCGTACGAATGGATTAGAATGGATCGTACGAATGGATTAGAATGGATACATTCCAGCGAATGAATTAGAATGGATCGTACGAATGAATTAGAATGGATCGTACGAATGGATTAGAATGGATCCTACGAATGGATTAGAAGGGATACCTTTGTGCATATGAATTAGAATGGATCATACGAATGAATTAGAATGGATCATATTAATGAATTAGAATGGATCGTACGAATGAATTAGAATGGATCGTGTGAAAGAATTAGAATGTATTGTATGAATGAATTAGAATGGATCATATGAATGAATTAGAATGGATCGTGCGAATAAATTCGAATGGATCGCATGATCCATTCGAATAGAATGGATCGTATGAATGAATTAGAATGGATCGGGCGAATGAATTAGAATGGATCGTATGAATGAATTAGAATGGATCGTATGAATGAATTAGAATGGATCGTGCGAATGAATTAGAATGGATCGTACGAATGAATTAGAATGGATCGTACGAATGAATTAGAATGGATCATACGAATGAGTAAGAACGGATCGTACGAATGAAATAGAATGGATTGTACGAATGAATTAGAATGGATACATTCGTGCGAATGAATTAGAATGGATCGTACGAATGAATTAGAATGGATCATACAAATGAATTAGAATGGATCGTACGAATGAATTAGAATGCATCGTACGAAAGAATTAGAATGGATATATTCGTGCGAATGAATTAGAATGGATCGCACGAATGAATTAGACTGGATCGTACGAATGAATTTGAATGGATACATTTGTGCGAATGAATCTAAATGGATTGTATGAATGAATTACAATGGATCGTACGAATGAATTAGAATGGATCAAATGAATGAATTAGAATGGTTACATTCATGCAAATGAATTAGAATGGATCGTACGAATGGATTAGAATGGATCGTATGAGTGAATTAGAATGGATACGAAGGAATTAGAATGGATCGTACGAAGGAATTAGAATAGATCATAGGAATGAAATAGAATGGATCGTACGAAGGAATTAGAATGGATCGTTCCAAGGAATTAGAATACATTCGTATGATCCATTCTAATTCATTCGGACGAATGTATCCATTCTAATTTATTCGTACGATCCATTCTAATTCATTCGTATGATCCATTCTAATTCATTCGTACGATCCATTCTTACTCATTCGTATGATCCATTCTAATTCATTCGTATGATCCATTCTAATTCATTCGCACGAATGTATCCATTCCATTCGTACGATCCATTCATACGATCCATTCTAATTCATTCATACAATCCATTCTAATTCTTTCACACGATCCATTCTAATTCATTCGTGCGATCCATTCTAATTCATTTGCATGGATCGTGCTAATGAATTAGAATGGAATATACGAATGAATTAGAATGGATCGTAGAATGGATCGTACGAACGAATTAGAATGAATTAGAATGGATCGTACGAATGAATTAGAATGGATCGTACGAATGAATTAGAATGGATCGTACGAATGAAATAGAATGGATCGTGTGAAAGAATTAGAATGGATTGTATGAATGAATTAGAATGGATCGCATGATCCATTCTAATTCATTCGTACGATCCATTCTAATTCATTCGCGAATGTATCCTTTCTAATTCATTCGTACGATCCCTTCTAATTCATTCGTACGATCCATTCTAATTCATTCGTTCGATCCATTCTAATTCCTTCGTACGATCCGTTCTAATTCATTCGTAAGATCCATTCTAATTCATTCGTACGATCCATTCTAATTCATTCGTACGAATTCTAATTCATTCTAATCCATTCTAATTCATTCGTACAATCTATTCTAATTCATTCGTGCAATCCATTCTATTTCATTCGTACGATCCATTCTAATTCATTTGTACGATCCATTCTAATTCATTCGTACAATCCATTCTATTTCATTCATACGATCCATTCTTACTCATTCGTATGATCCATTCTATATCATTAGCACGATCCATTCTAATTCATTCGTACGATCCATTCTAATTCATTCGCACGATCCATTCTAATTCATTCGTACGATCCATTCTAATTCTTTCACACGATCCATTCTAATTCATTCGTACGATCCATTCTAATTCATTCATACGATCTATTCTAATTCATTCGTACGATCGATTCTAATTCATTCGTACGATCCATTCTAATTCATTTGCACGATCCATTCTAATTCATTCATAGGATCCATTCTAATTCATTCATACGATCTATTCTAATTATTTCACACGAATATATCCATTCTAATTCATTCGCACGAATGTATCCATTCTAATTCATTCGTACGATCCATTCTAATTCATTCGTAAGATCCATTCTAATTCATTCGTACGATCTATTCTTATTCATTCGTACGATCCATTCTAATTCATTCGTACGATCCATTCTAATTCCTTCGTACGATCAATTTTAATTCATTCGCACAATCCATTCTAATTCATTCGTACAATCCATTCTAATTCATTCGTATGATCCATTCTAACTCATTCGGTGGATCCATTCTAATTCATTCGTACGATCCATTCTAATTCATTCCCATGATCCATTCTAATTTATTCGTACGATCAATTCTAATTCATTCGTACGATCCATTCTAATTCATTCGTACGATCCATTCTAATTCCTTGGTACGATCCATTCTAATTCATTCGCACGAATGTATCCATTCTAGTTCATTCATACGATCCATTCTAATTCATTCGTACGATCCACTCTAATTCATTCGCACGATCCATTATAATTCATTCGTACAATACATTCTATTTAATTCGTACGATCCATTCTTACTCATTCATATGATCCATTATGGATACATTCGTGCGAATGAATTAGAATGGATCATACGAATGAGTAAGAATGGATCGTACGAATGAAATAGAATGGATTGTGCGAATGAATTAGAATGGATCGTAGAAGGGATCAGAATAGATCGTGTGAAAGAATTAGAATGGATCGTATGAATAAATTAGAATGGATTGTGCGAATGAATTCGAATGGATCGTACGAATTCATTCTAATTCATTCATACAATCTATTCTAATTCTTTCAGACGATCTATTATGATCCATTCTACGATCCATTCTAATTCATTCGCACAATCCATTCTATTTCATTTGTACGATCCATTCTTACTCATTCGTATGATCCATTCTAATTCATTCGCACGAATGTATCCATAATGGATCATACGAATGAGTAAGAATGGATCGTACGAATGAAATACGTACGAATGAATTAGAATGGATCGTACGAATAAACTAGAATGGATCGTACGAATGAAATAGAATAGATTGTACGAATGAATTAGAATGGATTCGTACGAATGAATTAGAATGGATACATTCGTGCGAATGAATTAGAATGGATACATTCGTGCGAAAGAATTAGAATAGATCGTATGAATGAATTAGAATGGATCCTATGAATGAATTAGAATGGATCGTGCGAATGAATTAGAATAGATCGTACGAATGAATTAGAATAGATCGTACGAATGAATTAGAATGGATCGTACGAAGGAATTAGAATGGATCGTATGAATGAATTAGAATGGATATATTCGTGCAAATGAATTAGAATGGATCGTGCGAATGAATTAGAATAGATCGTACGAATGAATTAGAATGGATCGTACGAATGAATTAGAATGGATCTTACGAATGAATTAGAATGGATCGTACGAATGAATTAGAATGGATCGTACGAATGAATTAGAATGGATACATTCGCCGAATGAATTAGAATGGATCCGAGGAATGAATTAGAATGGATCGTACGAATGAATTAGAATGGATCAAATGAATGAATTAGAATGGTTACATTCATGCGAATGAATTAGAATGGATCGTACGAATGAATTAGAATGGATCGTATGAATAAATTAGAATGGATGTTACGAATGAATTAGAATGGATCAAATTAATGAATTAGAATGGTTACATTCATGCGAATGAATTAGAATGGATCGTACGAATGGATTAGAATGGATCGTACGAATGGATTAGAATGGATACATTCGAGCGTACGATCCATTCTAATTCATTCGTCCGATCCATTCTAATTCATTCGCACGAATGTATCCATTCTAATTCATTCGTACGATCCATTCTAATTCATTCGTATGATCCATTCTAATTCATTCGTAAGATCCATTCTAATTCATTCGTACGATCCATTCTAATTCATTCGTACGATCCATTCTAATTCATTCGCACGAATGTATCCATTCTAGTTCATTCGTACGATCCATTCTAATTTATTCGTACGATCCATTCTAATTCATTCATACGATCCATTCTAATTCATTCGTACGATCCATTCTAATTCATTCGCACAAATGTATCCATTCTAATTCATTCGTACGATCCATTCTAATTCATTCGCACGATCCATTCTAATTCATTCGTAAAATCCATTCTAATTTATTCGCAAGATCCATTCTAATTCAATCGTACGATCCATTCTAATTCATTCGTACGATCCATTCTAATTCATTCGCACAAATGTATCCATTCTAATTCATTCGTACGATCCATTCTAATTCATTCGTACGATCCATTCTAATTCATTCGTATGATCCATTCTAATAATTCGTACGATCCATTCTAATTCATTCGCACGAATGTATCCATTCTAATTCATTCGTACAATCCATTCTATTTCATTCGTACGATCCATTCTTACTTATTCGTATGATCCATTCTAATATATTCGTACGATTCATGCTAATTCATTCGCACGATCCATTCTAATTCATTCGTACGATCCATTCTTATTCATTCATACGATCCATTCTAATTCATTCGCACAATCCATTCTAATCCATTCTAATTCATTTGTAAGATCCATTCTAATTCATTCGTACGATCCATTCTAATTCATTCATACAATCCATTCTAATTCTTTCACACGATCCATTCTAATTCATTCGTACGATCCATTCTAAATCATTCGTGCAATCCATTCTATTTCATTCGTATGATCAATTCTAATTCATTAGAATGGATCGTACGAATGAATTAGAATGGATCATATTAATGAATTAGAATGGATCGTACGAATGAATTAGAATGGATCGTACGAATAAATTTGAATGGATCGTACGAAGGAATTAGAATGGATCGTACGAATGAATTAGAATGGATATATTCGTGCAAATGAATTTGAATGGATCGTATGAATGAATTAGAATGGATCGTACGAATGAATTAGAATGGATATATTCGTGCAAATGAATTAGAATAGATCGTATGAATGTATTAGAATGGATCGTATGAGTGAATTAGAATGGATCGTACGAATGAATTAGAATGGATCGTACGAATGAATTAGAATGGATCGTGTGAAAGAATTAGAATGGATTGTATGAATGAAATAGAATAGATCGTATGAATGAATTAGAATGGATCGTACGAATGAATTAGAATGGATCGTACGAATGAATTTGAATGGATACATTTGTGCGAATGAATCTAAATGGATTGTATGAATGAATTATAATGGATCGTACGAATGAATTTGAATGGATCGTACGAATGAATTAGAATAGCTCATACGAATGAATTAGAATGAATCATATGAATGAATTAGAATGGTTACATTCGTGCGAATGAATTATAATAGATCGTACGAATGAATTAGAATGGATCGTACGAATAAATTAGAATGGATCGTGGGAATGAATTAGAATGGATCGTACGAATGAATAAGAATGGATCCACCGAATGAGTTAGAATGGATCATACGAATGAATTAGAATGGATTGTACGAATGAATTAGAATCGATGGTGCGAATGAATTAGAATGGATCGTATGAATGAATAAGAATGGATCGTACGAATGAATTAGAATGGATCGTGCGAATGAATTTGCATGAATCGTACGAATGTATTAGAATGGATCGTACGAATGAATTAGAATGAATCGTACGATCCATTCTAATTCAATTGTCCTATCCATTCTAATTCATTTGCATGAATGTATCCATTCTAATTCATTCGTACAATCCATTCTATTTTATTCGTACGATCCATTCTTACTCATTCGTATGATCCATTCTAATTCATTCGTATGATCCATTCTAATTCATTCGTACGATCCATTCTAATTCATTCGTACGATCCATTCTAATTCATTCGCACGATCCATTCTAATTCATTCATACGATCCATTCTAATTCATTCATACGATCCATTGTAATTCATTCCTACAATCCATTGTAATTCATTCGCCCGATCCATTCTAATTCATTCATACGATCCATTCTATTCGAATGGATCATGCGATCCATTTGAATTCATTCGCACGATCCATTCTAATTCATTCATACGATCCATTCTAATTCATTCATACAATGCATTCTAATTCTTTCGCACGATCCATTCTAATTCATTCATACGATCCATTCTAATTCATTCGTACGATCCATTCTAATTCACTCATACTATCCATTCTAATTCATTTGCACGAATATATCCATTCTAATTCATTCGTACGATCCATTCTAATTCCTTCGTACGATCCATTCTAATTTCTTCGTACGATCCATTCTAATTCCTTCGTATGATCCATTCTATTTCATTCGTATGATCCATTCTAATTCCTTCGTACGATCCATTCTAATTCCTTCGTATCCATTCTAATTCATTCATACAATCCGTTGTAATTTATTCGCACGAATGTATCCATTCTAATTCATTTGCACGATCCATTCTAATTCATTCCTATGATCTATTCTAATTCATTCGTACGATCCATTCTAATCCATTATAATCCATTCTTTCATACGATCCATTCTAATTCATATGCACAAAGGTATCCATTCTAATCCATTCGTAAGATCCATTCTAATCCATTCGTACGATACATTCTAATTCATTCGTACGATCCATTCTAATTCATTCGTCCGATCCATTCTAATTCATTCGCACAAATGTATCCATTCTAATTCATTCGTATGATCCATTCTAATTCATTGGTACGATCCATTCTAATTTATTCGTACGATCCATTCTAATTCATTCGCACGAATGTACATTCCTGCGAATGAATTAGAATGGATCGTACGAATGGATTAGAATGGATCGTATGAGTGAATTAGAATGGATACGAAGGAATTAGAATGGATCGTACGAAGGAATTAGAATGGATCATACGAATGAAATAGAATGGATCGTACGAATGAAATAGAATGGATCGTACGAAGGAATTAGAATGCATTCGTATGATCCATTCTAATTCATTCGGACGATCCATTCTAATTTATTCATACGATTTATTCTAATTCATTCGCACGAATATATCCATTCTAATTCTTTCGTACGATGCATTCTAATTCATTCGTTCGATCAATTCTAAGTCATTAGCATGATCCATTCTAATTCATTCGTACAATCCATTCTAATTCATTCGCACGATCCATTCTAATTCATTCATAGGATCCATTAGAATTCATTCATACGATCTATTCTAATTCTTTCGCATGAATGTATCCATTCTAATTCATTCGCACGAATGTATCCATTCTAATTCATTCGTACGAATCCATTCTAATTCATTCGTACAATCTATTCTATTTCATTCGTACGATCCACTCTAGTTCATTCGTACGATCCATTCTAATTCATTCGTACGATCCATTCTAATTCATTCGTATGATCCATTCTAATTAATTCGTATGATCCATTCTAATTCATTCGTACGATCCATTCTAATTCATTCATACAATCCATTCTAATTCATTCGCACGAATGTATCCATTCTAATTAATTTGTACGATCCATTCTAATTCATTCGTATTATCCATTCTTATTCATTCGCACGATCCAGTCTAATGGATTCGCACGATCCATTCTAATTCATTCGCACGAATGTATCTATTCTAATTCATTCATACGATCCATTCTAATTCATTCGTACGATCCATTCTAATTCATTCGCAAAAATGTATCCATTCTAATTCATTCGTACGATCCATTCTAATTCATTCGTACGATCAGTTCTAATTCATTCACAAAATCTATTCTAATTCATTCATACGATCCATTCTATTTCATTCGCACGATCCATTCTAATTCATTTGTACGATCCATTCTAATTCTTTCACACGATCCATTCTAATTCATTCGTACGATCCATTCTAATTCATTCGCATGATCCATTCTAATTCATTCGTAGGATCCATTCTAATTCATTCATACGATTCATTCTAATTCATTCGTACGATCCATTCTAATTCATTCGCACAAAATGTATCCATTCTAATTCATTCGTACGATCCATTCTAATTCATTCGTAAGATCCATTCTAATTCATTCGTACGATCCATTCTAATTCATTCGCACGAATGTATCCATTCTAGTTCATTCGTATGATCCATTCTAATTCATTCATACGATCCATTCTAATTCATTCGCACGATCCATTCTAATTCATTTGTACGATCAATTCTAATTCATTCATACGATCCATTCTAATTCATTCGTACGATCCATTCTAATTCATTCGCACAAACGTATCCATTCTAATTCATTCTTACGATCCATTCTAATTCATTCGCACGATCCATTCTAATTCATTCGTACGATCCATTCTAATTCTTTCACACGATCCATTCTAATTCATTCGTACGATCCATTCTAATTCATTCGCACGATCCATTCTAATTCATTCGCACGATCCATTCTAATTCATTCATACGATCCATTCTAATTCATTCGTACGATCCATTCTAATTCATTCGCACAAATGTATCCACTTTAATTCATTCGTACGATCCATTCTAATTCATTCGCACGATCCATTCTAATTCATTCGTACGATCCATTCTAATTCATTCGTACGATCCATTCTAATTCATTCGTATGATCCATTCTAATTCATTCGTACGATCCATTCTAATTCATTCATACAATCCATTCTAATTCATTCGCACGAATGTATCCATTCTAATTAATTCGTACGATCCATTCTAATTCATTCGTATGATCTATTCTTATTCATTCGCACGATCCAGTCTAATTGATTCGCACGATCCATTCTAATTTATTCACACGAATGTATCCATTCTAATTCATTCGTACGATCCATTCTAATTCATTAATATGATCCATTCTAATTCATTCGTACGATCCATTCTAATTCATATGCACAAAGGTATCCATTCTAATTCATTCGCACGAAAGAATTAGAATGGATTGTATGAAAGAATAGATCGTATGAATGAATTAGAATGGATCGTACGGAATGAATTAGAATGGATTGTATGAATGAATTAGAATGGATCGTACGAATGAGTAAGAATGGATCGTACAAATGAATTAGAATGGATCATACGAATGAATTAGAATGGATCGTACGAATTAATTAGAATGGATCATACGAATGAAATAGAATGGATCGTACGAAGGAATTAGAATGGATCGTATGAAGGAATTAGAATTGATCGTATGAAGGAATTAGAATAGATCGTACGAATGAATTAGAATGGATATATTCATGCAAATGAATTAGAATGGATCGTATGAATGAATTAGAATGGATCGTATGAGTGAATTAGAACGGATAGTACGAATGAAGTAGAATGGATCGTATGAATGAATTAGAATGGATACATTCGTGCGAATGAATTAGAATGGATCTTATGAATGAATTAGAATGGATCGTGCGAATGAATTAGAATGGATCGTACGAATGAATTAGAATGGATCGTACGAATGAACTAGAATGGATACATTCGTGCGAATGAATTAGAATGGATCATACGAATTAGAATGGATCGTACGAATGAATTAGAATGGATCGTACGAATGAATTAGAATGGATACATTCGTGTGAATGAATTAGAATTGATCGTACGAATGAATTAGAATGGATCATGCGAATGAATTAGAATGGATCGTACGAATGAATTAGAATGGATCATACGAATGAATTAGAATGGATTGTACGAATGAATTAGAATGGATACATTCGTGCGAATAAATTAGAATGGATCGGACGAATGAATTAGAATGGATCGTACGAATGAATTAGAATGGATCGTACGAATAAATTAGAATGGATACATTCGTCCGAATGAATTAGAATGGATCATACGAATGAGTAAGAATGGATCATACGAATGAAATAGAATAGATTGTACGAATGAATTAGAATGGATCCTACGAATGAATTAGAATGGATCGTGTGAAAGAATTAGAATGGATTGTATGAATGAATTAGAATGGATCGTATGAATGAATTAGAATGGATCGTGCGAATGAATTCGAATGGATCGTACGAATTCATTCTAATTCATTCATACAATCCATTCTAATTCTTTCACACGATCTATTCTAATTAATTCATAGGATCGGACGAATGAATTAGAATGGATCGTACAAATGAATTAGAATGAATTAGAATAGATCGTACGAAAGAATTAGAATGGATCGTACGAATGAATTAGAATGGATCGTACGAATAAATTAGAATGGATCGTGGGAATGAATTAGAATGGATCGTACGAATGAATTAGAATGGATCGTACAGAATGAATTAGAATGGATTGTATGAATAAATTAGAATGGATACATTCGTGCGAATGAATTAGAATGGATCATACGAATGAGTAAGAATGGATCGTACGAATGAAATAGAATGGATTGTACGAATGAATTAGAATGTATCGTAGAAATGGATTAAAATGGATCGTACGAATGAATTAGAATGGATCGTACGAATGAACTAGAATGGATACATTCGTGCGAATGAATTAGAATGGATCATACGAATGAATTAGAATGGATCATACAAATGAGAAAGAATGGATCGTACGAATGAAATAGAATAGATTATACGAATGAATTAGAATAAATTAGAATGGATTAGAATGGATCGTACGAATGAGTAAGAATGGATCGTATGAATGAAATAGAATGGATTGTGCGAATGAATTAGAATGGATCGTACGAATGAATTAGAATGGATCGTGTGAAAGAATTAGAATGGATTGTATGAATGAATTAGAATAGATCGTGCGAATGAACTAGAATGGATCGTACGAATGATTTAGAATGGATCCTATGAATGAATTAGAATGGATCGTACGAATGATTTAGAATGGATACATTCGTGCGAATGAATTAGAATGGATCATACGAATGAGTAAGAATGGATCGTACGAATGAAATAGAATGGATTGTACGAATGAATTAGAATGGATTCGTACGAATGAATTAGAATGGATCGTACCAATGAGTAAGAATGGATCGTACGAATGAAATAGAATGGATCGTACGAAGGAATTAGAATGGATCGTACGAATGAATTAGAATGGATCGTATGAATGAATTAGAATGGATCGTGCGAATGAATTCGAATGGATCGTACGAATTCATTCTAATTCATTCATACAATCCATTCTAATTCTTTCACACGATCCATTCTAATTCATTCGTACGTTCCATTCTAATTCATTAGCACGATCCATGCTAATTAATTCGTTCGATCAATTCTAATTCATTAGCACGATCCATTCTAATTCATTCGTACGATCGATTCTAATTCATTCGCACGATCCATTCTAATTCATTCATAGGATCCATACTAATTAATTCATATGATCTATTCTAATTCTTTCGCACGAAAGTATCTATTCTAATTCATTCGCACGAATGTATCCATTCTAATTCATTCGTACGATCCATTCTAATTCATTCGTACGATCCATTCTAATTCATTCGTATGATCCATTCTAATTCATTCGCACGATCCATTCTAATTCATTCGTATGATCCATTCTAATTTAATAGAAGAAATCATCCCAATCAATATAAGCAGCGGAGATCTCCCTCGACAAACTTTCATTGGTACCGGTCTTAGCGACGCAGAAGCGCAAGACATGGTGTCCTTCCTCCAATCCAATATCGACGTTTTCGCTTGGTGCTTCGAAGACATGCCTGGTATCAATCCAGACGATGCTTGTCACCGACTTGCAATCAAAGAAGAAGTGAAACCTATCAAGCAGAAGCCACGCACCATTCGACCAGAGCTACAAGTTGCTGTTCAAGAAGAAATCACCAAGCTACTCACAGCAGGCTTCATCCGTGAAATAGAGTATCCTACTTGGATCTCTAATATTGTTGCTGTTCCGAAGAAGAACGGGAAGGTCAGAGTCTGCATGGACTTTACCAATCTCAACAAAGCTTGCCCCAAAGATCCATTCCCCATGCCAAGGATAGATAGACTCGTCGATGCCACTGCTGGCCACGAGCTATTGTCTTTCATGGATGGGTATTCTGGGTATAATCAAATTCCTCTTCACGCTGATGATCAAGAGAAGACATGTTTTGTGACTAACCGAGGTCTCTACTGCTACAATGTCATGCCATTCGGCCTCAAGAATGCTGGTTCCACCTATCAAAGGTTAGTCACAAAGATATTCAAAGATCAGATCGGTCGCAACGTCGAAGTCTATGTCGATGATCTCCTCACCAAGAGCTCCGTGCGAAGCAAGCATCTTTCTGATCTGGCGGAAACCTTTCAAGTTCTTAGAAAATATCGTATGAAGATCAATCCAGCCAAGTGCGCTTTCGGAGTTCAATCTGGCAAATTCCTGGGTCATCTTGTGACCAGGAGGGGTATTGAAGCCAATCCCGATCAAATTTGAGCTATCCTCGACATGCCATCACCTACCAACCGAAAGGAAGTACAACGACTAACTGGAAGACTTGCTGCCCTCAATCGGTTCATCTCAAAGTCTTCCGACAAGTATAAGCCTCTCTTCGACAAACTACGAAAGGCAGACACCTCCGGCTGGAGTCCGATCTGTGAAGAAGCATTTCAAAGCATCAAGAAATATCTGGTGCAAGCTCCTATCTTGACGGCTCGACTTCCAAAAGAAGACTTGTGGCTTTATCTCGCCGTAACCGATCAAGCAATCAGTGCGGTATTAGTCAGTAGAAGAAAAGGCGTCGAACATCCAGTCTATTACATCAGCCACACTCTTCTTCCGGCTGAAACTCGCTACTCAAAAACAGAGAAGGTCATCCTAGCCTTGCTCACTGCATCACGACGTCTTCAACCTTACTTCGTCTCCCACCAGATCACAGTCATTTCAGAGCACTCACTCAAGGATATTGTTGACAAAGTTGGTAGAGCGGATCGTATGACCAAATAGGTGATCGAAATGAGCTCTCTGGGGATTCAGTTCGAATCTCGCACTTCTATCAAAGGTCAAGCTATTGCTGATTTTCTAGCTGACTTTCCAGTTGAAGACCCCATCACTTGGGAAGAAGATGTCGATATGCGCCTGGAAGATGAGGACAATACTCCAATCAACCATTCAACAAAAATTGATCCAAGTCTTGAGGCTATTGCTGCAACTCCTCCATGGAAGCTATACACTGATGGAGCTTCAAGTGCGATCGGTTCGGGAACTGGGATAGTCTTGGTATCCCCCAAACTTGATCATCTCCAGAAGGCCACTCTCCTCGGATTCACTGCCACCAACAACGAAGCCGAATACGAAGCACTCATTTCTGGACTCGAGATGGCGAAATCCCTGGGGGTAGATCGAATCATCGTCTACAGCGACTCCCAGTTGATCATAAGGCAAATCAATGGAGAGTATACAGCTCGTGAAGAAAGAATGCAACTCTACTTGGCTTTAGTATGACATCTTCAACAACGTTTTACTAATGCTGAATTCATTCAAATCCCAAGAGCAGAGAACTGAGAAGCAGATGCCTTAGCCAATGCTGCCTCAGTTCTTGGAGACTCACTCAAAGGAAGGCAAATACAGATCGATTATCAAGAAGTGCCCAAGACCATCCCCGATCAACAGATCCTTGCTACTACAAAGAGATCTGGGGGTGGAGATCAACTCGCATTGAACCTCACTATTACAAGTGAGTCTGAAGACTGGAGACGAACAATCTTTGATTTCTTCAAGCATGGCAAAATGCCGGAAGATCCAAATCAAGCCCGAAGACTTCAAAGGAAGCTCCCCTGCTACACTATTCAAGGAGAAGATCTGTATTTCAAATCTCATAACGGGATATTGCTCAAGTGCCTTGGCCCAGAGCAAGCAAAGGCAATCCTGGTTGATATCCACTCTGGAGCTTGTGGAAATCATTTAGGAGGAAGATCTCTTGAGGCCAAGACAAAGCTACAAGGTTACTATTGGCCAACAATGGCAAAGGATGCTCAGCAAGTTGTTCAAAGATGCGAGCCATACCAACGACACGCTCGAGCAATCCATCTCCCTGCAGATGAGCTTCACCAACTGTCAAGTCCATGGCCTTTCCATCAGTGGGGGTTGGACTTCTTGGGTCCTTTCCCACCAACTCCAAGCAAGAAGAAATATCTGTTACTAGCCACAGATTACTTTACTAAATGGGTTGAAGCTGTGCCCCTCTTCCGAGAGACTGACGATGAAGTGATCAAATTCATTCGGCACAACATCTTCTCAAGGTTTGGTACACCTCAAGTTCTTGTTGCTGACAATGGAGCTTAATTTGACTCCGACAAGTTCCGAGAGTTCTGTCTGAACAACGGTATCAAGCTATTCTATTCAACTCCAAGATATCCTCAATGCAATGGTCAAGCTGAAGCCTCAAATAGAGCTATTCTTGGTATACTCAAGAAGAAACTCAACGACAAGAAAGGATTGTGGGAACAGGTCCTACCTGAAGTTCTTTGGGGGTATCGCACAACTCCGAGAAGATCAACAGGGTTCTCATCCTTTCGTCTAACATATGGATCAGAAGCAGTACTCCCAACAGAAAACATATCAAGTACTCTGAAGACCAGAGCAGTTGAAGAAGAAATCAATGAAGAACTCCGGATCAATGATCTAGACTTCTCTGAAGAACTGCGAAACCAAGCTTTCCTTCTTGTGGCCAAATACCAACAGAAGATCAAACAAGCCTACGACGAGAAAGTCTACAAGAGACAGTTCCCAGTGGGCAGTTTGGTCCTTAGAGCAGTCTTCTACAACACAAAGGAACATAGTAGTGGAAAACTAGCTCCCAACTGGGAAGGTCCCTACATTGTCGAATCGGTGGGAGGCAAAGGCTCTTATCGACTGATCTCGCCAGAAGGAGATAGATTACCACGAGCTTGGAATGCCAGACACCTCAAGTTGTTCTATCCATGATGTAAATACCATGATGAATAAAGTTCTCTTTCAAATGTTCAAATTTGCAAGCGTTCAGCTTTTCAATTCAAGTTCTGAAGCAGTCTCAAATTATCCATATTCAAGTTACCAGGTCTTTTAACAAGTTTGGGAGTTAGAGTTGCGACTCAACCCCCTAACTAGCAAATATTAAACTGACCCTCAATTTCAATATTCAATTTCAATCAAATTCTATATCATCTAACAGGTTTGGGTGCTTGAGTTGCGACTCAACCCCTTACATACAAGTGTTACATGAATTCAAATTCAAATTTCAAGTTACAACAAGTTTGGGTAATCGAGTTGCGACTCGACCCCTTACATTCAAAACATTGTATCTATGCTAATGCTATCCAGAATAGGATATTCAAAGGCATTCAACTCAAGAGACATCCAATTTTCAAACACCAAAAAGATTTCTATTATTATCAAAATTTGCCAAGTACAATGTTGAGCACCAAAAGTTTACAAACACAACAACAAAAAAGAAGGAAAATCTCAAGGCTTAGCCACACTTTGTGCGCGTGACTTCTCTCCCTCGGATCCACCGCGAGCTTTGCTCGCAACCGATGCCTTGGAAGATCGGACACTTGCAGCATGGACCATGAGTGCTTCTGCTGCCTTCTCAGCTGTTTCTATGTAGCTCTTGCACTCGCTCCGCGCATACTCCAACTCTTTCTTGAGGGTTTCCTCCTTAGCTGCCGAAGTAGCATCCTTCGCAGCAAATTCTTTCTTGAGAGCTTCCTCCTTAGCTGCTGAAGCGGCATCCTTCGCAGCAAGATGAGCCTCCAGCTCCTTTATTCGAGCCACACGATCGAAGCCCAAGTTCTCAATCCGAAAGAATCGGTTCTTCAACTCTTCAAGCTCATGACCCCGAGCTTCATAACCCTTTTTCCACCCCTGGCTCTCCAATTTATCCTTGCGAAGGGCCTCGATCTTGGCCTTCAGCGACTCCTTCTTTGAGGTTAGAATCTCCCTCAGCTTATCCCTCTCCTCGCTTACAGCCTCCAGTTCAGCAGTTAAGCGGGATACTTCAGCTGAAGCTTCTTTTGCTCCCGCCTTCATGGAGAGCTTGGTCGCGACATTCAAAACTGCTGAATTCTGCAAAAAAAAAAAAGAGTTAGAATTATTCTGAAGATACAACTCAGATGATCGATCAAGCAGATGCACCTACCACCAGTTCAAGCCTGTCGAAGGCTTCATCCAGAGTAGCCCCCAGAAGGTTGCAGAGTTTCCGGATTACAGCAGTGGGGTGGTTGATGTCAACATCACCCAAACTCTTCATCTTCGGAGTCGAGCCAACAGGCGCACCTGCAATCAACACAAGAGATCAAAGTGTTAGATTATTTCCAAGCTTCAAAGACAAGACAATCAAGGCAAGTTAGCGCAATTACCTGAGGCTTCAACCCTGGGCTCCTTACCCTTCCCGCGATCGGAGCTACCCTGAGGGGCCGATTTCTCCTTGATAGGAGTCGGCTCTGATTGAGGTTGAGGAGCCCCATCACCCACGCGACTTTCCCTCTCCAAATGAATAGGGGAGGAAGCACCCCGAGGAGGTGAGACTCTTTCTTCCTCTTGTGGCCCGCCTGGCTGGATGAGTCCCGCCACCATGGCAGCCACCTCCTCAGCCAGAGACCGAGAGGGGGGTGGGGGTTGCTCAACCTCCATCCATACCCCCGCTCGTTGTCGCTCCTTCAAGACAGGGAACTTTAGCAGGAATTTGGTCGAGGGGCGTGGGGTTGCTTCCAACCCCACCACTCCTCGACAATTTTATTTTGAAGCGCATCGGCTTCTTCAATTCATCGAACCTATAGGTGGGAACCACCTTTTGGCCATCACCTTCTGTATCCATGACTCCTTCCATTTGACGGGCCTTAGCCTCGTCAATGGGGATGGGAAGCGAATCTTCCCCTTCGGCACCACCAGTGGGGGTGGGAGGAATTTCTTCCTCACCACCCCATTCCCACCATCTCCACCAGAGGGGGTGGAAGAAAGATCACTCTCACCATCCCCATCCTCCTCATCTTCATCATTGCCACTGTTGTCGTGGCTGCCGTTCTCGGTCTCTTCGTCTTCCTCGTCGCTCTCCTTCTTCTTTTCTTTTTCTTCTTCATCATTCTTTTCTTTCTCTTCATCTTCCTTTTGCTTGATGAGGATTTTTCTTTTCTTCTTCGCTGGGCCTCATTGTATCACCAGCTTCTCCTCCACAGTAGGCAATCAGCGCCTGGCAGTATAAACTTTCTTCTCAGCCCGAATCTTCCGGATGATCTTACCCGAATGAGGATCCTCCTCATAGTCAGAATATAAAACTTCATTATCCTCATATCTGTCTCGCGATCGGTGGAGGAGATTGGCCTTACCATATCTCACTGGGCAGTTTGAGAACTGCTTCCATGACCTGGTCCCGCAGGTCAACTCGAGGAATAGATTGTCGATAGCTCCAGCCCTCTCGGAGGTCCAGGCAAAGACGCCTCCCTCGCAGTACATCTTCACTGCATCGTGCACATCACTTCGGGGGGTATCGGGCACGGAGATGGAAGTCCATGCACCAGAAACAGAAATGGGCCAGTCTGTGTATAATTTGTCCGAAGGGACTGTATCGGTAAGCGGGCGCAGCGGAGATACGCCGGTCAAGCTGAAAAACGGACTGTCCTTCCTCCAAGCCCATCGATAATGGAAGAAAAAATATCCAAGCTCGATCCGGGCAACTTCACCTTCTGGAATACTGGAGTAGCATGCCTTCAAGTCCTCCTGGAAATCCGACTCTACGCGGCAGAAAGCGTAGATAATTCTCCAGGCATTCCCAGTGACCTGCCCCGGGCAAAGGCCGGAAGTGTTCAGTAACCTTGCCGCGAAGGAGGGCAACGGAAGATGCAAACCGCAGTTGAGTTGGCCGATGGTCACAATGGTCCCCATGACCTGCTCATTACTGGCAAAGTTGGTAAAGACGGTCTTCTTGTCAATACCAAACGCAGTCTGGATACTGGGGAGCGAAGGCTGCACCTTCCCTTCTGTGAAGTAAGTGAGCAGTGATTGCCACTTCTTTCTCTTCGAATCTGTGAACTCACCGCCGGTATTGTACACGTACTCCGTTTCCTCTGTCAGAGGCATAAGCGGGCCCAAAGTAAACTTCACTTTAGGGATGTGCTCTGGCCTAGATGGCGCTGAAGCAAACCCTACTCCTTGATGCCTCTTGCCCAGTTGGCCAAGTTTGGCAAGCACGGCCTTGCCTTTACCACGACCCTTCGGAGAGGATGGAACCTCAACAATCTCCTTCCCTTTCCTCTTCGAGGGAACCCCACCAGACTTCTTCGAACTTCCAGAAGACGCCATCTGACCGATCGAGCAAGAGCAGAAATCGGGAGCAAAAGAGTCTGGACTTCGAAAATTTTTGAAAGCGTGAGGCGAAAATGACAGCCAGTGAAACTTATATACCCAGGGTAAAACATGTACGCAAATCGAGAAGACACGTGTCTTCACCTTATCAAATCGCATGTTTTTGTAGGAACACGTGGCATCCATCCATAGCAAGCGCAAAATCAGGCGAACCGTCGGACCAGACAAAACGTCGGACCTACCGGTCCACGTGAACCAACGGTCCAAGCGAGCCACCGGTCTGAGTAAACCGGACCGCCGATTCAAAGCCACATTCAAGCCAACCAAAGATTCAAAACAGGAAGGATCAAGCTCCATCAATGTTCAAAACTCTGCCAGAAGATCGAAGGACAAAACAGCTGTAAATCCTTCTCTGAAGGGCAGGTTCAAAATTTTTTACTGATCGGTAAAACTTGACCGATCGGCTAAAATCATTCGATCGGTCAATTTATTACTGGATCTGGCAAAAACCAAGGTTTTTTGTCGATCACTCGAACCTTGACCGGATAATTTTTTACCGATCGGTCAAACTTGACCGATCGGCTAAAATCATTCGATCGGTCAATTTATTACTGGATCTGGTAAAAAACCAAGGTTTTTTGCCGATCACTCGAACCTTGATCGGATA
The DNA here is from genome assembly GCA_947650365.1 of Chamaelirium japonicum. Taxonomy (NCBI): domain Eukaryota; kingdom Viridiplantae; phylum Streptophyta; class Magnoliopsida; order Liliales; family Melanthiaceae; genus Chamaelirium; species Chamaelirium japonicum. Next base: position 420,555 of record CANTAL010000105.1, read on the forward strand.
ATTTTTTACCGATCGGTCAAACTTGACCGATCGGCTAAAATCATTCGATCGGTCAATTTATTACTGGATCTGGTAAAAAACTAAGGTTTTTTGCCGATCACTCGAACCTTGATCGGATAATTTTTTACCGATCGGTCAAACTTGACCGATCGGCTAAAATCATTCGATCGGTCAATTTATTACTGGATCTGGCAAAAAACCAAGGTTTTTTGCCGATCACTCGAACCTTGACGGGATAATTTTTTACCGATCGGTCAAACTTGACCGATCGGCTAAAATCATTCGATCGGTCAATTTATTACTGGATCTGGCAAAAAACCAAGGTTTTTTGCCGATCACTCGAACCTTGACCGGATAATTTTTTACCGATCGGTCAAACTTGACCGATCGGCTAAAATCATTCGATCGGTCAATTTATTACTAGATCTGGCAAAAAACCAAGGTTTTTTGCCGATCACTCGAACCTTGACCGGATAATTTTTTACCGATCGGTCAAACTTGACCGATCGGCTAAAATCATTCGATCGGTCAATTTATTACTGGATCTGGCAAAAAACCAAGGTTTTTTGCCGATCACTCGAACCTTGACCGGATAATTTTTTACCGATCGGTCAAACTTGACCGATCGGCTAAAATCATTCGATCGGTCAAAAAACCATGTTTTTTGACCGATCACTCGATCCTTGACCGGTTGAATTTTGACCGATCGGTCAAAATTTGACCGATCGATCAAATTTGACCGATCGGTCAAAAATTAACCGATCGGTCAAAATTGACCGATCGGTCAAATTTTCTACTGGATCAGTCAAAAAACCATGTTTTTTGACCGACCACTAGATCCTTGACCGGTTGAATTTTGACCGATCGGTCAAAATTTGACCGATCGGTCAAATTTGACCGATCGGTCAAAAATTAACCGATCGGTCAAAATCAACCGATCGATCAAATTTTCTACTGGATCGGTCAAAAAACCATGTTTTTTGACCGATCACTCGATCCTTGACCGGTTGAATTTTGACCGATTGGTCAAAATTTGACCGATCGGTCAAAATTGACCGATCGGTCAAAAATTAACCGATCGGTCAAAATCAACCGATCGGTCAAATTTTCTACTAGATCGATCAAAAAACCATGTTTTTTGACCGATCACCCGATCCTTGACCGGTTGAATTTTGACCGATCGGTCAAATTTGTCCGATCGGACAAAAATTAACCGATCGGTCACAATTGACCGATCAATCAAAATTGACCGGTCAGTCCTTTTTTATGCTAACATGCGACAAGCTTCTTCGTGCCTTTTGCGACAGGGGGTTGCTATTTTTTGCACCAAATCCAAGCTAGCCAGAACGAACTCTAGCTAACTTGGAGGGGGTAACTGTGGGTGCAAATTTTGGCAGAAGTTTACCAAACTACCACGGGACCCACCGGCCCTGCCTGGTGGGCCCACGAAGACTACCACGGGACCCACCGGCCCTGCCTGGTGGGCCCACGAGGACCACCGCAGGACCCACCGGCCCTGCCTGGTGGTACCACGAGCCTGTAGAATCCCCCAGAGGATGATAGAATCCCCCAGAGGATGATAGCGGGACCCACCAGCTTTACCTGGAGAACCCCCAGATGCTGCAACAGAAACCGCCATTTACCACCAGAAAGTTCTATAAATAGCAGAGCCTTCGAATGTAACAGGATCCAAGAATTCTGATTTTTACTCTGAGATCTGATTTTCAGAATCCAGAGCTCTGGAATCTCTCAGCTCCCCATCTACTATCTCTCTTTGATCTTCTTCTCAGAGTGTTTCTAGTGATACTCGGCCTGTCGAGATCACTTTGACATAAGTATTAGTGAATTCGGGTTGCTCCCTATAGCATGGAGACGTAGGCTTCGGCTGAACTCCGAGATCACATCTCTCGTGTCAAGTCTCTGATTGCATCTCTCTCTATTTGCATATCAAAAACAACGACTTCAATCAACAGATCTAGCAACGATCTTCGACTTCAACTTCGATTGACTGGTGAGGCGAAGTCTTCGGGTCGGCACGAAGATTTTCCCCCACACGAATGAATTAGAAAGGATACATTCGTGCGAATGAATTAGAATGGATTGTATGAATGAATTAGAATGGATTGTACGAATGAATTAGAATGAATTGTATGAGTGAATTAGAATCGATACGAAGGAATTAGAATGGATCGTACGAAGGAATTAGAATGGATCATACGAATAAAATAGAATGGATCGTACGAAGGAATTAGAATGGATCGTACGAAGGAATTAGAATGGATCGTACGAATGAATTAGAATGGATATATTCGTGCAAATGAATTAGAATGGATCGTATGAATGAATTAGAATGGATCGTATGAGTGAATTAGAACGGATAGTACGAATGAAGTAGAATGGATCGTTTGAATGAATTAGAATGGATACATTCGTGCGAATGAATTAGAATGGATCGTATGAATGAATTAGAATAGATTGTGCGAATGAATTAGAATGGATCATACGAATGAATTAGAATGGATACATTCGTGCGAATAAATTAGAATGGATTGTATGAATGAATTAGAATGGATCGTACGAATGAATTAGAATGGATCGTACGAATGAATTAGAATATTTTGCGCGAATGAATTAGAATGGATCGTACGAATGAATTAGAATGGATCGTACGAAGGAATTAGAATGGATCGTACGAATGAATTAGAATTGATCGTACGAATGAATTAGAATGGATCGTACGAAGGAATTAGAATGGATCGTACGAATGAATTAGAATGGATCGTACGATTGAATTAGAATGGATCATACGAATGAGTAAGAATGGATCGTATGAATGAATTAGATTGGATCGTACGATCCATTCTAATTCGTTAGCATGGATCGTGCTAATGAATTAGAATGGAATATACGAATGAATTAGAATGGATCGAAGAATGGATCGTACGAATGAATTAGAATGGATCGTACGAATGAATTAGAATAGATCATAGGAATGAATTAGAATGGATTGTGCAAATGAATTAGAATGGATACATTCGTGCGAATGAATTAGAATGGATCGTACGAATAAATTAGAATGGATATATTTGAACGAATAAATTAGAATGGATAATACGAATGAATTAGAATGGATCGTACGAATGAATTAGAATGGATAGTGCGAATGAATTAGAATCGATCGTACGAATGAATTAGAATGGATCGTACGAATGAATTAGAATGGATCATGCGAATGAGTAAGAATGGATCGTACGAATGAATTAGAATGGATCGTACGAATGAATTTGAATGGATCGTACGAATAAATTAGAATGGATACATTCGTCCGAATGAATTAGAATGGATCATACGAATGAGTAAGAATGGATCATACGAATGAAATAGAATAGATTGTACGAATGAATTAGAATGGATCCAAGTACGATCCATTCTAATTCATTCGTACGATCCATTCTAATTCATTAATACAATCCATTCTAATCCTTTCACACGATCCATTCTAATTCATTCGTACGATCCATTCTAATTCATTCGTGCAATCCATTCTATTTCATTCGTACGATCCATTCTTATTCGTACGATCCATTCTAATTCATTCACACGAATGTATCCATTTGTACGAATGAATTACAATAGATTGTACGAATGAATTAGAATGGATCGTACGAAAGAATTAGAATGGATCATACAAAGGAATTAGAATGGATCGTACGAATGAATTAGAATGGATCGCACGAATGAATTAGAATAGATCGTACGAATGAATTAGAATGGATCGTACGAAGGAATTAGAATGGATCGTACGAATGAATTAGAATGGATATATTCGTGCAAATGAATTAGAATGGATCGTATGAATGTATTAGAATGGATCGTATGAGTGAATTAGAATGGATCGTACGAATGAATTAGAATGGATTGTATGAATGAATTAGAATGGATCGTACGAATGAATTATAATGGATCATACGAATTAATTAGAATGGATCGTACGAATGAATTAGAATGGATCGTACGAATGAATTAGAATGGATACATTCGCGCGAATGAATTAGAATGGATTTTGCGAATGAATAAGAACAGATCGTGCGAATGAATTAGAATGGATCGTACGAATGAATTAGAATAGATCGTGCGAATGAATTAGAATGGATCGTACGAATGAATTAGAATGGATACATTTGTGCGAATGAATTAGAATGGATCGTACGAATGAATTAGAATGGATTGTATGAATGAATTAGAATGGATCGTACGAATGAATTAGAATGGATCGTGCGAATGAATTAGAATGGATCGTACGAATGAATTAGAATGGATCGTGTGAAAGAATTAGAATGGACCGTACGAATGAATTAGAATGGATCGTGCGAATGAATTAGAATGGATCGTACGAATGAATTATAATGGATACATTTGTGCGAATGAATTAGAATGGATCGTACGAATGAATTAGAATGGATCGTATGAATGAATTAGAATGGATCGTACGAATGAATTAGAATGGATCGTGCGAATGAATTAGAATGGATCATACGAATGAATTAGAATGGATCATACGAATGAACTAGAATGGATACATTCGTGCGAATGAATTAGAATGGATTGTACGAAAGAATTAGAATGGATTGTGCGAATGAATAAGAACAGATCGTGCGAATGAATTAGAATGGATCGTACGAATGAATTAGAATGGATCGTGCGATACGAAGGAATTAGAATGGATCGTACGAAGGAATTAGAATGGATCATACGAATGAAATAGAATGGATCGTACGAAGGAATTAGAATGGATCGTACGAAGGAATTAGAATGGATCGTTCGAATGAATTAGAATGGATATATTCGTGCAAATGAATTAGAATGGATCGTATGGATGAATTAGAATGGATCGTATGAGTGAATTAGAACGGATAGTACGAATGAAGTAGAATGGATCGTATGAATGAATTAGAATAGATACATTCGTGCGAATGAATTAGAATGGATCGTATGAATGAATTAGAATAGATTGTGCGAATGAATTAGAATGGATCATACGAATGAATTAGAATGGATACATTCTTGCGAATAAATTAGAATGGATTGTATGAATGAATTAGAATGGATCGTACGAATGAATTAGAATGGATCGTACGAATGAATTAGAATAGATTGCGCGAATGAATTAGAATGGATCGTACAAATGAATTAGAATGGATCGTATGAAGGAATTAGAATGGATCGTACGAATGAATTAGAATGGATCGTACGAATGAATTAGAATGGATCGTACGAAGGAATTATAATGGATCGTACGAATGAATTAGAATGGATCGTACGATTGAATTAGAATGGATCATACGAATGAGTAAGAATGGATCGTATGAATGAATTAGATTGGATCGTACGATCCATTCTAATTCATTAGCATGGATCGTGCTAATGAATTAGAATGGAATATACAAATGAATTAGAATGGATCGTAGAATGGATCGTACGAATGAATTAGAATGAATTAGAATGGATCGTACGAACGAATTAGAATAGATCATAGGATTGAATTAGAATGGATCGTGCAAATGAATTAGAATGGATACATTCGTGCGAATGAATTAGAATGGATCGTGCGAATGAATTAGAATGGATCGTACGAATGAATTAGAATGGTTATATTTGAACGAATAAATTAGAATGGATCATACGAATGAATTAGAATGGATCGTACGAATGAATTAGAATGGATAGTGCGAATGAATTAGAATCGATCGTACGAATGAATTAGAATGGATCGTACGAATGAATTAGAATGGAGCATACGAATGAGTAAGAATGGATCGTACGAATGAATTAGAATGGATCATACGAATGAATTAGAATGGATCATATGAATAAATTAGAATGGATACATTTGTCCGAATGAATTAGAATGGATCATACGAATGAGTAAGAATGGATCGTACGAATGAAATAGAATAGATTGTACGAATGAATTAGAATGGATCCTACGAATGAATTAGAATGGATCGTGTGAAAGAATTAGAATGGATTGTATGAATGAATTAGAATGGATCGTATGAATGAATTAGAATGGATCGTGCGAATGAATTCGAATGGATCGTACGAATTCATTCTAATTCATTCATACAATCCATTCTAATTCTTTCACACGATCCATTCTAATTCATTCGTACGTTCCATTCTAATTCATTAGCACGATCCATGCTAATTCATTCTTTCGATCAATTCTAATTCATTAGCACGATCCATTCTAATTCATTCGTACGATCCATTCTAATTCATTCGCACGATCCATTCTAATTCATTCATAGGATCCATTCTAATTCATTCATACGATCTATTCTAATTCTTTCGAACGAATGTATCCATTCTAATTCATTCGTACGATCCATTCTAATTCATTCGTACGATCCATTCTGATTCATTCGTACGATCCATTCTAATTCATTCGCACAATCCATTCTATTTCATTCGTACGATCCATTCTTACTCATTCGTATGATCCATTATGGATACATTCGTGCGAATGAATTAGAATAGATCATACGAATGAGTAAGAATGGATCGTACGAATGAAATAGAATGGATTGTGCGAATGAATTTGAATGGATCGTACGAATGACTTAGAATGGATCGTGTGAAAGAATTAGAATGGATTAGAATGGATCCTATGAATGAATTAGAATGGATCCTATGAATGAATTAGAATGGATCGTGCGAATGAATTAGAATGGATCGTACAAATGTATTAGAATGGATCGTGCTAATGAATTAGAATTGATCGAACGAATGAATTAGAATGGATACATTCATGCGAATGAATTAGAATGGATCGGACGAATGAATTAGAATGGATCGGACGAATGAGTAAGAATGGATCGTACGAATGAAATAGAATAGATCGTACGAATGAATTAGAATGGATCGTACGAAGGAATTAGAATGGATCGTACGAATGAATTAGAATGGATATATTCGTGCAAATGAATTAGAATGGATCGTATGAATGTATTAGAATGGATCGTATGAGTGAATTAGAATGGATCGTACGAATGAATTAGAATGGATCGTATGAATGAATTAGAATGGATACATTCGTGTGAATGAATTAGAATGGATCGTATGAATGAATTAGAATAGATTTTGTGAATGAATTAGAACTGATCGTACGAATGAATTAGAATGGATACATTCGTGCGAATGAATTAGAATGGATTGTATGAATGAATTAGAATGGATTGTACGAATGAATTAGAATGGATCATACGATTTAATTAGAATGGATCATACGAATGAATTACAATGGATCGTACGAATGAATTAGAATGGATATATTCGTGCAAATGAATTAGAATGGATCGTATGAATGTATTAGAATGGATCGTATGAGTAAATTAGAATGGATCGTACGAATGAATTAGAATGGATCGTATGAATGAATTAGAATGGATACATTCGTGCGAATGAATTAGAATTGATCGTACGAATGAATTAGAATGGATCGTGCGAATGAATTAGAATGGATCGTACGAATGAATTAGAATGGATCGTGCGAATGAATTAGAATGGATCTTACGAATGAATTAGAATGGATCGTACGAATGAATTAGAATGGATCATACGAATGAATTAGAATGGATACATTCGTGCGAATGAATTAGAATGGATCGGACGAATGAATTAGAATGGATCGTACGAATGAATTAGAATGGATCAAATGAATGGATTAGAATGGTTACATTCATGCGAATGAATTAGAATGGATCGTACGAATGGATTAGAATGGATCGTACGAATGGATTAGATTGGATACATTCGAGCGAATGAATTAGAATGGATCGTACAATTGAATTAGAATGGATTGTACGAATGGATTAGAATGGATCCTACGAATGGATTAGAATGGATACCTTTGTGCATATGAATTAGAATGGTTCGTACGAATGAATTAGAATGGATCATATTAATGAATTAGAATGGATCTTATGAATGAATTAGAATGGATACATTCGTGCGAATGAATTAGAATGGATCGTGCGAATCAATTAGACTGGATCATGCGAATGAATAAGAATAGATCATACGAATGAATTAGAATGGATCGTACGAATTAATTAGAATGTATACATTCGTGCGAATGAATTAGAATGGATTGTATGAATGAATTAGAATGGATCGTACGAATGAATTAGAATGGATCATACAAATTAATTAGAATGGATCATACGAATGAATAAGAATGGATCATACGAATGAATTAGAATGGATCGTACCAATGAATTAGAATGGATACATTCGTGCGAAAGAATTAGAATGGATTGTGCGAATGAATAAGAACAGATCGTGCGAATGAATTAGAATGGATCGTACGAATGAATTAGAATGGATCGTGCGAATGAATTAGAATGGATCGTACGAATGAATTAGAATGGATACATTTGTGCGAATGAATTAGAATGGATCGTACGAATGAATTAGAATGGATCGTATGAATGAATTAGAATGGATCGTACGAATGAATTAGAATGGATCGTGCGAATGAATTAGAATGGATCGTACGAATGAATTAGAATGGATCGTGCGAATGAATTAGAATGGATCGTGCGAATGAATTCATTCGCACGAATGTATCCATTCTAGTTCATTCGTACGATCCATTCTAATTCATTCGTACGATCTATTCTAATTCATTCGCACGATCCATTCTAATTCATTCGTACGATCCATTCTAATTCATTCATACGATCCATTCTAATTCATTCGTACGATCCATTCTAATTCATTCGCACAAATGTATCCATTCTAATTCATTCGTACGATCCATTCTAATTCATTCGCACGATCCATTCTGATTCATTCGTACGATCCATTCTAATTCTTTCACACGATCCATTCTAATTCATTCATACGATCCATTCTAATTCATTCGCACGATCCATTCTAATTCATTCGTACGATCCATTCTAATTCATTCATACGATCCATTCTAATTCATTCGCACAAATGTATCCATTCTAATTCATTCGTACGATCCATTCTAATTCATTCGCACGATCCATTCTAATTCATTCGTACGATCCATTCTAATTCATTCGCACGATCTGTTCTTATTCATTCGCACAATCCATTCTAATTCATTCGCACGAATGTATCCATTCTAATTCATTCATATGATCCATTCTAATTCATTCGTACGATCCATTCTAATTCATTCGTATGATCCATTCTAATTAATTCGTATGATCTATTCTAATTCATTCGTACGATCCATTCTAATTCATTCATACAATCCATTCTAATTCATTCGTACGATCCATTCTAATTCACTCATACGATCCATTCTAATACATTCATACGATCCATTCTAATTCATTTGCACGAATATATCCATTCTAATTCATTCGTACGATCCATTCTAATTCATTCGTACGATCCATTCTAATTCATTCGTACGATCTATTCTAATTCATTCGTACGATCCATTCTAATTCATTATTACGATCCATTCTAATTCCTTCGTATGATCCATTCTATTTCATTCGTACTGTTCGGGGGATTTTTTTCACTGGTCCGAGCGGGATGCCTGCAAGACAAAGAAAAGGCGTTAGAACGGCTGGCTCCCTTAGGAGCGCAGACCCTCCGACGCTCAAGTCAGTCTCGGTTGCACAACGGCGAGCTTTAGTGGACGAAAGTGGAAGGGAATAGGGTTTCGAACCTGTACTATGGAGCCTGGGGGTGAGCATTTATAGCAATCGGTGGCCTACCGTGGCCCGACACGTGGAGATTCTTCCAGGGCCTTCTAGACCCCCACGATCCGGCTCGCGTGGGTCTCTGTCAGTCCTTGGTACTCACGCCCTGACATTCTTTGTCGCCGAGCCTGCCAGGCGGTTTGAGTGGGGAAGAGCATCTTTCTTGTCACTGCCAGGTGGTTATTCTGGAATGTTCAAGTCTGGGAGGTCTCGAACTGATTCGAGCGAGCTTCCGTGGACCACGTTTGTCCACGTAGCTTCCGTGGGGTTTCGACACCTGGCATCCTTTCATACATTGTGGGCGACCTCCGATGGGGAGCTAAGGCGAGCTCGCCCTCCATTGCTCCGCCTTCTCTTCCACATCTATCAAGAGTCGGACCTCGCGGGAGCAACCTCTTCGATAAGCTGGGGAGTTCTAGCGAGCTTGGGCGAGCTCCTGAGCGAGCTTGGGCGAGCTCCTGCGCGAGCTAGGGGCGAGCTCCTGTGCGAGCTAGGGGCGAGCTCCTGCACGAGCTAGGGGCGTTTGCGGTGCCGGTGTCTTTGTTATGCATGACGGTCTAACTCCCGCTACCACTGCAAGCGAGTTCTCGCGCGGGCTTGGCGAGCTCCTGGGCGAGCTTAGGCGAGCTCCTGAGCGAGCTTAGGCGGGCTCCTGGGCGAGCTTGGCGAGCTCCTGAGCGAGCTTAGGCAAGCTCCTGGGCGAGCTCCGGCGAGCTTAGGCGAGCTCCTAAGAGTGCTCTAGGCCTAGGCCCCTTCAGCCCAATGTGGATCTCGCTCCCTGTCAAGGTGATTTGGTGAGCACGGGGGGGGGGGGGGGGGGGGGCGAACTCCAGGGCAGATTTTAGCTACCCCCAACATTACCCCCTCCTAAGGGAGCGACCAAGGAGACTTTGGCGCTTGCTCAGGAGTCTTATTGCGCATGCTGGTCAAATTAGAAGCGCCAGCCATTGGCGACGTCCACCTTGTGGGCTGCGGGCACCTGCCGTGGGCGGTGTGCGTCAGCCACGACCGATCTCCTTCCGGTGCGAGCTTGTCACACGCGGCCAGGGTCTGCTTCGGGCGAGCTTGGGCACCAGCCGTAGGCGATCTGTGTCGAGAGTTTTGACTCACAGTATTTCACAAACACTGGGCAGGCCGGGAGCGTCAGCCACGAGCGATCTCCTTCCGGTGTGAGCTTGTCACACGCGGTCAGGGTCTGCCTCGGGCGAGCTGCGAGCATCTGCCGTGTGCGGTCTGCGCCGAGAGCTTTGACTGCCATTACTCCACAAACGCCGGGCGGGCCGCGAGCGTCAGCCGCGAGCGATCTCCTTCCGGTGCGAGCTTGTCACACGCGGTCAGGGTCTGCCTCGAGCGAGCTGCGGGCACCTGCCGCGAGCGGTCTGCGTCGAGAGTTTTGACTCTCAGTATTTCACAAACGCTGGGCGGACCGCGAGCATCAGCCACGAGCGATCTCCTTCCGGTGCGAGCTTGTCACACGCGGCCAGGGTCTGCTTCGGGCGAGCTTGGGCGCCAGCCGTGGGCGATCTACGTCGAGAGTTTTGACTCCCAGTATTTCACAGACGCTGGGCGGGCCGGAGCATCAACCACGAGCATCTCCTTCCGGTGCGAGCTTGTCACACGCGGCCAGGGTCTGCTTCGGGCGAGCTTGGGCGCCAGCCGCGAGCAGTCTGCGCCGAGAGCTTTGACTGCCAGTACTCCACAAACGCCGGGCGGGCCGGGAGCGTCAGCCACGAGCGATCTCCTTCCGGTGCGAGCTTGTCACACGCGGTCAGGTCTGCCTCGGGTTAGCTGCGGGCACCAGCCACGGGCGATCTTGTGACTTGGGTATCGCTCCGAATCTCCGACGGTCGCCTCAGTTTGAATGCGGCGCGAGGCTCGATGCTGATACAATGAATCTCATCATGAGATCCCGATCGGCGCGAGACACGTGTCTTCTTCTTATTCACTCCTTTTCCTGTCAATAAAGGACAGCGTCGGCGCCGGTGCAGCCTTTTCCCACGCGTGGTCCATGTGGCACTGCCTGATTGGAGAAAGGCGAGCGGTCGCTTCAATCATCGGCGTGTCGCCTCGTTGGGCGCGCTTGAGTATTAACTGCGGCTCGATTCACCTGCCTCTCACTTGCCTATAAATAGGAGACGGGGGGTGATTTTTTACCGCTGCGTGAAAAACAGCTCTCCCTTCCTTCTTTGCTTTCAGCTCGCAGCTCGTAGCTCGCTAGCAGCCTCTTGCTCTTATGGCTTCTTCTGCTGCCGCTTCTTCTGCTGCTGCTGCTTCCTCCCATGAGGAACCTCTCAACGTTGCCCCCATTTCGGTGCTTGAACCTGGCATCGAGGAGGTTCCCTCAAGGGAGCCCGCCGTTGTCTGGTTCAATGACATCGGCGGGGCGCCGATCCCTGCTAGCTTACGTTTCGCGGCGAACATTCCTCAGGAGCTCGCCATCCTGCCCTTCCCGCACTCGGGGAGGCCGCTCTCCGGCACTGCGGTCTCCGTGGGGCAGATTTGGTCAGGGCTCCGGCTACCCCTGAACCACCTCGCCAGCGAGCTACTAGAACTGGCGGGCTTGTGCCCTGCTCAGCTTCCAGGAAACTCATGGGGGATTCTCTACGGGCTTTCTCGAATTGAGGAAGCCCTCAACGTGAGGATCCCCCTTGCCTACCTCCTGAAGAAATGGTTCCTCAAGCCAGGGACCGCCTTCATCGAGGCGGGCTGCGGCCAGTTTTATCTCACTGGTCGTGCTGGCGAGGTACTTCCGTTCACCACCGTTAAAAACAAGGACCGGTACTGGAAACAGTATCCGTTCGTGATCGACGGCGACTGGCGAGGTCCTCAAGCTGGCATCCCCTCTCTTCCTGGCAGACCGCCTCTCCCTGTCTTCAAGGAGATCGCAGAATACCGGCCAAAGGGGAAGAAGTGCATCGCCGCTGCCCGCGAGAGATCGCTCGACGAGACGATTCTGGACTTCCTCAGGGGTTGAACCCTCGAGAAGGTCCTCCCGCCGGACTTTTCCTTCCTCTGGAAGGATCTCCGGACCGGAACCGTCACCACCCGGCAGAAGGTGATGCGAAAGAAGGTCGCGGTCTCCAGGCGCGCTGTCGCGACCTCCACGGCGGCGCCCTCGACCTCCACGGCGGCGACCTCGGTGAAGAAGGGGAAGAAGCAGGCTTCCCCCATTCAAGTCGCCGACAAGGACACCCTCGAGATGCTCCACGAGGAGGATATCGCGCCACCGCCGCCACCAGCTCGCAAAGCAGCCCCAGGTCAGGCGACCACCCTTTCTGTTATTTCTCCGAGGGCCCCAGTCCCGGAGCCTCGGCGACGTCGCATTTCCTTCGTCGAGCCCGAGGATCCGCGCGTCGAGCTTCTTCTCAGCATGGCGGAAGTGGAGTCCCCAATGGCTGAAGTGCTGATGCGTGGATTCCCAGGTGACCTTACTAAAACTTTGTTTGTTGCGGTGATGAATCCAGAGGAGGGCACCTCGCGGAATAAGACGAAGAAGAAGACTCCTTCAGCCCGCCCGTCGGGAGAGGACAACACCGCTCGGGAGGCTCACGAAGCCTTCCAACAGGTCCTCGAGGAGCGGAGGAAGGCCGCCCTCGCGGAGGCGGGCTTGGGATCAGCCGATGATCTCAGCACGACCTCCAGCTCCGACGACGAGGAGCGGGCTTTGGGAGATGAGCCCACGCCAGCAACCGCGGGGCTTCCCCCGCCCTTCGAGGGACCGGTGCCGCCGACCTCGATCTCTCCTGCACCCGCTCCGAGCGAGATCCCAGCACCGGCTGCGCCTGCTCCCAGCACGCCCGTGTCCGAGCCCGCGCCCGCCGATTCCAGCGCGCCCGCGGCTGCTGCTTTCAGCGCACCCGCACCCGCGCCCGCGCCCGAGCCCGCATCCGCCGCTTCCAACGCGCCCGCGCTCGTGCCCGCACCCGCCGCTTCCAATGCGCCCGCGCCCGCACCTGAGCCCGCGCTTGCTGCTTCCAGCGTGCCTGCGCCCTCTGCTCCCAGCACGCCCGCACCCGCGCCCGAGCCCGCGTCCGCCGCTTCCAGCGCGCCCGCGCCCGCGGCTGCTGCTTTCAGCGCGCCCGCGCCTGCTGCTTGCAGCGCGCCTGCGCCCTCTGCTCCCAGCGCGCCCGCGCCCGAGCCCGCGCCCGCGCCCGCTGCTTCCAGCGCGCCTGCGCCCGCTGCTCCCTCCGCGCCCTCTGCTCTCGAGGTTCCCAGCCTCCCGGAGGAGCTGGGCGGGTTGGTCTACTGGTCTCCGGACCTGGGGACCATCCTGGACGATCTTCCGAGCTCAAGCTCGGAAGCATCGGACCCTGGTGTGCCCGAAGAGGGCCCCAGTACCCAAGGGGTTGAGGCCGCTCCGATCGTGGCCCCCGTGGTGCTCGAGCCCGCTGATGCTGCCGCCGCCTCGCCTCCTCCAGCCGCTCTGATCGAGGGAAGCCAGGCGGGCTCCTCCTCAGGCGGCCCTGAGCGCGCCCCCTACTATACACAGGAGATCTTGGGGCGCAACATTTTCGCCCGGACTCCCTACATCGTCCTCATCAACCGGCTCATCGAGGTAAGATTACCTTTGCGCTCCTTTGGCTTACATCCCTTTCCTGTTCTAGTTTTCTTCTAACCCCACTGTTTCGCTTTGCCATAGGTGGAGCGGGTCAGTCGGGCTCTCGCCGATGAGGTCGCTGGCGTGGCGGGGGATACTATCGCCCTCTACGATGACACTCTCCATAGCTCGGAGAGGAGAGTAGACGAGCACATCCACCAGCTTCACCAGGCGGACCGATCCGGCGAGCTCCGAGCTGAGGTGGACCGGCTGCGCCAGCAGGCCGCCTCTGTTGATACAGAGGTTGCCCAACTGCGCCAGCGGGCTGCCATTCTCACCACGGGGCTAGCCTCGGTCGAGGACGCTGGTGCTCGCACCCTCGCTGACCTACAAGAGGCAACCAAAGCCAAAGAGACCGCCCAGAAAGAGATCCTCGAGCTCCGCAGCCAGGTGGCGGCCTCCCGGGACGAGATCGCGGCGCTGAAGGAGGCCCATCTCCGCGACCTCAACTCCCAGCGAGAGCGCCTCCAGTCGCAGCTGGGCGAGCTCCTCCAGAAGGGCGCGCTGGACGCCATCGAGAAGTACAAGACCGAAAGGTCAAAGAAGAGGAAGCGCGGCGACGACAACGGCGCGGGTGCTGGCCCTGCTTAGGCTCCATCTTTGTAACCCTTGTAATCTTTACGATAAATGTGATGAATAGAATATTTTTGAGCTCGCCCTTGTGTACTCTTCTGTGTTTCTTTTCTTTCTGCGAGTCCGCTCATGAGTCCGCTTTAGGAGTTTCGCAGCGATCTCGAGAGTGATACCCCGGGCGAGGTAACTAATTCGATTCAACCATTTTATTTTAAAATACATGCAAACGAAAAACTCGGCATGCTCGCTAAACCTCAACATAGTCTCTGAGCCCGGAAAAACGATAAGCGAACCCAAAGACTAAAAACTTTCCTACACTCAGAGACTTAAACCATTTTTATTTTTGAAAGAAACTAATAAGTTCTAGCTGCCCCCTGCCCGGTTAATTTCCCTCGATGATCCTGTTCAGCGGATTTGCCCTTTGAGGGGTACGCTCACGCCAGGATGCTTCCGTTCATGGCAGGTGAACGCGAAGGATCCCGGTTAGGTTTAGAGTCCACTAGGCAGCGGACTTCCCCGGGAATCTCAAGGTCGCCCACTGGCTGCCTCTGAGGATCCCGGTCTTGCTTTAAGTCCGCACAACGGCGGACTGTCCCGGGAATCTCAAGGTCGCCCACTGGCTGCCTCTGAGGATCCCGGTCTTGCTCTAAGTCCGCACAACGGCGGACTACCCCGGAAAGCTCAAGGTCGCCCACTGGCTGCCTCTAAGGATCCCGGTCTTGCTTTAAGTCCGCACAACTTCGAGACGCAACTTTTGCAATAAGTTTCACGTCATTTGGACTTCTGTAGATCCCGAAATCACAGAAAAAACGCTGATTTTCTGTGCAGATTCTGGACAGCAAAAGGTTGCGGGAGACGCCTTCTAGTTCACCCGATCTCACACGATGCACGGCACCTCATCGATGGATCTCTGAGTGCCTCCATACGACGAGCCTTCTCCTTCTACGAAACACCATGTGAGAAAGACGAGTCGCCATCCAATGGCGCAAACGAGAGAGAGAGAGACGAGAGAGGAGATGCGAAGAGAGGAGAGGGGGCGGCTAGGGTTTCCCCATGGCTTGGGCCGGCCCTAGGGCTTGCATGGCTCATTAATTTCGTCCCCCCCTCTCTCCCTATGCATTATATAGGGCCGGCCTTATCCTTACGGATAAGCCTAGCAGATAGGATTGACTGATTCAAACCTCTCCCTATATATCTCTTCTTTTATCTCTATTTTTTCCTTGTTTTCGAAAACGGTCAAAACCAGCCCGTTTTCTGCGCCTCATGACCGGCCCTTTCATCGGAGGCAACAACCTCCTGAAAATAATAGGGCCGGCCTTGACCAGTCTCTCAACACTTAGGGCCGGCCCCCCTTAGTGCATAGTGGCACATAGTATGACCAAAACGCCCTTATGTCACTAGGTGGCCGTTCCTCGTGTACGAGACTTTGCAAGGCACACATAAGTGAAGTGCACCAGTGATTTCACTATTCTCTGAGGTTCCCGTAGGGTGCCCCTAGTGAAGTCAACTAGTCAACTCGCAACATATCCCGGTGCATTGCACCCATGTGGCAAAGTCCACTTATGACAAGGAATTGCTACATGCGTCTCTGCACTAACCTAGGGTTTCCCCTTAGTGCACACATGTAGCTACGCATCTACCGTGCACTAGTGCGAAGCACTCACGGAGCGTAGGCTTGGACTTCTCGCTTCCTCTAACTACGTTCTGTGTTTCGACGAAATGGTATAAGAACCGTACATAATGTCGATAAGGTGGAACCTTCAAGGACCAGGGTTCATGGCTTCCAACTCAGACTCGATCGACACACTACCCGAGTGTACCATCGATCCTCTGAGTCTGAGTTAACCTGCGTAGCCACCCAGAGTGCGACGCAGGCTGCACTCTAATTCCCCCGGACTTACTATGTTCTCCCTCATACCCCTGTTCTCCGCTTAGTATGGTAAACCCGCTGTCCCTCCAACTGGTGCCATGACGCAACTCGAGCGGTGGAGAATACCGTCAGACTCGAGTACTCATATGACTCGGTTCCTTCTAGGTTGACCGCATATATCGTATCTCCGATTACTCTTTCGAGCAACCGGATCCGTCACTAGTCCAACTGATGACCACCTGGCCAAGGTTTAATACGACGTAGGTCAGACCAAGGAACGCACCTCCCGTTAGGGGTGTGGATAGCCTGCAGGAGTGACATGCTAATGCAACGCCAGCCGGGTAACCCAGTACACCGTGGTTTTGGATCACTGTATCCGGATCCTCACACATTGGTGCGCCAAAGCACCACACAACTGGTTAGTCCACCAGACATGGTTCCTCAGGGTTTAGGACCATTTTACCCTAAGCAGAAACACGGTTTAGTGCACCGGTGTCTGCTCACCGATCTGTGTACCGTGTTGGTTTCGTTCGGCCACAAACACTATGCCTGGTAATGACCGTGGTGGAGACACCCATGCTCTGTCATCCCAACAGCTTAACCTGATAGGGCGACCAACCCTAATCAGAGCTGCGAACGTATTTAGGTTACATGGGACCAGTCCTTTGAGTCTCCCACTCAAGAGGATTACCATGTAGCCATGGCTCTCTGTTCTGTAATCAGAACACGTACTAAGGTACGTACCTAGATGCAATCTTATACTATCAACCATACATAGCTAAACTATAGGTTTTACGAGCTGTAGACCTCACCAATTCTAACATATAGATCATACGGGCTCTTTTCTGCGCTGAGCTTCTGAGCTAACTTCTTTGTTGAAACCTCCGTCCCGCTCCCCGGGTCCCGGAGGCAGGCGC
This sequence comes from Chamaelirium japonicum, assembly GCA_947650365.1. NCBI lineage: Eukaryota > Viridiplantae > Streptophyta > Magnoliopsida > Liliales > Melanthiaceae > Chamaelirium > Chamaelirium japonicum. The sequence continues at coordinate 438,261 of CANTAL010000105.1, forward strand.
CAATTCGCCGGCCTTCCAGCGACCACCGGGGGGGCTTCCGCGGGCTATACGGCAGGAGCTGCGGGCGGTCCGAGCAAAGGTGCCACCTGTGGCACCTCCCGCTTCTCCATGGCCTTAACGACGAGAGGTCGCAGAGCCGGAGGAGGTCGCTGCTCGACTGCCTTTCCCTTCCGGTCTAACACCGCATCCTCGAGCCTGATGTGCTGCTGGACAAGGGCGAATAGCTCGACGATCGTGCGGGGATCCTTGATTACCATGGCGTCATGAAGCTTGCTTCCCTCGGGGAGGGCGTTCCGGAATGCGCTCACCGTCGTGAGATCTTGGCCGACAGCGTCCTCCAGAGCGAGGTAGGCGCTTTGGAAGTGCGTCGCGAAGCTTCGAAGAGTTTCGCGGGCTCCCATGGCCAAAGTAAAAAGGGACTCGATCCTCTTAGGGGGCTGTCTGTTGCACCGGTACTGCTCCAGAAACAAACTGGAGAGAGTTGGGAAGTCTGGAATGGTGCCCGACGGCAATTTGTGAAACCAATTTAATGCCGAGCCCGTCAAACTGCTCGGGAAAGCTCGGCACAAGACATGGTCTTGGTCCCGGAAGAGTAACAGCTTCCGGTAAGCCAATAGATGGTCGACTGGATCTTGTGATCCATCAAACAGTACAAACTTAGGCGGTATCCAATGGTGAGGGAAACCTCCTTGATGCACCTCGCTCGTGAAGGGCGAGCTACCCCCGTGGGCGGCGAGGTCCTCCAGCAAGTCTACCGTCGTGCTAGGTCGCTGCCAGTGCCCGGGGAAAACTCCCAGAGGTTGCTGCGCAGGTCCCAGGCGGCCGAGCACGCTCCCTCGAGGGAGGTTCGGGTCCACCCCGAGGCGACCCTCGGGGGCCACCGCTCGGCGGCCTCCTCGCTGTTCGCCCACGGATTCCTTCAGCGTGGCGGTTGGTCTATGGGAGGCCATTGCCTCTCGAGCTTCGGAAGGCGCAGCCACCGCGGGCTCTTTCCCACGTCGCCGATGGCGCGGGTCGCGATCCCGCTCTAGAGATCTTGCCTCCGACTCGTTAGAATCGGTGCTCCGGCTACGGCGGTGAGGGATGGTCGCCCGCGAGGTCGCCTGGTTGCTAGACCGTTGGGTTACTAGCTTCTGCAGCCTCGTAAGCGGGGTTTCTGGCACCCCGCGCACGACCGCTCTCTCGACCGTGGGTTCCGGGCGGGAAACCTGCCGTGCCGGAACGGTCATGGGCGGATGCGATGTTGATGCCGGTGGTCGCACCGGAGACGCCGTCTTCGCCGGCCCAAACCGTCGGCTGGCCGCCGGAGCCTGACGCAATCGCGTTAGTTCCTCCATCATGGCCCGCTGGGTGGCCAACATCTCCAACAAGAGCTGGTCACTGAGCGGGACCTGGGGCTGAGGGGTCTCAACAGGAGGTTCGCTACGCGCAGATCTCGCACGGGTCCTTGGTCGCCTGCGTCCCCTTGTCGCCGGAGCCATCTTTGGGGTCACGAGAGCCGACGGTGTTCAACCGTGTGGTCGTGGGCGTTCTCGCCGGAACCAGTCGAAAGATCCCACAGACGGCGCCAAATGTTCGGGGGATTTTTTTCGCTGGTCCGAGCGGGATGCCTGCAAGACAAAGAAAAGGTGTTAGAACGGCTGGCTCCCTTAGGAGCGCAGACCCTCCGACGCTCAAGTCAGTCTCGGTTGCACAACGGTGAGCTTTAGTGGACGAAAGTGGAAGGGAATAGGGTTTCGAACCTGTACTATGGAGCCTGGGGGTGAGCATTTATAGCAATCGGCGGCCTACCGTGGCCCGACACGTGGAGATTCTTCCAGGGCCTTCTAGACCCCCACGATCCGGCTCGCGTGGGTCTCTGTCAGTCCTTGGTACTCACGCCCTGACATTCTTTGTCGCCGAGCCTGCCAGGCGGTTTGAGTGGGGAAGAGCATCTTTCTTGTCACTGCCAGGTGGCTATTCTGGAATGTTCAAGTCTGGGAGGTCTCGAACTGATTCGAGCGAGCTTCCGTGGACCACGTTTGTCCACGTAGCTTCCGTGGGGTTTTGACACCTGGCATCCTTTCATACATTGTGGGCGACCTCCGATGGGGAGCTAAGGCGAGCTCGCCCTTCATTGCTCTGCCTTCTCTTCCACATCTATCAAGAGTTGGACCTCGCGGGAGCAACCTCTTCGATAAGCTGGGGAGTTCTGGCGAGCTTGGGCGAGCTCCTGAGCGAGCTTGGGCGAGCTCCTGCACGAGCTAGGGGCGAGCTCCTGTGCGAGCTAGGGGCGAGCTCCTGCACGAGCTAGGGGCGTTTGCGGTGCCGGTGTCTTCGTTATGCATGACGGTCTAACTCCCGCTACCACTGCAAGCGAGTTCTCGCGCGGGCTTGGCGAGCTCCTGGGCGAGCTTAGGCGAGCACCTGAGCGAGCTTAGACGAGCTCCTGGGCGAGCTCCTGAGCGAGCTTAGGCAAGCTCCTGGGCGAGCTCAGGCGAGCTCCAGCGAGCTTAGGCGAGCTCCTAAGAGTGCTCTTAGCCTAGGCCCCTTCAGCCCAATGTGGATCTCGCTCCCTGTCAAGGTGATTTGGTGAGCACGGGGGGGGGGGGGGGGGGGGGGGGGGGGCGAACTCCAGGGCAGATTTCAGCTACCCCCAACACGTACGATCCATTCTAATTCATTCGTACAATCTATTCTAATTCATTCGTACGAATGGATACATTCGTGTGAATGAATTAGAATGGATCGTACGAATGAGTAAGAATGGATCGTACGAATGAAATAGAATGGATTGCACGAATGAATTAGAATGGATCATACGAATGAATTAGAATGGATCGTGTGAAAGAATTAGAATGGATCGTACGAATGAATTAGAATGGATCGTGCGAATAAATTAGAATAGATCGTACGAATGAATTAGAATGGATCGTACGAAGGAATTAGAATGGATCGTACGAATGAATTAGAATGGATATATTCGTGCAAATGAATTAGAATGGATCGTGCGAATGAATTAGAATGGATCGTACGAAGGAATTAGAATGGATCGTACGAATGAATTAGAATGGATTGTATGAATGAATTAGAATGGATCGTACGAATGAATTAGAATGGATCATACGAATTAATTAGAATGGATCATACGAATGAATTAGAATGGATCGTACGAAGGAATTAGAATGGATCGTACGAATGAATTAGAATGGATCGTACGAATGAATTAGAATGGATCGTACGAAGGAATTAGAATGGATCGTACGAATGAATTAGAATGGATCGTACGATTGAATTAGAATGGATCATACGAATGAGTAAGAATGGATCGTATGAATGAATTAGATTGGATCGTACGATCCATTCTAATTCATTAGCATGGATCGTGCTAATGAATTAGAATGGAATATACGAATGAATTAGAATGGATCGTAGAATGGATCGTACGAATGAATTAGAATGAATTAGAATGGATCGTACGAATGAATTAGAATAGATCATAGGAATGAATTAGAATGGATCGTGCGAATGAATTAGAATGGATCGTGCGAATGAATTAGAATGGATCGTACGAATGAATTAGAATGGATATATTTGAACGAATAAATTAGAATGGATCATACGAATGAATTAGAATGGATCGTACGAATGAATTAGAATGGATAGTGCGAATGAATTAGAATCGATCGTACGAATGAATTAGAATGGATCGTACGAATGAATTAGAATGGATCATACGAATAAGTAAGAATGGATCGTACGAATGAATTAGAATGGATCGTACGAATGAATTAGAATGGATCGTACGAATAAATTAGAATGGATACATTCGTCCGAATAAATTAGAATGGATCATACGAATGAGTAAGAATGGATCGTACGAATAAAATAGAATAGATTGTACGAATGAATTAGAATGGATCCTACGAATGAATTAGAATGGATCGTATGAATGAATTAGAATGGATCGTACGAATGGATTAGAATGGATCGTACGAATGAATTAGAATGGATCGTACGAATGAACTAGAATGGATACATTCGTGCGAATGAATTAGAATGGATCGTATGAATGAATTAGAATGGATCGTACGAATAAATTAGAATGGATCGTACGAATGAATTAGAATAGATTGCGCGAATGAATTAGAATGGATCGTGCGAATGAAATAAAATGGATCATACGAATGAGTAAGAATAGATCTTACGAATGAAATAGAATGGATTGTGCGAATGAATTAGAATGGATCGTACGAATGAATTAGAATGGATCGTGTGAAATAATTAGAATGGATTGTATGAATGAATTAAAATAGATCGTATGAATGAATAAGAATGGATCGTACGAATGAATTAGAATGGATCATACGAATGAATTAGAATGGATACATTCGTGCGAATGAATTAGAACGGATACATTCGTGCGAAAGAATTAGAATAGATCGTATGAAAGAATTAGAATGGATCCTATGAATGAATTAGAATGGATCGTGCGAATGAATTAGAATGGATCGTACGAATGAATTAGAATGGATCGTGCTAATGAATTAGAATGGATCGTGCTAATTTATTCGGACGAATGTATCCATTCTAATTTATTCGTACGATCCATTCTAATTCATTCGTACGATCCATTCTAATTCATTCGTACGATCCATTCTTACTCATTCGTATGATCCATTCTAATTCATTCGTACGATCCATTCTAATTCATTCGTATGATCGATTCTAATTCATTCGCACTATCCATTCTAATTCATTCGTACGATCCATTCTAATTCATTCGTATGATCCATTCTAATTTATTCGTTCAAATATATCCATTCTAATTCATTCGTACGATCCATTCTAATTCATTCGCACGATCCATTCTAATTCATTCGCACGAATGTATCCATTCTAATTCATTTGCATGATCCATTCTAATTAATTCCTATGATCTATTCTAATTCATTCGTACGATCCATTCTAATTCATTCTAATTCATTCGTACGATCCATTCTACGATCCATTCTAATTTATTCGTATATTCCATTCTAATTCATTAGCACGATCCATGCTAATGAATTAGAATGGATCGTACGATCCAATCTAATTCATTCATACGATCCATTCTTACTCATTCGTATGATCCATTCTAATTCAATCGTACGATCCATTCTAATTCAATCGTACGATCCATTCTAATTCCTTCGTACGATCCATTCTAATTCATTCGTACGATCTATTCTAATTCATTCGTACGATCCATTCTAATTCCTTCGTACGATCCATTCTAATTCATTCGTACAATCTATTCTAATTCATTTGTACGAATGGATACATTCGTGTGAATGAACTAGAATGTATCGTACGAATGAGTAAGAATGGATCGTACGAATGTAATAGAATGCATTGCACGAATGAATTAGAATTGATCGTACGAATGAATTAGAATGGATCGTGCGAATGAATTAGAATGGATCGTACGAATGAATTAGAATGGATCGTACGAATGAACTAGAATGGATACATTCGTGCGAATGAATTAGAATGGATCGTACGAATGAATTACAATGGATCGTATGAATGAATTAGAATGGATCTTACGAATGAATTAGAATGGATCGTACGAATGAATTAGAATGGATCGTACGAATGAATTAGAATGGATACATTCGTGCGAATGAATTAGAATGGATCGGACGAATGAATTAGAATGGATCGTACGAATGAATTAGAATGGATCAAATGAATGAGTTAGAATGGTTACATTCATGCGAATGAATTAGAATGGATCGTACGAATGGATTAGAATGGATCGTACGAATGGATACATTCGAGCGAATGAATTAGAATGGATCGTACGAATGGATTAGAATGGATCGTACGAATGGATTAGAATGGATCCTACGAATGGATCAGAATGGATACCTTTGTGCATATGAATTAGAATGGATCGTACGAATGAATTAGAATGGATCATATGAATGAATTAGAATGGATCGTACGAATGAATTAGAATGGATCGTACGAATCAATTTGAATGGATCGTACGAATGAATTAGAATGGATACATTCGCGCGAATGAATTAGAATGGATACATTCGTGCGAAAGAATTAGAATATATCGTATGAATGAATTAGAATGGATCCTATGAATGAATTAGAATAGATCGTGTGAATGAATTAGAATGGATCGTACGAATGAATTAGAATGGATCGATCTAATGAATTTGAATTGATCGAACGAATGAATTAGAATGGATACATTCGTGCGAATGAATTAGAATGGATCGGAAGAATGAATTAGAATGGATCGTACGAATGAGTAAGAATGGATCGTACGAATGAAATAGAATAGATCGTACGAATGAATTAGAATGGATCGTACGAAGGAATTAGAATGGATCGTACGAAGGAATTAGAATGGATCGTACGAATGAATTATAATGGATATATTCGTGCAAATGAATTAGAATGGATCGTATGAATGTATTAGAATGGATCGTATGAGTGAATTAGAATGGATCGTACGAATGAATTAGAATGGATCGTATGAATGAATTAGAATGGATACATTCGTGTGAATGAATTAGAATGGATCGTACGAATGAATTAGAATAGCTCATACGAATGAATTAGAATGAATCGTATGAATGAATTAGAATGGTTACATTCGTGAGAATGAATTAGAATAGATCGTACGAATGAATTAGAATGGATCGTACGAATAAATTAGAATTGATCGTGGGAATGAATTAGAATGGATCGTACGAATGAATTAGAATGGATCCACCGAAAGAGTTAGAATGGATCATACGAATGAATTAGAATGGATTGTACGAATGAATTAGAATGGATTGTGCGAATGAATTAGAATGGATCGTATGAATGAATAAGAATGGATCGTACGAATGAATTAGAATGGATCGTGCGAATGAATTAGCATGAATCGTACGAATGTATTAGAATGGATCGTACGAATGAATTAGAATGAATCGTACGATCCATTCTAATTCAATCATCCGATCCATTTTAATTCATTCGCATGAATGTATCCATTCTAATTCATTCGTACAATCCATTCAATTTCATTCGTACGATCCATTCTTACTCATTCGTATGATCTGTTCTAATTCATTCATATGATCCATTCTAATTCATTCGTACGATCTATTCTAATTCATTCGCACGATCCATTCTAATTCATTCATACGATCGATTCTAATTCATTCATACGATCCATTCTAATTCATTCCTACACGATCCATTCTAATTCATTCATACGATCCATTCTAATTCATTCCTACAATCCATTCTAATTCATTCGCCCGATCCATTCTAATTCATTCATACGATCCATTCTATTCGAATGGATCATGCGATCCATTCGAATTCATTCGCACGATCCATTCTAATTCATTCATACGATCCATTCTAATTCATTCATACAATGCATTCTAATTCTTTCACACGATCCATTCTAATTCATTCGTACGATCCTTTCTAATTCATTCGTACAATCCATTCTATTTCATTTGTACGATCCATTCTTACTCATTCGTATGATCCATTCTAATTCATTCGTACGATCCACTCTAATTCATTTGTACGATCTATTCTAATTCATTCGTACAATCCATTCTATTTCATTCGTACGATCCATTCTTACTCATTCGTATGATCCATTCTAATTCATTCGCACGAATGTATCCATTCTAATTCATTCATACAATCCATTCTAATTCATTCCGTACGATCCATTCTAATTCATTCGTACGATCGTACGAATGAATTAGAATGGATCGTACGAATGAATTAGAATAGATTGTGCGAATGAATTAGAATGGATCGTACGAATGAATTAGAATGGATCGTACGAATGAATTAGAATGGATCATACGAATGAGTAAGAATGGATCGTACGAATGAATTAGAATGGATCGTACGAATGAATTAGAATGGATCGTACGAATAAATTAGAATGGATACATTCGTCCGAATGAATTAGAATGGATCATACGAATGAGTAAGAATGGATCGTACGAATGAAATAGAATAGATTGTACGAATGAATTTGAATGGATCCAACGAATGAATTAGAATGGATCATGTGAAAGAATTAGAATAGATTGTATGAATGAATTAGAATGGATCGTCTGAATGAATTAGAATGGATCGTGCGAATGAATTCGAATGGATCGTACGAATTCATTCTAATTCATTCATACAATCCATTCTAATTCTTTCACATGATCCATTCTAATTCATTCGAACGTTCCATTCTAATTCATTAGCACGATCCATGCTAATTCATTCGTTCGATCAATTCTAATTCATTAGCACGATCCATTCTAATTCATTCATACGATCTATTCTAATTCCTTCGTACGATCCATTCTAATTCATTCGTACGATCTATTCTATTTCATTCGTACGATCCATTCTTACTCATTCGTACGATCCATTCTAATTCATTCGTCCGATCCATTCTAATTCATTCGCACGAATGTATCCATTCTAATTTATTCGTACGATCCATTCTAATTCATTCGTACGAATGTATCCATTCTAATTCATTCGTACGATCCATTCTAATTCATTCGTACGATCCATTCTAATTCATTCGTAAGATCCATTCTAATTCATTCGTACGATCCATTCTAATTCATTCGTACGATCCATTCTAATTCATTCGCACGAATGTATCCATTCTAGTTCATTCGTACGATCCATTCTAATTCATTCGTACGATCCATTCTAATTCATTCGCACGATCCATTCTAATTCATTCGTACGATCAATTCTAATTCATTCGCACGAATGTATCCATTCTAATTCATTCGTACGATCTATTCTAATTCATTCGTACGATCCATTCTAATTCATTCGTACGATCCATTCTAATTCATTCGTAAGATCCATTCTAATTCATTCGTACGATCCATTCTAATTCATTCATACTATCTATTCTAAATCATTCGCACGAATGCATCCATTCTAGTCCATTCATACGATCCATTCTAATTCATTCGTACGATCCATTCTAATCCATTCGTACGATCCATTCTAATTCATTCATACGATCCATTCTAATTCATTCATACAATCCATTCTAATTCTTTCACACGATCCATTCTAATTCATTCGTAGGATCCATTCTAATTCATTCGTACAATCTATTCTATTTCATTCGTACGATCCATTCTTACACATTCGTATGATCCATTCTAATTCATTCGGATGAATGTATCCATTCTAATTTATTCGTTCGATCCATTCTAATTCATTCGTACGATCCATTCTTACTCATTCGTATGATCCATTCTAATTCATTCGTACGATCCATTCTAATTCATTCGTACGATCGATTCTAATTCATTCGCACTATCCATTCTAATTCATTCGTACGATCCATTCTAATTCATTCGTATGATCCATTCTAATTTATTCGTTCAAATATATCCATTCTAATTCATTCCGTACGATCCATTCTAATTCATTCGTACGATCCATTCTAATTCATTCGTACGAATGTATCCATTCTAATTCATTCGTACGATCCATTCTAATTCATTCGTACGATCCATTCTAATTCATTCGTACGATCCATTCTAATTCATTCGTACGATCCATTCTAATTCATTCGTACGAACCATTCTAATTCATTCGCACGAATGTATCCATTCTAGTTCATTCGTACGATCCATTCTAATTCATTCGTACGATCCATTCTAATTCATTCGCACGATCCATTCTAATTCATTCGTACAATCAATTCTAATTCATTCGCACGAATATATCCATTCTAATTCATTCATACGATCCTGAATTAGAATGGATCGTATGAAAGAATTAGAATGGATACCTTTGTGCATATGAATTAGAATGGATCGTACGAATGAATTAGAATGGATCATATTAATGAATTAGAATGGATCGTACGAATGAATTAGAATGGAAACATTCGTGCGAATGAATTAGAATGGATCGTGCACGAATGTATCCATTCTAATTCATTCGTACAATCCATTCTAATTCATTAATATGATCCATTCTAATTCTTTCGTACGATCCATTCTAATTCATATGCACAAAGGTATCCATTCTAATCCATTCGTAGGATCCATTCTAATCCATTCGTACGATCCATTCTAACTCATTCGTACGATCCATTCTAATTCATTCGCTCGAATGTATCCATTCTAATCCATTCGTACGATCCATTCTTATCCATTCGTACGATCCATTCTAATTCATTCGCATGAATGTAACCATTCTAATGAATTCTTATGATCCATTCTAATTCATTCGTACGATCCATTCTAATTCATTCGTCCGATCCAGTCTAATTCATTCGCACGAATGTATCCATTCTAATTCATTCGTACGATCCATTCTAATTCATTCGTAAGATCCATTCTAATTCATTCGTACGATCCATTCTAATTCATTCGTACGATCCATTCTAATTCATTCGTACGATGCATTCTAATTCATTCGCACGAATGTATCCATTCTAGTTCATTCGTACGATCCATTCTAATTCTTTCACACGATCCATTCTAATTCATTCGTACGATCCATTCTAATTCATTCGCACAATCCATTCTATTTCATTCGTACGATCCATTCTTACTCATTGGTACGATCCATTCTAATTCATTCGCACGAATGTATCCATTCTAATTCATTCGTACGAATCCATTCTAATTCATTCGTACAATCCATTTTATTTCATTCGTACGATCCATTCTTACTCATTCGTATGATCCATTCTAATTCATTCGCACGAATGTATCCATTCTAAATCATTCGTACGATCCATTCTAATTCATTCGTACGATCCATTCTAAATCATTCGTACAATCCATTCTATTTCATTCGTACAATCAATTCTAATTCATTAGCACGATCCATTCTAATTCATTCGTACGATCCATTCAAATTCATTCGCACGATCCATTCTAATTAATTCGTACAATCCATTCTATTTCATTCGTACGATCCATTCTTACTCATTCGTATGATCCATTCTAATTCATTCGCACGAATGTATCCATTCTAATCCATTCGTACGATCCATTCTAATCCATTCGTACGATCCATTCTAATTCATTCACATGAATGTAACCATTCTAATTCATTCATTTGATCCATTCTAATTCATTCGTACGATCCATTCTAATTCATTCGTCCGATCCATTCTAATTCATTCGCACGAATGTATCCATTCTAAACCATTCATACGATCCATTCTAATTTATTCGTACGATCCATTCTAATTCATTCGTAAGATCCATTCTAATTCATTCGTACGATCCATTCTAATTCATTCGTACGATCCATTCTATATCATTCGCACGAATGTATCCATTCTAGTTCATTCGTACGATCCATTCTAATTCATTCGCACGATCCATTCTAATTCATTCGTACGATCCATTCTAATTCATTCGCACGAATGTATCCATTCTAATTCATTCGTACATACGATCCATTCTAATTCATTCGTACGATCCATTCTAATTCATTCGCACGATCTGTTCTTATTCATTCGCACAATCCATTCTAATTCATTCGCACGAATGTATCCATTCTAATTCATTCGTACGATCCATTCTAATTCATATGCACAAAGGTATCCATTCTAATTCATTCCTACGATTCATTCTAATTCAGGATCGTACGAATGAATTAGAATGGATACATTCGTGCGAATGAATTAGAATTGATCATACGAATGAGTAAGAATGGATCGGACGAATGAATTAGAATGGATCGCACAAATGAATTAGAATGGATCAAATTAATGAATTAGAATGGTTACATTCATGCGAATGAATTAGAATGGATCGTACGAATGAAGTAGAAAGGATCGTATGAATGAATTAGAATGGATACATTCGTGCGAATGAATTAGAATGGATCGGACGAATGAATTAGAATGGATCGTACGAATGAATTAGAATGGATCAAATGAATGAATTAGAATGGTTACATTCATGCGAATGAATTACAATGGATCGTACGAATGGATTAGAATGGATCGTACGAATGGATTAGAATGGATACATTCGAGCAAATGAATAAGAATGGATCGTACGAATGAATTAGATTGGATCGTACGAATGGATTAGAATGGATCCTACGAATGGATTAGAATGGATACCTTTGTGCATATGAATTAGAATGGATCGTACGAATGAATTAGAATGGATCATATTAATGAATTAGAATGGATCGTACGAATGAATTCGAATGGATACATTTGTGCGAATGAATTAGAATTGATCGTGCGAATCAATTAGACTGGATCGTGCGAATGAATAAGAATAGATCATACGAATGAAATAGAATGGATTGTACGAATTAATTAGAATGGATACATTCATGCGAATGAATGAGAATGGATTGTATGAATGAATTAGAATGGATCGTACGAATGAATTAGAATGGATCATACGAATTAATTAGAATGGATCATACGAATGAATTAGAATGGATCGTACGAATGAATTAGAATGGATCGTACGAATGAATTAGAATGGATACATTCGTGCGAATGAATTAGAATGGATTGTGCGAATGAATAAGAACAGATCGTGCGAATGAATTAGAATGGATCGTACGAATGAATTAGAATGGATCATGCGAATGAATTAGAATGGATCGTACGAATGAATTAGAATGGATGCATTTGTGCGAATGAATTAGAATGGATCGTACGAATAAATTAGAATGGATCGTATGAATGAATTAGAATGGATCGTACGAATGAATTAGAATGGATCGTGCGAATGAATTAGAATGGATCGTACGAATGAACTAGAATGGATACATTCATGCGAATGAATTAGAATGGATCGTACGAATGAATTAGAATGGATCATACGAATGAATTAGAATGGATCTTACAAATGAATTAGAATAGATCGTACGAATGAATTAGAATGGATCGTACGAATGAATTAGAATGGATACATTCGTGCGAATGAATTAGAATGGATCGGACGAATGAATTAGAATGGATCGTACGAATGAATTAGAATGGATCGTACGAATGAATTAGAATGGATCGTACGAATAAATTAGAATGGATACATTCGTCCGAATGAATTAGAATGGATCATACGAATGAGTAAGAATGGATTGTACGAATGAAATAGAATAGATTGTACGAATGAATTAGAATGGATCCTACGAATGAATTAGAATGGATCGTGTGAAGGAATTAGAATGGATTGTATGAATGAATTAGAATGGATCGTATGAATGAATTAGAATGGATCGTGCGAATGAATTCGAATGGATCGTACGAATTCATTCTAATTCATTCATACAATCCATTCTAATTCTTTCACACGATCCATTCTAATTCATTCATACGTTCCATTCTAATTCATTAGCACGATCCATGCTAATTCATTCGTTCGATCAATTCTAGTTCATTAGCACGATCCATTTTAATTCATTCGTACGATCCATTCTAATTCATTCGCACGATCCATTCTAATTCATTCATAGGATCCATTCTAATTCATTCATACGATCTATTCTAATTCTTTCGCACGAATGTATCCATTCTAATTCATTCGTACGATCCATTCTAATTCATTCGTACGATCCATTCTAATTCATTTGTACGATCCATTCAAATTCATTCATACGATCTATTCTAATTCATTCATACAATCCATTCTAAGTCTTTCACACGATCCATTCTAATTCATTCGTACGATCCATTCTAATTCATTCGCACAATCCATTCTATTTCATTCGTACGATCCATTCTTACTCATTGGTACGATCCATTTTAATTCATTCGCACGAATGTATCCATTCTAATTCATTCGTACGAATCCATTCTAATTCATTCGTACAATCCATTTTATTTCATTCGTACGATCCATTCTTACTCATTCGTATGATCCATTCTAATTCATTCGCACGAATGTATCCATTCTAAATCATTCGTACGATCCATTCTAATTCATTCGCACGATCCATTCTAATTCATTCGTACGATCCATTCTAATTCATTCATACGATCCATTCTAATTCATTCGTACGATACATTCTAATTCATTCGCACAAATGTATCCATTCTAATCCATTCGTATGATCCATTCTAATTCATTCGTATGATCCATTCTATTTCATTCGTACGATTAATTCTTTCACACGATCCATTCTATTTCATTCGTACGATCCATTCTTACTCATTCGTACGATCCATTGTAATTCATTCACATGAATGTATCCATTCGTACGAATGAATTAGAATAGATTGAACGAATGAATTAGAATGGATCGTACGAATGAATTAGAATGGATCGTACGAAGGAATTAGAATGGATCGTACGAATGAATTAGAATAGATCGTACGAATGAATTAGAATAGATCGTACGAATGAATTAGAGTGGATCGTACGAAGGAATTAGAATGGATCGTACGAATGAATTAGAATGGATATATTCGTGCAAATGAATTAGAATGGATCGTATGAATGTATTAGAATGGATCGTATGAGTGAATTAGAATGGATCGTACGAATGAATTAGAATGGATTGTATGAATGAATTAGAATGGATCGTACGAATGAATTAGAATGGATCATACGAATTAATTAGAATGGATCATACGAATGAATTAGAATGGATCGTACGAATGAATTAGAATGGATACATTCGTGCGAATGAATTAGAATGGATTGTGCGAATGAATAAGAACAGATCGTGCGAATGAATTAGAATGGATCGTACGAATGAATTAGAATGGATCGTGCGAATGAATTAGAATGGATCGGACGAATGAATTAGAATGGATACATTTGTGCGAATGAATTAGAATGGATCGTACGAATGAATTAGAATGGATTGTATGAATGAATTAGAATGGATCGTACGAATGAATTAGAATGGATCGTGCGAATGAATTAGAATGGATCGTACGAATGAATTAGAATGGATCGTGTGAAAGAATTAGAATGGATCGTACGAATGAATTAGAATGGATCATGCGAATGAATTAGAATGGATCGTACGAATTGATTAGAATGGATACATTTGTGCGAATGAATTAGAATGTATCGTACGAATGAATTAGAATGGATCGTATGAATGAATTAGAATGGATCGTATGAATGAATTAGAATGGATCGTGTGAATGAATTAGAATGGATCGTACGAATGAATTAGAATGGATCGTACGAATGAACTAGAATGGATACATTCGTGCGAATGAATTAGAATGGATCGTATGAATGAATTAGAATGGATCGTACGAATGAATTAGAATGGATCGTACGAATGAATTAGAATGGATACATTCGTGCGAATGAATTAGAATGGATCGGACGAATGAATTAGAATGGATCGTACGAATGAATTAGAATGGATCGTATGAATGAATTAGAATGGATCGTACGAATAAATTAGAATGGATACATTCGTCCGAATGAATTAGAATGGATCATACGAATGAGTAAGAATGGATCATACGAATGAAATAGAATAGATTGTACGAATGAATTAGAATGGATCCTACGAATGAATTAGAATGGATCGTGTGAAAGAATTAGAATGGATTGTATGAATGAATTAGAATGGATCGTATGAAAGAATTAGAATGGATCGTGCGAATGAATTCGAATGGATCGTACGAATTCATTCTAATTCATTCATACAATCCATTCTAATTCTTTCACACGATCCATTCTAATTCATTCGTACGTTCCATTCTAATTCATTAGCACTATTTATGCTAATTCATTTGTTCGATCAATTCTAATTCATTAACACGATCCATTCTAATTCATTCGTACGATCCATTCTAATTCATTCATAGGATCCATTCTAATTCATTCATACGATCTATTCTAATTCTTCGCACGAATGTATCCATTCTAATTCATTCGCACGAATGTATCCATTCTAATTCATTCGTACGATCCATTCTAATTCATTCGTACGATCCATTCTAATTCATTCGTACGATCCATTCTAATTCATTCATACGATCTATTCTAATTCATTCATACAATCCATTCTAATTCTTTCACACGATCCATTCTAATTCATTCGTACGATCCATTCTAATTCATTCGCACAATCCATTCTATTTCATTCGTACGATCCATTCTTACTCATTCGTATGATTCATTCTAATTCATTCGCACAAATGTATCCATAACGGATCATACGAATGAGTAAGAATGGATCGTATGAATGAAATAGAATGGATTGTGCGAATGAATTAGAATGGACCGTACGAAAGAATTAGACGTACGAATGAATTAGAATGGATACATTCGTGCGAATAAATTAGAATGGATCATACGAATGAGTAAGAATGGATCGTCATTCTAATTCATTCGTATGATCCATTCTAATTCATTTGTATCCATTCTATTTCATTCGCACGATCCATTCTAATTCATTCGCGCAATCTATTCTAATTCATTCGTACGATCCATTCTAATTCATTCGTACGATCCATTCTAATTCATTCATACAATCCATTCTAATTTATTCGCACGAATGTATCCATTCTAATTCATTCGTACTATCCATTCTAATTCATTCACACAATTTATTCTAATTCATTCATACGATCCATTCTAATTCATTCGCACGAATGTATCCATTCTAATTCATTCATACGATCCATTCTACTTCATTCGTACTATCCGTTCTAATTCACTCATACGATCCATTCTAATTCATTCATACGATCCATTCTAATTCATTTGCACGAATATATCCATTCTAATTCATTCGTACGATCCATTCTAATTCCTTCGTACGATCCATTCTAATTCCTTCGTACGATCCATTCTATTTCATTCGTATGATCCATTCTAATTCCTTCGTACGATCCATTCTAATTCCTTCGTATCCATTCTAATTCACTCATACGATCCATTCTAATTCATTCGTATGATCCATTCTAATTCATTCATACAATCTATTCTAATTCATTCGCACGAATGTATCCATTCTAATCCATTCGTACGATCCATTCTAATCCATTCGTACGATCCATTCTAATTCATTCGCATGAATGTAACCATTCTAATTCATTCATTTGATCCATTCTAATTCATTCGCACGATCTATTCTAATTCATTCGCATGAATATAACCATTCTAATTCATTCGTACAATCCATTCTAATTCATTCGTACGATCCATTCTAATTCATTCGTACGATCCATTCTAATTAATTCGTATGATCCATTCTAATTCATTGGTACGATCCATTCTAATTCATTCGTACGCTCGGTCCCGCCCCTGGTGCGGGAGCTGATGGAGCCGGGGGCTTCTCCACTTGGGCGGGAGCGACAGGCTCCGCCCGGGGAGCTTGAGGGGCGGGCTCTTCCTCCTCGGAGCCTGATGCCTCCTCCTCGGAGTCCGTCCACTCGGGCTCCGAGTCCAAGCCTGCCTCCTCCAGTGCTTTTCGCCGCAGCTCCGTCTGGGCGTTCGAAGGTGCAGGCCTTGCGCGCTTGGCCTTCTTCTTCCCGCGGGCCTCCATCTCCGGCGTCAGCACTGCTACACGGAGAGGGACGGTCAGATCGCCGGGGAAGTTGCCCATTAAAATCTGAGCCATCCCGGATTCGACTTCCGCCATGGTTAGCGGGAGGTCGACGTTAGGGTCGGCAGGCTCGACCATTTGAATCTTGTGGCAAACAATGGGAAGTAGGGCAGGTGGCTGACCTGGCCCGGCGTCCGGGCGAGGAGGTGGTGGAGGCGTGGATACATTCGTGCGAATGAATTAGAATGGATTGTATGAATGAATTAGAATAAAATTAGAATTAGAATGGATCGTACGAAGGAATTAGAATGGATCGTACGAATGAATTAGAATGGATCGTACGAATGAATTAGAATGGATCGTACGAATGAATTAGAATAGATCGTACGAATGAATTAGAATGGATCGTACGAAGGAATTAGAATGGATCGTACGAATGAATTAGAATGGATTGTGCGAATGAATTAGAATGGATCGTACGAATGAATTAGAATGGATCGTGTGAAAGAATTAGAATGGATTGTATGAATGAATTAGAATAGATTTTATGAATAAATTAGAATGGATCGTACGAATGAATTAGAATGGATCGTACGAATGAACTAGAATGGATACATTCGTGCGAATGAATTAGAATGGATCGTACGAATGAATCAGAATCGATCGTACGAATGAATTAGAATGGATCTTACGAATGAATTAGAATGGATCGTACGAATGCACGATCCATGCTAATTCATTCATTCGATCAATTCTAATTCATTAGCACGATCCATTCTAATTCATTCGTACAATCCATTCTAATTCATTCGCACGATCCATTCTAATTCATTCGTACGATCCATTCTAATTCTTTCACACGATCCATTCTAATTCATTCGTGCGATCCATTCTAATTCATTCGTACGATCTATTCTAATTCATTCGTACGATCCATTCGAATTCATTCGTACGATCCATTCTAATTCCTTCGTACGATCCATTCTAATTCATTCATACAATCTATTCTAATTCATTCATACAATCCATTCTAATTCTTTCACATGATCCATTCTAATTCATTCGTACGATCCATTCTAATTCATTCGCACAATCCATTCTAATTCATTCGCACGAATGTATCCATTCTAAATCATTCGTACAATCCATTCTATTTCATTCGTACGATCCATTCTTACGCAATGTACGAATGAATTAGAATGGATCCTACGAATGAAATAGAATGGATCGTGTGAAAGAATTAGAATGGATTGTATGGATGAATTAGAATGGATCGTATGAATGAATTAGAATGGATCGTACGAATGAATTAGAATGGATACATTCGTGCGAATGAATTAGAATTGATCGTACGAATGAATTAGAATGGATCGTGCGAATGAATTAGAATGGATCGTACGAATGAATTAGAATGGATCGTACGAATGAACTAGAATGGATACATTCGTGCGAATGAATTAGAATGGATCGTACGAATGAATTAGAATGGATCGTACGAATGAATTAGAATGGATCTTACGAATGAATTAGAATGGATCGTACGAATGAATTAGAATGGATCGTACGAATGAATTAGAATGGATACATTCGTACGAATGAATTAGAATGGATCGTACGAAGGAATTAGAATGGATCGTACGAATGAATTTGAATGGATACATTTGTGCGAATGAATCTAGATAGATTGTATGAATGAATTACAATGGCTCGTACGAATAAATTAGAATGGATCGTACGAATAAATTAGAATAGCTCATACGAATGAATTAGAATGAATCGTATGAATGAATTTGAATGGATACATTCGTGCGAATGAATTAGAATGGATCGTACGAATGAATTAGAATGGATATATTCGTGCAAATGAATTAGAATGGATCGTATGAATGTATTAGAATGGATCGTATGAGTGAATTAGAATGGATCGTGCGAATGAATTAGAATGGATTGTATGAATGAATTAGAATGGATCGTGCGAATGAATTAGAATAGATCGTACGAATGAATTAGAATGGATCCTATGAATGAATTAGAATGGATCGTGCGAATGAATTAGAATGGATCGTACGAATGAATTAGAATGGATCATGCTAATGAATTAGAATTGATCGAACTAATGAATTAGAATGGATACATTCGTGCGAATGAATTAGAATGGATCGGACGAATGAGTAAGAATGGATCGTACGAATGAAATAGAATAGATCGTACGAATGAATTAGAATGGATCGTACGAAGGAATTAGAATGGATCGTACGAATGAATTAGAATGGATCGTACGAATGGATTAGAATGGATCATACGAATGGATTAGAATGGATACCTTTGTGCATAGGAATTAGAATGGATCGTATGAATGAATTAGAATGGATTGTAGATTGGATCGTACGAATGAACTAGAATGAATTAGAATGGATCGTACGAATGAATTAGAATACATCATAGGAATGAATTAGAATGGATCGTGCAAATGAATTAGAATGCATACATTCGTGCGAATGAATTAGAACGGATCGGACGAATGAATTAGAATGGATCGTACGAATGAGTAAGAATGGATCGTACGAATGAATGGATCGTACGAATGAAATAGAATGGATTGTACGAATGAATTAGAATTGATCGTACAACTGAATTAGAATGGATCGTACGAATGAATTAGAATGGATCATACGAATGAATTAGAATGGATCGTGTGAAAGAATTAGAAAGGATTATATTAATGAATTAGAATAGATCGTATGAATGAATTAGAATGGATCGTACTAATGAATTAGAATGGATCGTACGAATGAACTAGAATGGATACATTCGTGTGAATGAATTAGAATGGATCGTACGAATGAATTAGAATCGATCGTACGAATGAATTAGAATGGATCTTACGAATGAATTAGAATGGATCGTACGAATGCACGATCAATGCTAATTCATTCGTTCGATCAATTCTAATTCATTAGCACGATCCATTCTAATTCATTCGTACGATCCATTCTAATTCATTCGCACGATCCATTCTAATTCATTCGTACGATCCATTCTAATTCTTTCACACGATCCATTCTAATTCATTCGTACGATCCATTCTAATTCATTCGTACGATCTATTCTAATTTATTCGTACGATCCATTCTAATTCATTCGTACGATCCATTCTAATTCCTTCGTACGATCCATTCTAATTCATTCATACAATTTATTCTAATTCATTCATTCAATCCATTCTAATTCTTTCCCACGATCCATTCTAATTCATTCGTACGATCCATTCTAATTCATTCATACAATCCATTCTAATTCTTTCACACGATCCATTCTAATTCATTCGTACGTTCCATTCTAATTCAATAGCACGATCCATGCTAATTCATTCGTTCGATCAATTCTAATTCATTAGCACGATCCATTCTAATTCATTCGTACGATCCGTTCTAATTCATTCGCACGATCCATTCTAATTCATTCATAGGATCCATTCTAATTCATTCATACGATCTATTCTAATTCTTTCGCACGAATGTATCCATTCTAATTCATTCGCACGAATGTATCCATTCTAATTCATTCGTACGATCCATTCTAATTCATTCGTACGATCCATTCTAATTCATTCATACGATCTATTCTAATTCATTCATACAATCCATTCTAATTCTTTCACATGATCCATTCTAATTCATTCGTACGATCCATTCTAATTCATTCGCACAATCCATTCTATTTCATTCATACGATCCATTCTTACTCATTGGTACGATCCATTCTAATTCATTCGCACGAATGTATCCATTCTAATTCAATCGTACGAATCCATTCTAATTCATTCGTACAATCCATTCTATTTCATTCATACGATCCGTTCTTACTCATTCGTATGATCCATTCTAATTCATTCGCACGAATGTATCCATTCTAAATCATTCGTACGATCCATTGTAATTCATTCGTACGATCCATTCTAAACCATTCGTACAATCCGTTCTATTTCATTCGTACGATCAATTCTAATTCATTAGCACGATCCATTCTAATTCATTCGTACGATCCATTCAAATTCATTCGCACGATCCATTCTAATTCATTCGTACAATCCATTCTATTTCATTCGTACGATCCATTCTTACTCATTTGTATGATCCATTCTAATTCATTCGCACGAATGTATCCATTCTAATCCATTCGTACGATCCATTCTAATCCATTCGTATGATCCATTCTAATTCATTCGCATTAATGTAACCATTCTAATTCATTCATTTGATCCATTCTAATTCATTCGTACGATCCATTCTAATTCATTCGTCCGATCCATTCTAATTCATTCGTACGATCCATTCTAATTCCTTCGTACGATCCATTCTAATTCATTCGTACGATCTATTCTAATTCATTCGTATGATCCATTCTAATTCATTCGTATGATCCTTTCTAATTCATTCATATGATCTATTCTAATTCATTCGTACGATCCATTCTAATTCATTCGTACGATCCATTCTAATTCATTCGCACAATCCATTCTAATTCATTCATACGATCCATTCTAATTCATTCATACGATCCATTCTAATTCATTCCTACAATCCATTCTAATTCATTCGCCCGATCCATTCTAATTCATTCATACGATCTATTCTATTCGAACGGATCATGCGATCCTTTCGAATTCATTCGCACGATCCATTCAAATTCATTCATACGATCCATTCTAATTCATTCATACAATGCATTCTAATTCATTCATACGATCCATTCTAATTCATTTGCACGAATATATCCATTCTAATTCATTCGTACGATCCATTCTAATTCCTTCGTACGATCCATTCAAATTCATTCGTACGATCTATTCTAATTCATTCGTACGATCCATTCTATTTCATTCGTACGATCCATTCTAATTCCTTCGTACGATCCATTTTAAATCATTCGTACGATCCATTCTAATTCATTCGTACGATCCATTCTAATTCATTCGTACGATCAATTCTAATTCATTAATATGATCCATTCTAATTCATTCGTACGATCCATTCTAATTCATATGCACAAAGGTATCCATTCTAATCCATTCGTAGGATCCATTCTAATCCATTCGTACGATCCATTCTAATTCATTCGTACGATCCATTCTAATTTATTCGCTCGAATGTATCCATTCTAATCCATTCGTACGATCCATTCTAATCCATTCGTACGATCCATTCTAATTCATTCGCATTAATGTAACCATTCTAATTCATTCATTTGATTCATTCTAAGTCATTCGTACGATCCATTCTAATTCATTCGTCCGATCCATTCTAATTCATTCGTACGATCCATTCTAATTCATTCGCATGAATGTAACCATTCTAATTCATTCATTTGATCCATTCTAATTCATTCATACGATCCATTCTAATTCATTCGTACTATCCATTCTAATCCATTCGCACAAATGTATCCATTCTAATTCATTCGTACGATCCATTCTAATCCATTCGTACGATCCATTCTAATTCATTCGCTCGAATGTATCAATTCTAATCCATTCGTACTATCCATTCTAATCCATTCGTACGATCCATTCTAATTCATTCGCATGAATGTAACCATTCTAATTCATTCATACGATCCATTCTAATTCATTCATATTATCCATTCTAATTCATTCGTACGATCCATTCTAATCCATTCGCACAAATGTATCCATTCTAATTCCTTCGTACGATCCATTCTAATCCATTCGTACGATCCATTCTAATTCATTCGTACGATCTATTGTAATTCATTCGTATGATCCATTCTAATTCATTCGTACGATCTATTCTAATTCATTCGCTCGAATATATCCATTCTAATTCATTTGTTCGATCCATTCTAATTCATTCGCACTATCCATTCTAATTCATTCGTATGATCCATTCTAATCCATTCGTACTTTCCATTCTAATTCATTCGTACGATCCATTCTAATTCATTCGTACGATCCATTCTAATTCATTCGCACGAATGTATCCATTCTAGTTCATTCGTACGATCCATTCTAATTCATTCGTACGATCCATTCTAATTCATTCGCACGATCCATTCTAATTCATTCATACGATCCATTCTAATTCATTCATACGATCCATTCTAATTCATTCGTACGATCCATTCAAATTCATTCGCACAAATGTATCCCTTCTAATTCATTCGTACGATCCATTCTAATTCATTCGCACGATCCATTCTAATTCATTCGTACGATCCATTCTAATTCTTTCACACGATCCATTCTAATTCATTCGTACGATCGATTCTAATTCATTCGCACGATCCATTCTAATTTATTCGTACGATCCATTCTAATTCATTCATACGATCCATTCTAATTCATTCGTACGATCCATTCTAATTCATTCGCACAAATGTATCCATTCTAAATCATTCGTACGATCCATTCTAATTCATTCGCACGATCCATTCTAATTCATTCGTACGATCCATTCTAATTCATTCGTACGATCCATTCTAATTCATTCGTACGATCCATTCTAATTCATTCATACGATCTATTCTAATTCATTCATACAATCCATTCTAATTCTTTCACACGATCCATTCTAATCCATTCGTAGGATCCATTCTAATCCATTCGTACGATCCATTCTAATTCATTCGTACGATCCATTCTAATTCATTCGCTCGAATGTATCCATTCTAATCCATTCGTACGATCCATTCTAATCCATTCGTACGATCCATTCTAATCCATTCTAATTCATTCGTACGATCCATTCTAATTCATTCGTACGATCCATTCTAATTCATTCGTACGATCCATTCTAATTAATTCGTATGATCCATTCTAATTCATTGGTACGATCCATTCTAATTCATTCGTACGCTCGGTCCCGCCTTTGGTGCGGGAGCTGATGGAGCCGGGGGCTTCTCCACTTGGGCGGGAGCGGCAGGCTCCGCCCGGGGAGCTTGAGGGGCGGGCTCTTCCTCCTCGGAGCCTGATGCCTCCTCCTCGGAGTCCGTCCACTCGGGCTCCGAGTCCAAGCCTGCCTCCTCCAGTGCTTTTCGCCGCAGCTCCGTCTGGGCGTTCGAAGGTGCAGGCCTCGCGCGCTTGGCCTTCTTCTTCCCGCGGGCCTCCATCTCCGGCGTCAGCACTGCTACATGGAGAGGGACGGTCAGATCGCCGGGGAAGTTGCCCATTAAAATCTGAGCCATCCCGGATTCGACTTCCGCCATGGTTAGCGGGAGGTCGACGTTAGTGTCGGCAGGCTCGACCATTTGAATCTTGTGGCGAACAATGGGAAGTAGGGCAGGTGGCTGACCTGGCCCGGCGTCCGGGCGAGGAGGTGGTGGAGGCGTGGATACATTCGTGCGAATGAATTAGAATGGATTGTATGAATGAATTAGAATAAAATTAGAATTAGAATGGATCGTACGAAGGAATTAGAATGGATCGTACGAATGAATTAGAATGGATCGTACAAATGAATTAGAATAGATCGTACGAATGAATTAGAATGGATCGTACGAAGGAATTAGAATGGATCGTACGAATGAATTAGAATGGATCGTACGAATGAATTAGAATGGATCGTGTGAAAGAATTAGAATGGATTGTATGAATGAATTAGAATAGATTTTATGAATAAATTAGAATGGATCGTACGAATGAATTAGAATGGATCGTACGAATGAACTAGAATGGATACATTCGTGCGAATGAATTAGAATGGATCGTACGAATGAATCAGAATCGATCGTACGAATGAATTAGAATGGATCTTACGAATGAATTAGAATGGATCGTACGAATGCACGATCCATGCTAATTCATTCGTTCGATCAATTCTAATTCATTAGCACGATCCATTCTAATTCATTCGTACAATCCATTCTAATTCATTCGCACGATCCATTCTAATTCATTCGTACGATCCATTCTAATTCTTTCACACGATCCATTCTAATTCATTCGTACGATCCATTCTAATTCATTCGTACGATCTATTCTAATTCATTCGTACGATCCATTCTAATTCATTCATACGATCCATTCTAATTCCTTCGTACGATCCATTCTAATTCATTCATACAATCTATTCTAATTCATTCATACAATCCATTCTAATTCTTTCACATGATCAATTCTAATTCATTCGTACGATCCATTCTAATTCATTCGCACAATCCATTCTAATTCATTCGCACGAGTGTATCCATTCTAAATCACTAGTACAATCCATTCTATTTCATTCGTACGATCCATTCTTACTCAATGTACGAATGAATTAGAATGGATCCTACGAATGAATTAGAATGGATCGTGTGAAAGAATTAGAATGGATTGTATGGATGAATTAGAATGGATCGTATGAATGAATTAGAATGGATCGTACGAATGAATTAGAATGGATACATTCGTGCGAATGAATTAGAATTGATCGTACGAATGAATTAGAATGGATCGTGCGAATGAATTAGAATGGATCGTACGAATGAACTAGAATGGATACATTCGTGCGAATGAATTAGAATGGATCGTACGAATGAATTAGAATGGATCGTACGAATGAATTAGAATGGATCTTACGAATGAATTAGAATGGATCGTACGAATGAATTAGAATGGATCGTACGAATGAATTAGAATGGATACATTCGTACGAATGAATTAGAATGGATCGTACGAAGGAATTAGAATGGATCGTACGAATGAATTTGAATGGATACATTTGTGCGAATGAATCTAGATGGATTGTATGAATGAATTACAATGGCTCGTACGAATAAATTAGAATGGATCGTACGAATAAATTAGAATAGCTCATACGAATGAATTAGAATGAATCGTATGAATGAATTAGAATGGATACATTCGTGCGAATGAATTAGAATGGATCGTACGAATGAATTAGAATGGATATATTCGTGCAAATGAATTAGAATGGATCGTATGAATGTATTAGAATGGATCGTATGAGTGAATTAGAATGGATCGTGCGAATGAATTAGAATTGATTGTATGAATGAATTAGAATGGATCGTGCGAATGAATTAGAATAGATCGTACGAATGAATTAGAATGGATCCTATG
Organism: Chamaelirium japonicum; assembly: GCA_947650365.1. Classification (NCBI taxonomy): domain Eukaryota; kingdom Viridiplantae; phylum Streptophyta; class Magnoliopsida; order Liliales; family Melanthiaceae; genus Chamaelirium; species Chamaelirium japonicum. The sequence goes on from CANTAL010000105.1 coordinate 464,839, forward strand.
AATGAATTAGAATGGATCGTGCGAATGAATTAGAATGGATCGTACGAATGAATTAGAATGGATCGTGCTAATGAATTAGAATTGATCGAACTAATGAATTAGAATGGATACATTCGTGCGAATGAATTAGAATGGATCGGACGAATGAATTTGAATGGATCGTACGAATGAGTAAGAATGGATCGTACGAATGAAATAGAATAGATCGTACGAATGAATTAGAATGGATCGTACGAAGGAATTAGAATGGATCGTACGAATGAATTAGAATGGATCGTACGAATGGATTAGAATGGATCATACGAATGGATTAGAATGGATACCTTTGTGCATATGAATTAGAATGGATCGTATGAATGAATTAGAATGGATTGTAGATTGGATCGTACGAATGAATTAGAATGAATTAGAATGGATCGTACGAATGAATTAGAATACATCATAGGAATGAATTAGAATGGATCGTGCAAAAGAATTAGAATGCATACATTCGTGCGAATGAATTAGAACGGATCGGACGAATGAATTAGAATTGATCGTACGAATGAGTAAGAATGGATCGTACGATTGAATGGATCGTACGAATGAAATAGAATGGATTGTACGAATGAATTAGAATTGATTGTACAACTGAATTAGAATGGATCGTACGAATGAATTAGAATGGATCATACGAATGAATTAGAATGGATCGTGTGAAAGAATTAGAATGGATTATATTAATGAATTAGAATAGATCGTATGAATGAATTAGAATGGATCGTACGAATGAATTAGAATGGATCGTACGAATGAACTAGAATGGATACATTCGTGTGAATGAATTAGAATGGATCGTACGAATGAATTAGAATGGATCGTACGAATGAATTAGAATGGATCTTATGAATGAATTAGAATGGATCGTACGAATGCACGATCCATGCTAATTCATTCGTTCGATCAATTCTAATTCATTAGCACGATCCATTCTAATTCATTCGTATGATCCATTCTAATTCATTCGCACGATCCATTCTAATTCATTCGTACGATCCATTCTAATTCTTTCACACGATCCATTCTAATTCATTCGTACGATCCATTCTAATTCATTCGTACGATCTATTCTAATTCATTCGTACGATCCATTCTAATTCATTCGTACGATCCATTCTAATTCCTTCGTACGATCCATTCTAATTCATTCATACAATTTATTCTAATTCATTCATTCAATCCATTCTAATTCTTTCACACGATCCATTCTAATTCATTCGTACGATCCATTCTAATTCATTCATACAATCCATTCTAATTCTTTCACACGATCCATTCTAATTCATTCGTACGTTCCATTCTAATTCAATAGCACGATCCATGCTAATTCATTCGTTCGATCAATTCTAATTCATTAGCACGATCCATTCTAATTCATTCGTACGATCCGTTCTAATTCATTCGCACGATCCATTCTAATTCATTCATAGGATCCATTCTAATTCATTCATACGATCTATTCTAATTCTTTCGCATGAATGTATCCATTCTAATTCATTCGCACGAATGTATCCATTCTAATTCATTCGTACGATCCATTCTAATTCATTCGTACGATCCATTCTAATTCATTCATACGATCTATTCTAATTCATTCATACAATCCATTCTAATTCTTTCACATGATCCATTCTAATTCATTCGTACGATCCATTCTAATTCATTCGCACAATCCATTCTATTTCTTTCGTACGATCCATTCTTACTCATTGGTACGATCCATTCGCACGAATGTATCCATTCTAATTCAATCGTACGAATCCATTCTAATTCATTCGTACAATCCATTCTATTTCATTCATACGATCCGTTCTTACTCATTCGTATGATCCATTCTAATTCATTCGCACGAATGTATCCATTCTAAATCATTCGTACGATCCATTGTAATTCATTCGTACGATCCATTCTAAACCATTCGTACAATCCTTTCTATTTCATTCGTACGATCAATTCTAATTCATTAGTACGATCCATTCTAATTCATTCGTATGATCCATTCAAATTCATTCGCACGATCCATTCTAATTCATTCGTACAATCCATTCTATTTCATTCGTACGATCCATTCTTACTCATTTGTATGATCCATTCTAATTCATTCGCACGAATGTATCCATTCTAATCCATTCGTACGATCCATTCTAATCCATTCGTACGATCCATTCTAATTCATTCGCATTAATGTAACCATTCTAATTCATTCATTTGATCCATTCTAATTCATTCGTACGATCCATTCTAATTCATTCGTCCGATCCATTCTAATTCATTCATACGATCCATTCTAATTCCTTCGTACGATCCATTCTAATTCATTCGTACGATCTATTTTAATTCATTCGTATGATCCATTCTAATTCATTCGTACGATCCTTTCTAATTCATTCATATGATCCATTCTAATTCATTCGTACGATCCATTCTAATTCATTCGTACGATCCATTCTAATTCATTCGCACAATCCATTCTAATTCATTCATACGATCCATTCTAATTCATTCATACGATCCATTCTAATTCATTCCTACAATCCATTCTAATTCATTCGCCCGATCCATTCTAATTCATTCATACGATCTATTCTATTCGAACGGATCATGCGATCCTTTCGAATTCATTCGCACGATCCATTCTAATTCATTCATACGATCCATTCTAATTCATTCATACAATGCATTCTAATTCATTCATACGATCCATTCTAATTCATTTGCACGAATATATCCATTCTAATTCATTCGTACGATCCTTTCTAATTCATTCATATAATCCATTCTAATTCACTCGTACGATCCATTCTAATTCATTCGTACGATCCATTCTAATTCATTCGCACAATCCATTCTAATTCATTCATACGATCCATTCTAATTCATTCATACGATCCATTCTAATTCATTCCTACAATCCATTCTAATTCATTCGCCCGATCCATTCTAATTCATTCATACGATCTATTCTATTCGAACGGATCATGCGATCCTTTCGAATTCATTCGCACGATCCATTCTAATTCATTCATACGATCCATTCTAATTCATTCATACAATGCATTCTAATTCATTCATACGATCCATTCTAATTCATTTGCACGAATATATCCATTCTAATTCATTCGTACGATCCATTCTAATTCCTTCGTACGATCCATTCAAATTCATTCGTACGATCTATTCTAATTCATTCGTACGATCCATTCTATTTCATTCGTACGATCCATTCTAATTCCTTCGTACGATCCATTTTAATTCATTCGTACGATCCATTCTAATTCATTCGTACGATCCATTCTAATTCATTCGTACGATCAATTCTAATTCATTAATATGATCCATTCTAATTCATTCGTACGATCCATTCTAATTCATATGCACAAAGGTATCCATTCTAATCCATTCGTAGGATCCATTCTAATCCATTCGTACGATCCATTCTAATTCATTCGTACGATCCATTCTAATTCATTCGCTCGAATGTATCCATTCTAATCCATTCGTACGATCCATTCTAATCCATTCGTACGATCCATTCTAATTCATTCGCATGAATGTAACCATTCTAATTCATTCATTTGATTCATTCTAAGTCATTCGTACGATCCATTCTAATTCATTCGTCCGATCCATTCTAATTCATTCGTACGATCCATTCTAATTCATTCGCATGAATGTAACCATTCTAATTCATTCATTTGATCCATTCTAATTCATTCATACGATCCATTCTAATTCATTGGTACTATCCATTCTAATCCATTCGCACAAATGTATCCATTCAAATTCATTCGTACGATCCATTCTAATCCATTCGTACGATCCATTCTAATTCATTCGCTCGAATGTATCAATTCTAATCCATTCGTACGATCCATTCTAATCCATTCGTACGATCCATTCTAATTCATTCGCATGAATGTAACCATTCTAATTCATTCATACGATCCATTCTAATTCATTCATACGATCCATTCTAATTCATTCGTACGATCCATTATAATCCATTCGCACAAATGTATCCATTCTAATTCCTTCGTACGATCCATTCTAATCCATTCGTACGATCCATTCAAATTCATTCGTACGATCTATTGTAATTCATTCGTATGATCCATTCTAATTCATTCCTACGATCTATTCTAATTCATTCGCTCGAATATATCCATTCTAATTCATTCGTTCGATCCATTCTAATTCATTCGCATTATCCATTCTAATTCATTCGTATGATCCATTCTAATCCATTCGTACTTTCCATTCTAATTCATTCGTACGATCCATTCTAATTCATTCGTACGATCCATTCTAATTCATTCGCACGAATATATCCATTCTAGTTTATTCGTACGATCCATTCTAATTCATTCGTACGATCCATTCTAATTCATTCGCACGGTCCATTCTAATTCATTCGTACGATCCATTCTAATTCATTCATACGATCCATTCTAATTCATTCGTACGATCCATTCAAATTCATTCGCACAAATGTATCCCTTCTATTTCATTCGTACGATCCATTCTAATTCATTCGCACGATCCATTCTAATTCATTCGTACGATCCATTCTAATTCTTTCACACGATCCATTCTAATTCATTCGTACGATCGATTCTAATTCATTCGCACGATCCATTCTAATTTATTCGTACGATCCATTCTAATTCATTCATACGATCCATTCTAATTCATTCGTACGATCCATTCTAATTCATTCGCACAAATGTATCCATTCTAATTCATTCATACGATCCATTCTAATTCATTCGCACGATCCATTCTAATTCATTCGTACGATCCATTCTAATTCATTCGTACGATCCATTCTAATTCATTCATACGATCTATTCTAATTCATTCATACAATCCATTCTAATTCTTTCACACGATCCATTCTAATCCATTCGTAGGATCCATTCTAATCCATTCGTACGATCCATTCTAATTCATTCGTACGATCCATTCTAATTCATTCGCTCGAATGTATCCATTCTAATCCATTCGTACGATCCATTCTAATCCATTCGTACGATCCATTCTAATTCATTCGCATGAATGTAACCATTCTAATTCATTCATACGCTCCATTCTAACTCATTCGTACGATCCATTCTAATTCATTCGTACGATCCATTCTAATTCATTCGCACGAATGTATCCATTCTAATTCATTCATATGATCCATTCTAATTCATTCATAAAATCCATTCTAATTCTTTCACACGATCCATTCTAATTCATTCGTACGATCCATTCTAATTCAATCGTACAATCCATTCTAATTCATTCGCACGAATGTATCCATTCTAATTCATTCATACGGTCCATTCTAATTCATTCGTACGATCCATTCTAATTCCTTCGTACGATCCATTCTAATTCATTCGTACGATCTATTTTAATTCATTCGTACGATCCATTCTAATTCATTTGTACGATCCATTCTAATTCATTCGTAAGATCCATTCTAATTCATTCGTACGATCCATTCTAATTCATTCGTACGATCCATTCTAATTCATTCGCACGAATGTATCCATTCTAGTTCATTCGTACGATCCATTCTAATTCATTCGTACGATCCATTCTAATCCATTCGTACGATCCATTCTAATTCATTCATACGATCCATTCTAATTCATTCATACAATCCATTCTAATTCTTTCACACGATCCATTCTAATTCATTCGTAGGATCCATTCTAATTCATTCGTACAATTTATTCTATTTCATTCGTACGATCCATTCTTACTCATTCGTATGATCCATTCTAATTCATTCGGACGAATGTATCCATTCTAATTTATTCGTACGATCCATTCTAATTCATTCGTACGATCCATTCTAATTCATTCGTACGATCCATTCTTACTCATTCGTATGATCCATTCTAATTCATTCGTACGATCCATTCTAATTCATTCGTACGATCCATTCTAATTCATTCGCACTATCCATTCTAATTCATTCGTACGATCCATTCTAATTCATTCGTATGATCCATTCTAATTTATTCGTTCAAATATATCCATTCTAATTCATTCCGTACGATCCATTCTAATTCATTCGTACGATCCATTCTAATTCATTCGTACGAATGTATCCATTCTAATTCATTCGTACGATCCATTCTAATTCATTCGTACGATCCATTCTAATTCATTCGGACGAATGTATCCATTCTAATTTATTCGTACGATCCATTCTAATTCATTTATTTGACCCATTCTAATTCATTCGTACGATCCATTCTAATTCATTCGTCCGATCCATTCTAATTCATTCGCACGAATGTATCCATTCTAATTCATTCATACGATCCATTCTAATTCATTCGTACGATCCATTCTAATTCATTCGTAAGATCCATTCTAATTCATTCGTACGATCCATTCTAATTCATTCGTACGATCCATTCTAATTCATTCGCACGAATGTATCCATTCTAGTTTATTCGTACGATCCATTCTAATCCATTCGTACGATCCATTCGAATTCATTCACACGATCCATTCTAATTCATTCATACGATCCATTCTAATTCATTCATACGATCCATTCTAATTCATTCGCACGAATGTATCAATTCTAATTCATTCATACGATCCATTCTACTTCATTCATACTATCCGTTCTAATTCACTCATACGATCCATTCTAATTCATTCATACGATCCATTCTAATTCATTTGCACGAATATATCCATTCTAATTCATTCGTACAATCCATTCTAATTCCTTCGTACGATCCATTCTAATTCCTTCGTACGATCCAATCTAATTCCTTTGTACGATCCATTCTATTTCGTTCGTATGATCCATTCTAATTAATTCGTACGATCCATTCTAATTAATTCGTATGATCCTTTCTAATTCATTCGTACGATCCATTCTTACTCATTCGTATGATCCATTCTAATTCATTCGTACAATCCATTCTAATTCATTCCGTACGATCCATTCTAATTCATTCATACGATCTATTCTTTCATACAATCCATTCTAATTCTTTCGTGCGAATGAATTAGAATGGATACCTTTGTGCATATGAATTAGAATGGATCGTACGAATGAATTAGAATGGATCATATTAATGAATTAGAATGGATCGTACGAATGAATTAGAATGGATACATTCGTGCGAATGAATTAGAATGGATCGTGCGAATCAATTAGACTGGATCGTGCGAATGAATAAGAATAGATCGTGCTAATGAATTAGAATTGATCGAACGAATTCATTCTAATACATTCATACAATCCATTCTAATTCTTTCACACGATCCATTCTAATTCATTCGTACGATCCATTCTTACTCATTGGTACGATCCATTCTAATTCATTCGCACGAATGTATCCATTCTAATTCATTCGTACGAATCCATTCTAATTCATTCGTACAATCTATTCTATTCCATTCTAATTCATTCGTACGATCCATTCTTACTCATTCGTACGATCCATTCTAATTCATTCGTACGATCCATTCTATTCTAGTTCATTCGTACGATCCATTCTAATTCATTCGTACGATCCATTCTTATTCATTCTTACTCATTCGTATGATCCATTCTAATTCATTCGAATGAATCTATCCATTCTAATTTATTCGTACGATCCATTCTAATTCATTCGTACGATCCACTCTAATTCATTCGTACGATCCATTCTAATTCATTCGCACGATCCATTCTAATTCATTCATAGGATCCATTCTAATTCATTCGTACAATCCATTCTAATTCTTTCATACGATCCATTCTAATTCATTCGGACGATCCATTGTAATTCACTCATACGATCCATTCTAATACATTCATATGATCCATTCTAATTCATTTGCATGAATATATCCATTCTAATTCATTCGTACGATCCATTCTAATTCATTCGTACGATCCTTTCTAATTCCTTCGTACGAATGAATTAGAATGGATACATTTGTGCGAATGAATTAGAATGGATCATACGAATGAATTAGAATGGATCGTATGAATGAATTAGAATGGATCGTACGAAGGAATTAGAATGGATCGTACGAATAAATTAGAATGGATCGTCCAAATAAATTAGAATGGATACATTCGTCCGAATGAATTAGAATGGATCATACGAATGAGTAAGAATGGATCGTACGAATGAAATAGAATAGATTGTACGAATGAATTAGAATGGATCCTACGAATGAATTAGAATAGATCGTGTGAAAGAATTAGAATGGATTGTATGAATGAATTAGAATGAATTCGTACGATCCATTCGAATTCATTCGCACGATCCATTCTAATTCATTCATACGATCCATTCTAATTCGTTTATCCAATCCATTCTAATTCTTTCACACGATCCATTCTAATTCATTCGTCTAATCCATTCTAATTCATTCGTACAATCTATTCTAATACATTCGTACGATCCATTCTTACTCATTCGTATGATCCATTCTAATTCATTCGGATGAATGTATCTATTCTAATTTATTCGTACGATCCATTCTAATTCATTCGTACGATCCATTCTAATTCATTCGTACGATCCAATCTAATTCATTCGTCCGATCCATTCTAATTCATTCGCACGAATGTATCCATTCTAATTCATTCGTACGATCCATTCTAATTCATTCGTACGATCCATTCTAATTCATTCGTAAGATCCATTCTAATTCATTCGTACGATCCATTCTAATTCATTCGTACGAATCTATCCATTCTAATTTATTCGTACGATCCATTCTAATTCATTCGTACGATCTATTCTAATTCATTCGTACGATCCATTCTAATTCATTCGTCCGATCCATTCTAATTCATTCGCACGAATGTATCCATTCTAATTCATTCGTACGATCCATTCTAATTAATTCGTACGATCCATTCTAATTCATTCGTAAGATCCATTCTAATTCATTCGTACGATCCATTCTAATTCATTCGTACGAATCCATTCTAATTCATTCGCACGAATGTATCCATTCTAATTCATTCGTACGATCCATTCTAATTCATTCGTACGATCTATTCTAATTCATTCATAGGATCCATTCTAATTCATTCATACGATCTATTCTAATTCTTTCGCACGAATGTATCCATTCTAATTCATTCGCACGAATGTATCCATTCTAATTCATTCGTACGATCCATTCTAATTCATTCGTACGATCCATTCTAATTCATTCGTACGATCCATTCTAATTCATTCATACGATCTATTCTAATTCATTCATACAATCCATTCTAATTCTTTCGCACGATCCATTCTAATTCATTCGTATGATCCATTCTAATTCATTCGCACAATCCATTCTATTTCATTCGTACGACCCATTCTTACTCATTCGTATGATCCATTCCAATTCATTCGCACGAATGTATCCATAATGGATCATACGAATGAGTAAGAATGGATCGTACGAATGAAATAGAATGGATTGTACGAATGAATTAGAATGGACCGTACGAATGAATTAGACGTACGAATGAATTAGAATGAATACATTCGTGCGAATAAATTAGAATGGATCATACGAATGAGTAAGAATGGATCGTCATTCTAATTCATTTGCACGATCCATTCTAATTCATTCGCACAATCTATTCTAATTCATTCGTACGATCCATTCTAATTCATTCGTATGAATGAATTAGAATGGATCGTACGAATAAATTAGAATGGATACATTCGTCCGAATGAATTAGAATGGATCATACGAATGAGTAAGAACGGATCGTACGAATGAAATAGAATAGATTATACGAATGAATTAGAATGGATCCTACGAATGAATTAGAATGGATCGTGTGAAAGAATTAGAATGGATTGTATGAATGATCGTGCGAATTAGAATGGATCGTGCGAATGAATTAGCATGAATCGTACGAATGTATTAGAATGGATCGTACGAATGAATTAGAATGAATCGTATGATCCATTCTAATTCATTCGCATGAATGTATCCATTCTAGTTCATTCGTACGATCCATTCTAGTTCATTCGTACGATCCATTCTAATTCTTTCGTACGATCCATTCTAATTCATTCGTATGATCCATTCTAATTAATTCGTATGATCCATTCTAATCCATTCGTACGATCCATTCTAATTCATTCATACAATCCATTCTAATTCATTCGCACGAATGTATCCATTCTGATTAATTCGTACGATCCATTCTAATTCTTTCGTATGATCCATTCTTATTCATTCGCACGATCCAGTCTAATGGATTCGCACGATCCATTCTAATTCATTCGCACGAATGTATCCATTCTAATTCATTCATACGATCCATTCTAATTCATTCGTACGATCCATTCTAATTCATTCGCACAAATGTATCTATTCTAATTCATTCGTACGATCCATTCTAATTCATTCGTACGATCAGTTATAATTTATTCACAAAATCTATTCTAATTCATTCATACGATCCATTCTAATTTATTCGCACGATCCATTCTAATTCATTCGTACGATCCATTCTAATTCTTTCACATGATCCATTCTAATTCATTCGTACGATCCATTCTAATTCATTCGCACGATCCATTCTAATTCATTCGTACGATCCATTCTACTTCATTCATACGATCCATTCTAATTCATTCGTACGATCCATTCTAATTCATTCGCACAAATGTATCCATTCTAATTCATTCGTACGATCCATTCTAATTCATTCGCACGATCCATTCTAATTCATTCGTACGATCCATTCTAATTCATTCGTACGATCCATTCTAATTCATTCGTATGATCCATTCTAATTAATTCGTATGATCCATTCTAATTCATTCGTACGATCCATTCTAATTCATTCATACAATCCATTCTAATTCATTCGCATGATCCAGTCTAATTCATTCGCATGATCCATTCTAATTCATTCGTACGATCCATTCTAATTCATTCGTATGATCTATTCTAATTAATTCGTATGATCCATTCTAATTCATTCGTATGATCCATTCTAATTCATTCATACAATCCATTCTAATTCATTCGCATGATCTATTCTTATTCATTCGCACGATCCAGTCTAATTGATTCGCACGATCCATTCTAATTCATTCGCACGAATGTATCCATTCTAATTCATTCGTACGATCCATTCTAATTCATTAATATGATCCATTCTAATTCATTCGTACGATCCATTCTAATTCAGATGCACAAAGGTATCCATTCTAATTCATTCGCACGAAAGAATTAGAATGGATTGTATGAAAGAATTAGAATGGATCGTGCGAATGAATTAAAATGGATCGTACGAAGGAATTAGAATGGATCGTACGAAGGAATTAGAATGGATCGTACGAATGAGTAAGAATGGATCATACGAATGAATTAGAATGGATCGTACGAATAAATTAGAATGGATACATTCGTCCGAATGAATTAGAATGGATCATACGAATGAGTAAGAATGGATCGTACGAATGAAATAGAATTGATTGTACGAATGAATTAGAATGGATCCTACGACTGAATTAGAATGGATCGTACGAATGAATTAGAATGGATCGTGCGAATGAATTATTATGGATACATTCGTGCGAATGAATTAGAATGGATCGGACGAATGAATTAGAATGGATCGTACGAATGAATTAGAATGGATCAAATGAATAAATTAGAATGGTTACATTCATGCGAATGAATTAGAATGGATCATACGAATAGATTAGAATGGATCGTATGAATGGATTAGAATGGATACTTTCGAGCGAATGAATTAGAATGGATCGTACGAATGAATTAGAATGGATCGTACGAATGGATTAGAATGGATCGTGCGAATGAATTAGAATGGATCGTACGAATGAATTAGAATGGATACATTCGTGTGAATGAATTAGAATGGATCGGACGAATGAATTAGAATGGATCGTACGAATGAATTAGAATGGATCAAATGAATGAATTAGAATGGTTACATTCATGCGAATGAATTAGAATGGATCGTACGAATAAATTAGAATGGATACATTCGTCCGAATGAATTAGAATGGATCATACGAATGAGTAAGAATGGATCGTACGAATGAAATAGAATAGATTGTACGAATGAATTAGAATGGATTCGTACGAATGAATTAGAATGGATTAGAATAGATCGTGTGAAAGAATTAGAATGGATCGTATGAATGAATTAGAATTGATCGTGCGAATGAATTAGAATGGATCGTACGAATGAATTTGAATGGATACATTTGTGCGAATGAATTAGAATGGATCGTACGAATGAATTAGAATGGATCGTATGAATGAATTAGAATGGATCGTATGAATGAATTAGAATGGATCGTGCGAATGAATTAGAATGGATCGTACGAATGAATTAGAATGGATCGTGTGAAAGAGTTAGAATGGATCGTACGAATGAATTAGAATGGATCGTACGAATGAATTAGAATGGATACCTTTGTGCATATGAATTAGAATGGATCGTACGAATGAATTAGAGTGGATCATATTAATGAATTAGAATGGATCGTACGAATGAATTAGAATGGATACATTCGTCCGAATGAATTAGAATGGATCGTGCGAATCAATTAGACTGGATCGTGCGAATGAATAAGAATAGATCATACGAATGAATTAGAATGGATCGTACGAATTAATTAGAATGGATACATTCGTGCGAATGAATTAGAATGGATTGTATGAATGAATTAGAATGGATCGTACGAATGAATTAGAATGGATCATACGAATTAATTAGAATGGATCTTACGAATGAATTAGAATGGATCGTACGAATGAATTAGAATGGATCGTACGAATGAATTAGAATGGATCGTACAAATGAATTAGAATGGATACATTTGTGCGAAGGAATTAGAATGGATCGTACGAATGAATTAGAATGGATCGCATGAATGAATTAGAATGGATCGTACGAATGAATTAGAATGGATCATGCGAATGAATTAGAATGGATCGTATGAATGAATTAGAATGGATCGTGTGAAAGAATTAGAATAGATCGTACGAATGAATTAGAATGGATACATTCGTGCGAATGAATTAGAATGGATCGGACGAATGAATTCGAATGGATCGTACGAATGAATTAGAATGGATCGTGCGAATGAATTAGAATGGATCGTACGAATGAATTAGAATGGATCGTACGAATGAACTAGAATGGATACATTCGTGCGAATGAATTAGAATGGATCGTATGAATGAATTAGAATGGATCGTACGAATGAATTAGAATGGATCTTATGAATGAATTAGAATGGATCGTACGAATAAATTAGAATGGATCGTACGAATAAATTAGAATGGATACATTCGTGCGAATGAATTAGAATGGATCGGACGAATGAATTAGAATGGATCGTACGAATGAATTAGAATAGATCGTACGAATGAATTAGAATGGATCGTACGAATAAATTAGAATGGATACATTCGTCCGAATGAATTAGAATGGATCATACAAATGAGTAAGAATGGATCGCACGAATGAAATAGAATAGATCATATGAGTGAATTAGAATGGATTGTATGAATGAATTAGAATGGATCGTATGAATGAATTAGAATGGATCGTGCGAATGAATTCGAATGGATCGTACGAATTCATTCTAATTCAATCGTACAATCCATTCTAATTCTTTCACACGATCTATTCTAATTCATTCGTAGGATCCATTCTAATTCATTCGTACAATCCATTCTATTTCATTTGTACGATCCATTCTTACTCATTCGTATGATCCATTTTAATTCATTCGTACGATCCATTCTAATTCATTCGTACGATCGATTCTAATTCATTCGCACTATCCATTCTAATTCTTTTGTATGATCCATTCTAATTCATTCGTATGATCCATTCTAATTTATTCGTTCAAATATATCCATTCTAATTCATTCCGTACGATCCATTCAAATTCATTCGTACGATCCATTCTAATTCATTCGTATGAATGTATCCATTCTAATTCATTCGTACGATCCATTCTAATTCATTCGTACGATCCATTCTATTTCATTCGTAAGATCCATTCTAATTCATTCGTACGATCCATTCTAATTCATTCGTACGATCCATTCTTATTCATTCGCACGAATGTATCCATTCTAGTTCATTCGTACGATCCATTCTAATTCGTTCGTACGATCCATTCTAATTCATTCGCACGATCAATTCTAATTCATTCGTACGATCAATTCTAATTCATTCGCACGAATGTATCCATTCTAATTCATTCGTACGATCCATTCTAATTCATTCATACGATCCATTCTAATTCATTCATACAATCCATTCTAATTCTTTCACATGATCCATTCTAATTCATTCGTAGGATCCATTCTAATTAATATGGATCGTGGGAATGAATTAGAATGGATCGTACGAATGAATTAGAATGGATCCACCGAATGAGTTAGAATGGATCATAATTATGAATTAGAATGGACTGTACGAATGAATTAGAATGGATTGTGCGAATGAATTAGAATGGATCGTATGAATGAATAAGAATGGATCGTACGAATGAATTAGAATGGATCGTGCGAATGAATTAGCATGAATCGTACGAATGTATTAGAATGGATCGTACGAATGAATTAGAATGAATCGTACGATCCATTCTAATTCAATCGTCCGATCCATTCTAATTCATTCGCATGAATGTATCCATTCTAATTCATTCGTACAATCCATTCTATTTCATTCGTACGATCCATTCTTACTCATTCTTATGATCCATACTAATTCATTCGTATGATCCATTCTAATTCATTCGTACGATCCATTCTAATTCATTCGTACGATCCATTCTAATTCATTCGCATGATCCATTCAAATTCATTCATACGATCCATTCTAATTCATTCATACGATCCAATCTAATTCATTCCTACAATCCATTCTAATTCATTCGCCCGATCCATTCTAATTCATTCATACGATCCATTCTAATCGAATGGATCATGCGATCCATTCGAATTCATTCGCACGATCCATTCTAATTCATTCATACGATCCATTCTAATTCATTCATACAATGCATTCTAATTCTTTCGCACGATCCATTCTAATTCATTCATACGATCCATTCTAATTCATTCGTACGATCCATTTAAATTCACTCATACGATCCATTCTAATACATTCATACGATCCATTCTAATTCATTTGCACGAATATATCCATTCTAATTCATTCGTACAATCCATTCTAATTCCTTCGTACGAACCATTCTAATTCATTCGTACGATCTATTCTAATTCATTCGTACGATCCATTCTAATTCATTCGTACGATCCATTCTAATTCCTTCGTACGATCCATTCTAATTCATTCGTACGATCCATTCTAATTCATTCATACAATCCATTCTAATTCATTCGTACGATCCATTCGTACTATCCGTTCTAATCCACTCATACGATCCATTCTAATTCATTCATACGATCCATTCTAATTCATTTGCACAAAGGTATCCATTCTAATTCATTCGTACGATCCATTCGAATTCATTCACACGAATGTATCCATTCGTACGAATGAATTAGAATAGATTGTACGAATGAATTGGAATGGATCGTACGAATGAATTAGAATGGATCGTACGAAGGAATTAGAATGGATCGTACGAATGAATTAGAATGGATCGTACGAATGAATTAGAATAGATCGTACGAATGAATTAGAATAGATCGTACGAATGAATTAGAAAGGATCGTACGAAGGAATTAGAATGGATCGTGCGAATGAATTAGAATGGATCATACGAATGAATTAGAATGGATCGTACGAATGAACTAGATTGGATACATTCGTGCGAATGAATTAGAATGGATCGTACGAATGAATTAGAATGGATCATACGAATGAATTAGAATGGATCGTACGAATGGATTAGAATGGATCATACGAATGAATTAGAATGGATCGTGCGAATGAATTAGAATGGATCGAACGAATGAAGTAGAATGGATATATTCGAGCGAATGAATTAGAATAGATCGTAGGAATGAATTAGAATGGATCATACGAATGAATTAGAATGGATCATATGAACGAATTAGAATGGATGGTACGAACGAATTAGAATGGACTATATGAACGAATTAGAATGGATCGTGCGAATGAATTAGAATGGATACATTTGAGCGAATGAATTAGAATGGATCGTACGAATGAATTAGAATAGATCATAGGAATGAATTAGAATGGATCGTGCAAATGAATTAGAATGGATACATTCGTGCGAATGAATTCGAATGGATCGTGCGAATGAATTAGAATGGATCGTACGAATGAATTAGAATGGATATATTTGAACGAATAAATTAGAATGGATCATACGAATGAATTAGAATGGATCGTACGAATGAATTAGAATGGATAGTGCGAATGAATTAGAATGGATCGTACGAATGAATTAGAATTGATACATTCGTGCGAATGAATTAGAATGGATCATACGAATGAGTAAGAATGGATCGTACGAATGAAATAAAATGGATTATACAAATGAATTAGAATGGATACATTCGTGCGAATGAATTAGAATGGATCGTATGTACGAATCAATTAGAATGGATACATTCGTGCAAAAGAATTAGAATGGATCGTACGAATGAATTAGAATGGATCGTGCGAATCAATTAGAATGGATCGTACGAATGAATTAGAATGGATCGTACGAATGAACTAGAATGGATACATCCGTGCGAATGAATTAGAATGGATCGTACGAATGAATTAGAATGGATCATACGAATGAATTAGAATGGATCTTACGAATGAATTAGAATGGATCATACGAATAAATTAGAATGGATCGTATGAATGGTTTAGAATGGATACATTCGTGCAAATGAATTAGAATGGATCGGACGAATGAATTAGAATGGATCGTACGAATGAATTAGAATGGATCAAATGAATGAATTAGAATGGTTACATTCATGCGAATGAATTAGAATGGATCGTACGAATGGATTAGAATGGATCGTACGAATGGATTATAATGGATACATTCGTGCGAATGAATTAGAATGGATCATACGAATGAGTAAGAATGGATCGTACGAATGAAATAGAATGGATTGTACGAATGAATTAGAATGGATCGTGCGAATGAATTGGAATGAATCGTACGAATGAATTAGAATGGATCGTGCTATTGAATTAGAATTGATCGTACGAATGAAATAAAATGGATTGTACGAATGATTTAGAATGGATCGTACGAATGAATTAGAATGGATCGTACGAATGATTTAGAATGGATACATTCGTGCGAATGAATTAGAATGGATCATACGAATGAGTAAGCATGGATCATACGAATGAAATAGAATGGATTGTACGAATGAATTAGAATGGATTCGTACGAATGAATTAGAATAGATCGTGTGAAAGAATTAGAATGGATTGTATTAATGAATTAGAATAGATCGTATGAATGAATTAGAATGGATCGTACGAATGAATTAGAATGGATCGTACGAATGAATTAGAATGGATACATTCGTGCGAATGAATTAGAATGGATACATTTGTGCGAAAGAATTAGAATAGATCGTATGAATAAATTAGAATGGATCCTATGAATGAATTAGAATGGATCGTGCGAATAAATTAGAATGGATCGTACGAATGAATTAGAATGGATCGTGCTAATGAATTAGAAATTATCGAACGAATGAATTAGCATGGATCGTGCTAATGAATTAGAATGGAACGTACGAATGAATTAGAATGGATCGTGTGAAAGAATTAGAATGGATTGTATGAATAAATTAGAATGAATTCGTACGATCCATTCGAATTCATTCGCACGATCCATTCTAATTCATTCATACGATCCATTCTAATTCATTCATACAATCCATTCTAATTCTTTCACACGATCCATTCTAATTCATTCGTAGGATCCATTCTAATTCATTCGTACAATCTATTCTATTTCATTCGTACGATCCATTCTTACTCATTCGTATGATCCATTCTAATTCATTCGGACGAATGTATCCATTCTAATTTATTCGTACGATCCATTCTAATTCATTCGTACGATCGATTCTAATTCATTCGTACGATCCATTCTAATTCATTCGTCCGATCCATTCTAATTCATTCGCATGAATGTATCCATTCTAATTCATTCGTATGATCCATTCTAATTCATTCGTACGATCCATTCTAATTCATTCGTAAGATCCATTCTAATTCATTCGTATGATCTATTCTAATTCATTCGTACGATCCATTCTAATTCATTCGCACGAATGTATCCATCCTAGTTCATTCGTACAATCCATTCTAATTCATTCATACAATCCATTCTAATTCATTCGCACGAATGTATCCATTCTAATTTAATCGTACGATCAGTTCTAATTCATTCACAAAATCTATTCTAATTCAATTATACGATCCATTCTAATTCATTCACACGAATGTATCCATTCTAATTCATTCATACGATCCATTCTAATTCATTCGTACGATCCATTCTAATTCACTCATACGATCCATTCTAATACATTCATACGATCCATTCTAATTCATTTGCACGAATATATCCATTCTAATTCATTCGTACGATCCATTCTAATTCCTTCGTACGATCCATTCTAATTCATTCGTACGATCTATTCTAATTCATTCGTACGATCCATTCTAATTCATTCGTACGATCCATTCTAATTCCTTCGTACGATCCATTCTAATTCAATTGTACGATCCATTCTAATTCATTCATACAATCCATTCTAATTCTTTCACACGATCCATTCTAATTCATTCGTACGATCCATTCTAATTCATTCGTGCAATCCATTCTATTTCATTCGTACGATCCATTCTTACTCATTCGTACGATCCATTATAATTCATTCACACGAATGTATAGATTGTACGAATGAATTAGAATGGATCGTACGAATGAATTAGAATGGATCGTACGAAGGAATTAGAATGGATCGTACAAATGAATTAGAATGGATCGTACGAATGAATTAGAATAGATCGTACGAATGAATTAGAATGGATCGTACGAAGGAATTAGAATGGATCGTACGAATGAATTAGACTGGATTGTACGAATGAATTTGAATGGATACATTTGTGCGAATGAATCTAAATGGATTGTCTGAATGAATTACAATGGATCATACGAATGAATTAGAATGGATCGTACGAATGAATTAGAATAGCTCATACGAATGAATTAGAATGAATCATATGAATGAATTAGAATGGTTATATTCGTGCGAATGAATTTGAATAGATCGTACGAATGAATTAGAATGGATAGTAAGAATAAATTAGAATGGATCGTGGGAATGAATTAGAATGGATCGTACGAATGAATTAGAATGGATCCACCGAATGAGTTAGAACGGATCATACGAATGAATTAGAATGGATTGTACGAATGAATTAGAATGGATTGTGCGGATGAATTAGAATGGATCGTATGAATGAATAAGAATGGATCGTACGAATGAATTAGAATGGATCGTGCGAATGAATTAGCATGAATCGTACGAATGTATTAGAATGGATCGTACGAATGAATTAGAATGAATCGTACGATCCATTCTAATTCAATCGTCCGATCCATTCTAATTCATTCACATGAATGTATCCATTCTAATTCATTCGTACAATCCATTCTATTTCATTCGTACGATCCATTCTTACTCATTCGTATGATCCATTCTAATTCATTCGTATGATCCATTCTAATTCATTCGTATGATCCATTCTAATTCATTCGTACGATCCATTCTAATTCATTCGCACGATCCATTCTAATTCATTCGCACGATCCATTCTAATTCATTCATACGATCCATTCTAATTCATTCATACGATCCATTCTAATTCATTCGTCCGATCCATTCTAATTCATTCATACGATCCATTCTATTCGAATGGATCATGCGATCCATTCGAATTTATTCGCACGATCCATTCTAATTCATTCATACGATCCACTCTAATTCATTCATACAATGCATTCTAATTCTTTCGCACGATCCATTCTAATTCATTCATACGATCCATTCTAATTCATTCGTACGGTCCATTCTAATTCACTCATACGATCCATTCTAATACATTCATACGATCCATTCTAATTCATTTGCACGAATATATCCATTCTAATTCATTCGTACGATCCATTCTAATTCCTTCGTACGATCCATTCTAATTCCTTCGTACGATCCATTCTAATTCATTCATACGATCCATTCTAATTCATTCGTACGATCCATTCTAATTCATTCGTACGATCCATTCTAATTCATTCGTAAGATCCATTCTAATTAATTCGTATGATCCATTCTAATTCATTTGTACGATCCATTCTAATTCATTCGTACGATCCGTTCTAATTCATTCGCACAATCCATTCTATTTCATTCGTACGATCCATTCTTACTCATTGGTACGATCCATTCTAATTCATTCGCACGAATGTATCCATTCTAATTCATTCGTACGAATCCATTCTAATTCATTCGTACAATCTATTCTATTTCATTCGTACGATCCATTCTTACTCATTCGTATGATCCATTCTAATTCATTCGGACGAATGTATCCATTCTAATTTATTCGTACGATCCATTCTAATTCATTCGTACGATCCATTCTAATTCATTCGTACGATCCATTCTAATTCATTCGTCCGATCCATTCTAATTCATTCGCACGAATGTATCCATTCTAATTCATTCGTACGATCCATTCTAATTCATTCGTACGATCCATTCTAATTCATTCGTAAGATCCATTCTAATTCATTCGTACGATCCATTCTAATTCATTCGTACGATCCATTCTAATTCATTCGCACGAATGTATCCATTCTAGTTCATTCGTACGATCCATTCTAATTCATTCGTACGATCCATTCTAATTCATTCATACAATCCATTCTAATTCTTTCACACGATCCATTCTAATTCATTTGTACGATCCATTGTAATTCATTCGCACAATCTATTCTATTTCATTCGTACGATCCATTCTTACTCAATGGTACGATCCATTCTAATTCATTTGCACGAATGTATCCATTCTAATTCATTCGTACGAATCCATTCTAATTCATTCGTACAATCTATTCTATTTCATTCATACGATCCATTCTTACTCATTCGTATGATCCATTCTAATTCATTCGGACGAATGTATCCATTCTAATTCATTCGTACGATCCATTCTAATTCATTCGTACGATCCATTCTAATTCATTCGTATGATCCATTCTAATTCATTCGCACGAATGTATCCATTCTAATTCATTCGTACGATCCATTCTAATTCATTCATACGATCCATTCTAATTCATTCGTAAGATCCATTCTAATTCATTCGTACGATCCATTCTAATTCATTCGTACGATCCATTCTAATTCATTCGCACGAATGTATCCATTCTAGTTCATTCGTACGATCCATTCTAATTCATTCGTACGATCCATTCTAATTCATTCGTATGATCCATTCTAATTCATTCATACGATCCATTCTAATTCATTCGTACGATCTATTCTAATTCATTCGCACAAATGTATCCATTCTAATTCATTCGTACGATCCATTCTAATTCATTCGCACGATCCATTCTAATTCATTCGTACGATCCATTCTAATTCTTTCACACGATCCATTCTAATTCATTCGTACGATCCATTGTAATTCATTCGCACGATCCATTCTAATTCTTTCGTAAGATCCATTCTAATTCATTCATACGATCCATTCTAATTCATTCGTACGATCCATTCTAATTCATTCGCACAAATGTATCCATTCTAATTCATTCGTACGATCCATTCTAATTCATTCGCACGATCCATTCTAATTCATTCGTACGATCCATTCTAATTCATTCGTACGATCCATTCTAATTAATTCGTATGATCCATTCTAATTCATTCGTACGATCCATTCAAATTCATTCGTACAATCCATTCTAATTCATTCGCACGAATGTATCCATTCTAATTAATTCGTACGATCCATTCTAATTCATTCGTATGATCTATTCTTATTCATTCGCACGATCCAGCCTAATTGATTCGCACGATCCATTCTAATTCATTCATACGATCCATTCTAATTCATTCGTACGATCCATTCTAATTCCTTCGTACGATCCATTCTAATTCATTCGTACGATCTATTCTAATTCATTCGTACGATCCATTCTAATTTATTCGCACGATCCATTCTAATTCGTTCATAGGATCCATTCTAATTCATTCATACGATCTATTCTAATTCTTTCGCACAAATGTATCCATTCTAATTCATTCGCACGAATGTATCCATTCTAATTCATTCGTACGATCCATTCTAATTCATTCGTACGATCCATTCTAATTCATTCGTACGATCCATTCTAATTCATTCATACAATCCATTCTAATTCTTTCATACGATCCATTCTAATTCATTCGCACGATCCATTCTAATTCATTCGCACGAATGTATCCATTCTAATTCATACGATCGTGTGAATGAATTA
Organism: Chamaelirium japonicum; assembly: GCA_947650365.1. Lineage (NCBI taxonomy): Eukaryota > Viridiplantae > Streptophyta > Magnoliopsida > Liliales > Melanthiaceae > Chamaelirium > Chamaelirium japonicum. The sequence goes on from CANTAL010000105.1 coordinate 487,416, forward strand.
GAATGGATACATTCGTGCAAATGAATTAGAATGGATCATACGAATGAGTAAGAATGGATCGTACGAATGAAATAGAATGGATTGTAGGAATGAATTAGAATGGATCGTACAAATGAATTAGAATGGATCGTACGAATGAATTAGAATGGATCCTACGAATGAATTAGAATGGATCGTGTGAAAGAATTAGAATGGATTGTATGAATGAATAAGAATAGATCGTACGAATGAATTAGAATGGATCGTACGAATGAATTAGAATGGATCGTACGAATGAATTAGAATGGATACATTCGTGCGAATGAATTACAATGGATACATTCGTGCGAAAGAATTAGAATAGATCGTATGAATGAATTAGAATGGATCCTATGAATGAATTAGAATGGATCGTGCGAATGAATTAGAATGGATCGTACGAATGAATTAGAATAGATCATACGAATGAATTAGAATGGATCGTACGAAGGAATTAGAATGGATCGTACAATGAATTAGAATTAGAATGGATCGTATGAATGAATTAGAATGGATCTTACGAATGAATTAGAATGGATCGTACGAATGAATTAGAATGGATCGTACGAATAAATTAGAATGGATACATTCGTCCGAATGAATTAGAATGGATCATACGAATGAGTAAGAATGGATCGTGCGAATGAATTGGAATGGATCGTACTAATGAATTAGAATGGATACATTTGTGCGAATGAATTAGAATGGATCGTACGAATGAATTAGAATGGATCTTATGAATGAATTAGAATGGATCGTACGAATAAATTAGAATGGATCGTGCGAATGAATTAGAATGGATCGTACGAATGAATTAGAATGGATCGTACGAATGAACTAGAATGGATACATTCGTGCGAATGAATTAGAATGGATCGTACGAATGAATTAGAATGGATCTTACGAATGAATTAGAATGGATCGTACGAATGAATTAGAATGGATCGTACGAATGAATTAGAATGGATACATTCGTGCGAATGAATTAGAATGGATCGGACGAATGAATTAGAATGGATCGTACGAATGAATTAGAATGGATCGTACGAATGAATTAGAATGGATCGTGCGAATGAATTAGAATGGATCGTGTGAAAGAATTAGAATGGATTGTATGAATGAATTAGAATGGATCGTACGAATGAATTAGAATGGATCTTACGAATGAATTAGAATGGATCGTACGAATGAATTAGAATGGATCGTACGAATTAATTAGAATGGATACATTCGTGCGAATGAATTAGAATTGATCGTGCACGAATGTATCCATTCTAATTCATTCGTACGATCCATTCTAATTCATTAATATGATCCATTCTAATTCATTCGTACGATCCATTCTGATTCATATGCACAAAGGTATCCATTCTAATCCATTCGTAGGATCCATTCTAATCCATTCGTACGATCCATTCTAATTCATTCGTACGATCCATTCTAATTCATTCGCTCGAATGTATCCATTCTAATCCATTCGTACGATCCATTCTAATCCATTCGTACGATCCATTCTAATTCATTCGCATGAATGTAACCATTCTAATTCATTCATTTGATCCATTCTAATTCATTCGTACGATCCATTCTAATTCATTCGTCCGATCCATTCTAATTCATTCGCACAAATGTATCCATTCTAATTCATTCAAACGATCTATTCTAATTCATTCGTACGATCCATTCTAATTCATTCGCACAAATGTATCCATTGTAATTCATTCGTACGATCCATTCTAATTCATTCGCACGATCCATTCTAATTCATTCGTATGATCCATTCTAATTCTTTCACACGATCCATTCTAATTCATTCGTACGATCCATTCTAATACATTCATACAATCCATTCTAATTCATTTGCACGAATATATCCATTCTAATTCATTCGTACCATCCATTCTAATTCCTTCGTACGATCCATTCTAATTCATTCGTACGATCTATTCTAATTCATTCGTACGATCCATTCTAATTCATTCGCACGATCCATTCTAATTTCTTCGTACGATCCATTCTAATTCATTCGTACGATCCATTCTAATTCATTCATACAATCCATTCTAATTCTTTCACACGATCTATTCTAATTCATTCGTAGGATCCATTCTAATTCATTCGTACAATCTATTCTATTTCATTCGTACGATCCATTCTTACTCATTCGTATGATCCATTCTAATTCATTTGCACGAATATTTCCATTCTAATTCATTCGTACGATCCATTCTAATTCCTTCGTACGATCCATTCTAATTCATTCGTACGATCTATTCTAATTCATTCGCACGATCCATTCTAATTCATTCGTACGATCCATTCTAATTCTTTCACATGATCCATTCTAATTCATTCGTACGATCCATTCTAATTCATTCGTGCAATCCATTCTATTTCATTCGTACGATCCATTCTTACTCATTCGTACGATCCATTCTAATTCATTCACACGAATGTATCCATTCGTATGAATGAATTAGAATAGATCGTACGAATGAATTAGAATGGATCGTACGAATGAATTAGAATGGATCGTACGAAGGAATTAGAATGGATCGTACGAATGAATTAGAATAGATCGTACGAATGAATTAGAATGGATCGTACGAAGGAATTAGAATGGATCGTACGAATGAATTAGAATGGATATATTCGTGCAAATGAATTAGAATGGATCGTATGAATGTATTAGAATGGATCGTATGAGTGAATTAGAATGGATCGTACGAATGAATTAGAATGGATTGTATGAATGAATTAGAACGGATCGTACGAATGAATTAGAATGGATCATACGAATTAATTAGAATGGATCGTACGAATGAATTAGAATGGATCGTACGAATGAATTAGAATGGATACATTCGTGCGAATGAATTAGAATGGATTGTGCGAATAAATAAGAACAGATCGTGCGAATGAATTAGAATGGATCATACGAATGAATTAGAATGGATCGTCCGAATGAATTAGAATGGATCGTACGAATGAATTAGAATGGATACATTTGCACGAATGAATTAGAATGGATCGTACGAATGAATTAGAATGGATCGTATGAATGAATTAGAATGGATCGTACGAATGAATTAGAATGGATCGTGCGAATGAATTAGAATGGATCGTACGAATGAATTAGAATGGATCGTATGAAAGAATTAGAATGGATCGTACGAATGAATTAGAATGGATCGTGCGAATGAATTAGAATGGATCGTACGAATGAATTAGAATGGATACATTTGTGCGAATGAATTAGAATGGATCGTACGAATGAATTAGAATGGATCGTACGAATGAATTAGAATGGATCGTGCGAATGAATTAGAATGGATCATACGAATGAATTAGAATGGATCGTACGAATGAACTAGAATGGATACATTCGTGTGAATGAATTTGAATGGATCGTACGAATGAATTAGAATGGATCGTACGAATGAATTAGAATGGATCTTATGAATGAATTAGAATGGATCGTACGAATGAATTTGAATGGATCTTACGAATGAATTAGAATGGATCGTACGAATGAATTAGAATGGATCGTACGAATGAATTAGAATGGATCGTACGAATGAATTAGAATGGATCGTACGAATAAATTAGAATGGATCGTATGAATGGTTTAGAATGGATACATTCGTGCGAATGAATTATAATGGATCGGACGAATGAATTAGAATGGATCGTACGAATGAATTAGAATGGATCAAATGAATGAATTAGAATGGTTACATTCAAGCGAATGAATTAGAATGGATCGTACGAATGGATTAGAATGGATCGTACGAATGGATTAGAATGGATACATTCGTGCGAATGAATTAGAATGGATACATTCGTGCGAAAGAATTAGAATAGATCGTATGAATAAATTAGAATGGATCCTATGAATGAATTAGAATGGATCGTGCGAATGAATTAGAATGGATCGTACGAATTAATTAGAATGGATCGTGCTAATGAATTAGAATTGATCGAACGAATGAATTAGCATGGATCGTGCTAATGAATTAGAATGGAACGTACGAATGAATTAGAATGGATCGGGTAAAAGAATTAGAATGGATTGTATGAATGAATTAGAATGAATTCGTACGATCCATTCGAATTCATTCGCACGATCCATTCTAATTCATTCATACGATCCATTCTAATTCATTCATCCAATCCATTCTAATTATTTCACACGATCCATTCTAATTCTTTCGTAGGATTGTGCGAATGAATTCGAATTGATCGTACGAATTCATTCTAATTCATTTATACAATCCATTCTAATTCTTTCAGACGATCTATTCTGATCCATTCTACGATCCATTCTAATTCATTCGCACAATCCATTCTATTTCATTCGTAGGATCCATTCTTACTCATTCGTATGATCCATTCTAATTCATTCGCACGAATGTATCCATAATGGATCATACGAATGAGTAAGAATGGATCGTACGAATGAAATACGTACGAATGAATTAGAATGGATCGTACGAATAAACTAGAATGGATCGTACGAATGAAATAGAATAGATTGTACGAATGAATTAGAATGGATTCGTACGAATGAATTAGAATGGATACATTCGTGCGAATGAATTAGAATGGATACATTCGTGCGAAAGAATTAGAATAGATCGTATGAATGAATTAGAATGGATCCTATGAATGAATTAGAATGGATCGTGCGAATGAATTAGAATAGATCGTACGAATGAATTAGAATAGATCGTACGAATGAATTAGAATGGATCGTACGAAGGAATTAGAATGGATCGTACGAATGAATTAGAATGGATATATTCGTGCAAATGAATTAGAATGGATCGTGCGAATGAATTAGAATAGATCGTACGAATGAATTAGAATGGATCGTACGAATGAATTAGAATGGATCTTACGAATGAATTAGAATGGATCGTACGAATGAATTAAAATGGATCGTACGAATGAATTAGAATGGATACATTCGTCGAATGAATTAGAATGGATCGGACGAATGAATTAGAATGGATCGTACGAATGAATTAGAATGGATCAAATGAATGAATTAGAATGGTTACATTCATGCGAATGAATTAGAATGGATCGTACGAATGAATTAGAATGGATCGTATGAATAAATTAGAATGGATGTTACGAATGAATTAGAATGGATCAAATTAATGAATTAGAATGGTTACATTCATGCGAATGAATTAGAATGGATCGTACGAATGATTAGAATGGATCGTACGAATGGATTAGAATGGATACATTCGAGCGTACGATCCATTCTAATTCATTCGTCCGATCCATTCTAATTCATTCGCACGAATGTATCCATTCTAATTCATTCGTACGATCCATTCTAATTCATTCGTACGATCCATTCTAATTCATTCGTAAGATCCATTCTAATTCATTCGTACGATCCATTCTAATTCATTCATACGATCCATTCTAATTCATTCGCACGAATGTATCCATTCTAGTTCATTCGTACGATCCATTCTAATTCATTCGCACGATCCATTCTAATTCATTCGTACGATACATTCTAATTCATTCATACGATCCATTCTAATTCATTCGTACGATCCATTCTAATTCATTCGCACAAATGTATCCATTCTAATTCATTCATACGATCCATTCTAATTCATTCGCACGATCCATTCTAATTCATTCGTAAAATCCATTCTAATTCATTCGCAAGATCCATTCTAATTCAATCGTACGATCCATTCTAATTCATTCGTACGATCCATTCTAATTCATTCGCACAAATGTATCCATTCTAATTCATTCGTACGATCCATTCTAATTCATTCGTACGATCCATTCTAATTCATTCGTATGATCCATTCTAATAATTCGTACGATCCATTCTAATTCATTCGCACGAATGTATCCATTCTAATTCATTCGTACAATCCATTCTATTTCATTCGTACGATCCATTCTTACTCATTCGTATGATCCATTCTAATTCATTCATACGATCCATTCTAATTCATTCGTACGATCCATTCTAATTCATTCGTACGATCCATTCTAATTCATTCGTGCGATCCATTCTAATTCATTCGCACAAATGTATCCATTCTAATTCATTCGTACTATCCATTCTAATTCTTTCACACGATCCATTCTAATTCATTCGTACGATCCATTCTAATTCATTCGTACGATCCATTCTAATTCATTTATACGATCTATTCTAATTCATTCATACAATCCATTCTAATTCTTTCACACGATCCATTCTAATCCATTCGTAGGATCCATTCTAATCCATTCGTACGATCCATTCTAATTCATTCGTACGATCCATTCTAATTCATTCGCTCGAATGTATCCATTCTAATCCATTCGTACGATCCATTCTAATCCATTCGTACGATCCATTCTAATTCATTCGCATGAATGTAACCATTCTAATTCATTCATACGATCCATTCTAACTCATTCGTACGATCCATTCTAATTCATTCGTACGATCCATTCTAATTCATTCGCACGAATGTATCCATTCTAATTCATTCATATGATCCATTCTAATTCATTCATAAAATCCATTCTAATTCTTTCACACGATCCATTCTAATTCATTCGTACGATCCATTCTAATTCAATCGTACAATCCATTCTAATTCATTCGCACGAATATATCCATTCTAATTCATTCATACGATCCATTCTAATTCAGTCGTACGATCCATTCTAATTCCTTCGTACGATCCATTCTAATTCATTCGTACGATCTATTCTAATTCATTCGTACGATACATTCTAATTCATTTGTACGATCCATTCTAATTCATTCGTAAGATCCATTCTAATTCATTCGTACGATCCATTCTAATTCATTCATACGAGCCATTCTAATTCATTCGCACGAATGTATCCATTCTAGTTCATTCGTACGATCCATTCTAATTCATTCGTACGATCCATTCTAATCCATTCGTACGATCCATTCGAATTCATTCATACGATCCATTCTAATTCATTCATACAATCCATTCTAATTCTTTCACACGATCCATTCTAATTCATTCGTAGGATCCATTCTAATTCATTCATATAATTTATTCTATTTCATTCGTACGATCCATTCTTACTCATTCGTATGATCCATTCTAATTCATTCGGACGAATGTATCCATTCTAATTTATTCGTACGATCCATTCTAATTCATTCGTACGATCCATTCTAATTCATTCGTACGATCCATTCTTACTCATTCGTATGATCCATTCTAATTCATTCGTACGATCCATTCTAATTCATTCGTACGATCCATTCTAATTCATTCGCACTATCCATTCTAATTCATTCGTACGATCCATTCTAATTCATTCGTATGATCCATTCTAATTTATTCGTTCAAATATATCCATTCTAATTCATTCCGTACGATCCATTCTTATTCATTCGTACGATCCATTCTAATTCATTCGTACGAATGTATCCATTCTAATTCATTCGTACGATCCATTCTAATTCATTCGTACGATCCATTCTAATTCATTCGCACGAATGTATCCATTCTAGTTCATTCGTACGATCCATTCTAATTCATTCGTACGATCCATTCTTACTCATTCGTATGATCCATTCTAATTCATTCGTACGATCCATTCTAATTCATTCGTACGATCCATTCTAATTCATTCGCACTATCCATTCTAATTCATTCATACGATCCATTCTAATTCATTCGTATGATCCATTCTAATTTATTCGTTCAAATATATCCATTCTAATTCATTCCGTACGATCCATTCTAATTCATTCGTACGATCCATTCTAATTCATTCGTACGAATGTATCCATTCTAATTCATTCGTATGATCCATTCTAATTCATTCGTACGATCCATTCTAATTCATTCGGACGAATGTATCCATTCTAATTTATTCGTACGATCCATTCTAATTCATTCGTACGATCCATTCTAATTCATTCGTCCGATCCATTCTAATTCATTCGCACGAATGTATCCATTCTAATTCATTCATACGATCCATTCTAATTCATTCGTACGATCCATTCTAATTCATTCGTAAGATCCATTCTAATTCATTCGTACGATCCATTCTAATTCATTCGTACGATCCATTCTAATTCATTCGCACGAATGTATCCATTCTAGTTTATTCATACGATCCATTCTAATCCATTCGTACGATCCATTCGAATTCATTCACACGATCCATTCTAATTCATTCGTACGATCCATTCTAATTCATTCATACGATCCATTCTAATTCATTCGCACGAATGTATCAATTCTAATTCATTCATACGATCCATTCTACTTCATTCATACTATCCATTCTAATTCACTCATACGATCCATTCTAATTCATTCATACGATCCATTCTAATTCATTTGCACGAATATATCCATTCTAATTCATTCGTACAATCCATTCTAATTCCTTCGTATGATCCATTCTAATTCCTTCGTACGATCCAATCTAATTCCTTTGTACGATCCATTCTATTTCATTCGTATGATCCATTCTAATTAATTCGTACGATCCATTCTAATTAATTCGTATGATCCATTCTAATTCATTCGTACGATCCATTCTTACTCATTCGTATGATCCATTCTAATTCATTCATACAATCCATTCTAATTCATTCCGTACGATCCATTCTAATTCATTCATACGATCTATTCTTTCATACAATCCATTATAATTCTTTCGTGCGAATGAATTAGAATGGATACCTTTGTGCATATGAATTAGAATGGATCGTACGAATGAATTAGAATGGATCATATTAATGAATTAGAATGGATCGTACGAATGAATTAGAATGGATAAATTCGTGCGAATGAATTAGAATGGATCGTGTGAATCAATTAGACTGGATCGTGCGAATGAATAAGAATAGATCGTGCTAATGAATTAGAATTGATCGAACAAATTCATTCTAATACATTCATACAATCCATTCTAATTCTTTCACACGATCCATTCTAATTCATTCGTACGATCCATTCTTACTCATTGGTACGATCCATTCTAATTCATTCGCACGAATGTATCCATTCTAATTCATTCGTACGAATCCATTCTAATTCATTCGTACAATCTATTCTATTCCATTCTAATTCATTCGTACGATCCATTCTTACTCATTCGTACGATCCATTCTAATTCATTCGTACGATCCATTCTATTCTAGTTCATTCGTACGATCCATTCTAATTCATTCGTACGATCCATTCTTATTCATTCTTACTCATTCGTATGATCCATTCTAATTCATTCGAATGAATCAATCCATTCTAATTTATTCATACGATCCATTCTAATTCATTCGTACGATCCACTCTAATTCATTCGTACGATCCATTCTAATTCATTCGCACGATCCATTCTAATTCATTCATAGGATCCATTCTAATTCATTCGTACAATCCATTCTAATTCTTTCATACGATCCATTCTAATTCATTCGGACGATCCATTGTAATTCACTCATACGATCCATTCTAATACATTCATATGATCCATTCTAATTCATTTGCACGAATATATCCATTCTAATTCATTCGTACGATCCATTCTAATTCATTCGTACGATCCTTTCTAATTCCTTCGTACGAATGAATTAGAATGGATACATTTGTGCGAATGAATTAGAATGGATCATACGAATGAATTAGAATGGATCGTACGAATGAATTAGAATGGATCGTACGAAGGAATTAGAATGGATCGTACGAATGAATTAGAATGGATTGTCCAAATAAATTAGAATGGATATATTCGTCCGAATGAATTAGAATGGATCATACGAATGAGTAAGAATGGATCGTACGAATGAAATAGAATAGATTGTACGAATGAATTAGAATGGATCCTACGAATGAATTAGAATAGATCGTGTGAAAGAATTAGAATGGATTGTATGAATGAATTAGAATGAATTCGTACGATCCATTCGAATTCATTCGCACGATCCATTCTAATTCATTCATACGATCCATTCTAATTCATTTATACAATCCATTCTAATTCTTTCACACGATCCATTCTAATTCATTCGTCTAATCCATTCTAATTCATTCGTACAATCTATTCTAATATATTCGTACGATCCATTCTTACTCATTCGTATGATCCATTCTAATTCATTCGGACGAATGTATCTATTCTAATTTATTCGTACGATCCATTCTAATTCATTCGTACGATCCATTCTAATTCATTCGTACGATCCATTCTAATTCATTCGTCCGATCCATTCTAATTCATTCGCACGAATGTATCCATTCTAATTCATTCGTACGATCCATTCTAATTCATTCGTACGATCCATTCTAATTCATTCGTACGATGCATTCTAATTCATTCGTACGATCCATTCTAATTCATTCGTACGATCCATTCTAATTCATTCGCACGAATGTATCCATTCTAATTTATTCGTACGATCCATTCTAATTCATTCGTACGATCTATTCTAATTCATTCGTACGATCCATTCTAATTCATTCGTCCGATCCATTCTAATTCATTCGCACGAATGTATCCATTCTAATTCATTCGTACGATCCATTCTAATTAATTCGTACGATCCATTCTAATTCATTCGTAAGATCCATTCTAATTCATTCGTACGATCCATTCTAATTCATTCGTACGAATCCATTCTAATTCATTCGCATGAATGTATCCATTCTAATTCATTCGTATGATCCATTCTAATTCATTCGTACGATCTATTCTAATTCATTCATAGGATCCATTCTAATTCATTCATACGATCTATTCTAATTCTTTCGCACGAATGTATCCATTCTAATTCATTCGCACGAATGTATCCATTCTAATTCATTCGTACGATCCATTCTAATTCATTCGTACGATCCATTCTAATTCATTCGTACGATCCATTCTAATTCATTCATACGATCTATTCTAATTCATTCATACAATCCATTCTAATTCTTTCGCACGATCCATTCTAATTCATTCGTATGATCCATTCTAATTCATTCGCACAATCCATTCTATTTCATTCGTACGACCCATTCTTACTCATTCGTATGATCCATTCTAATTCATTCGCACGAATGTATCCATAATGGATCATACGAATGAGTAAGAATGGATCGTACGAATGAAATAGAATGGATTGTACGAATGAATTAGAATGGACCGTACGAATGAATTAGACGTACGAATGAATTAGAATGGATACATTCATGCGAATAAATTAGAATGGATCATACGAATGAGTAAGAATGGATCGTCATTCTAATTCATTTGTATGATCCATTCTAATTCATTTGTATCCATTCTATTTCATTCGCACGATCCATTCTAATTCATTCGCACAATCTATTCTAATTCATTCGTACGATCCATTCTAATTCATTCGTACGAATGAATTAGAATGGATCGTACGAATAAATTAGAATGGATACATTCGTCCGAATGAATTAGAATGGATCATACGAATGAGTAAGAACGGATCGTACGAATGAAATAGAATAGATTATACGAATGAATTAGAATGGATCCTACGAATGAATTAGAATGGATCGTGTGAAAGAATTAGAATGGATTGTATGAATGAATTAGAATGGATCGTATGAATGAATTAGAATGGATCGTGCGAATCAATTCGAATGGATCGTACGAATTCATTCTAATTCATTCATACAATCCATTCTAATTCTTTCACACGATCCATTCTAATGGATCGTGCGAATGAATTACCATGAATCGTACGAATGTATTAGAATGGATCGTACGAATGAATTAGAATGAATCGTACGATCCATTCTAATTCATTCGCATGAATGTATCCATTCTAGTTCATTCGTACGATCAATTCTAGTTCATTCGTACGATCCATTCTAATTCATTCGTACGATCCATTCTAATTCATTCGTATGATCCATTCTAATTAATTCGTATGATCCATTCTAATTTATTCGTACGATCCATTCTAATTCATTCATACAATCCATTCTAATTCATTCGCACGAATGTATCCATTCTGATTAATTCGTACGATCCATTCTAATTCTTTCGTATGATCCATTCTTATTCATTCGCACGATCCAGTCTAATGGATTCGCACGATCCATTCTAATTCATTCGCACGAATGTATCCATTCTAATTCATTCATACGATCCATTCTAATTCATTCGTACGATCCATTCTAATTCATTCGCACAAATGTATCTATTCTAATTCATTCGTACGATCCATTCTAATTCATTCGTACGATCAGTTATAATTTATTCACAAAATCTATTCTAATTCATTCATACGATCCATTCTAATTTATTCGCACGATCCATTCTAATTCATTCGTACGATCCATTCTAATTCTTTCACATGATCCATTCTAATTCATTCGTACGGTCCATTCTAATTCATTCGCACGATCCATTCTAATTCATTCGTACGATCCATTCTAATTCATTCATACGATCCATTCTAATTCATTCGTACGATCCATTCTAATTCATTCGAACAAATGTATCCATTCTAATTCATTCGTACGATCCATTCTAATTCATTCGCACGATCCAATCTAATTCATTCGTACGATCCATTCTAATTCATTCGTATGATCCATTCTAATTAATTCGTATGATCCATTCTAATTCATTCGTACGATCCATTCTAATTCATTCATACAATCCATTCTAATTCATTCGCATGATCCAGTCTAATTCATTCGCATGATCCATTCTAATTCATTCGTACGATCCATTCTAATTCATTCGTATGATCCATTCTAATTAATTCGTATGATCCATTCTAATTCATTCATACAATCCATTCTAATTCATTCGCATGATCTATTCTTATTCATTCGCACGATCCAGTCTAATTGATTCGCACGATCCATTCTAATTCATTCGCACGAATGTATCGATTCTAATTCATTCGTACGATCCATTCTAATTCATTAATATGATCCATTCTAATTCATTCGTACGATCCATTCTAATTCAGATGCACAAAGGTATCCATTCTAATTCATTCGCACGAAAGAATTAGAATGGATTGTATGAAAGAATTAGAATGGATCGTGCGAATGAATTAAAATGGATCGTACGAAGGAATTAGAATGGATCGTACGAAGGAATTAGAATGGATCGTACGAATGAGTAAAAATGGATCATACGAATGAATTAGAATGGATCGTACGAATAAATTAGAATGGATACATTCGTCCGAATGAATTAGAATGGATCATACGAATGAGTAAGAATGGATCGTACGAATGAAATAGAATTGATTGTACGAATGAATTAGAATGGATCCTACGACTGAATTAGAATGGATCGTACGAATGAATTAGAATGGATCGTGCGAATGAATTAGAATGGATACATTCGTGCGAATGAATTAGAATGGATCGGACGAATGAATTAGAATGGATCGTACGGATGAATTAGAATGGATCAAATGAATAAATTAGAATGGTTACATTCATGCGAATGAATTAGAATGGATCATACGAATAGATTAGAATGGATTGTATGAATGGATTAGAATGGATACATTCGAGCGAATGAATTAGAATGGATCGTACAAATGAATTAGAATGGATCGTACGAATGGATTAGATTGGATCGTGCAAATGAATTAGAATGGATCGTACGAATGAATTAGAATGGATACATTTGTGTAAATGAATTAGAATGGATCGGACGAATGAATTAGAATGGATCGTACGAATAAATTAGAATGGATCAAATGAATGAATTAGAATGGTTACATTCATGCGAATGAATTAGAATGGATCGTACGAATAAATTAGAATGGATACATTCGACCGAATGAATTCGAATGGATCATACGAATGAGTAAGAATGGATCGTACGAATGAAATAGAATAGATTGTACGAATGAATTAGAATGGATTCGTACGAATGAATTAGAATGGATTAGAATAGATCGTGTGAAAGAATTAAAATGGATCGTACGAATGAATTAGAATGGATCGTGCGAATGAATTAGAATGGATCGTACAAATGAATTAGAATGGATACATTTGTGCGAATGAATTAGAATGGATCGTACGAATGAATTAGAATGGATCGTATGAATGAATTAGAATGGATCGTACGAATGAATTAGAATGGATCGTGCGAATGAATTAGAATGGATCGTACGAATGAATTAGAATGGATCGTGTGAAAGAATTAGAATGGATCGTACGAATGAATTAGAATGGATCGTACGAATGAATTAGAATGGATACCTTTGTGCATATGAATTAGAATGGATCGTACGAATGAATTAGAGTGGATCATATTAATGAATTAGAATGGATCGTACGAATGAATTAGAATGGATACATTCGTGCGAATGAATTAGAATGGATCGTGCGAATCAATTAGACTGGATCGTGTGAATGAATAAGAGTAGATCATACGAATGAATTAGAATGGATCGTACGAATTAATTAGAATGGATACATTCATGCGAATGAATTAGAATGGATTGTATGAATGAATTAGAATGGATCGTACGAATGAATTAGAATGGATCATACGAATTAATTAGAATGGATCTTACGAATGAATTAGAATGGATCGTACGAATGAATTAGAATGGATCGTACGAATGAATTAGAATGGATCGTACGAATGAATTAGAATGGATACATTTGTGCGAATGAATTAGAATGGATCGTACGAATGAATTAGAATGGATCGTATGAATGAATTAGAATGGATCGTACGAATGAATTAGAATGGATCATGCGAATGAATTAGAATGGATCGTATGAATGAATTAGAATGGATCGTGTGAAAGAATTAGAATAGATCATACGAATGAATTAGAATGGATACATTCGTGCGAATGAATTAGAATGGATCGGATGAATGAATTAGAATGGATCGTACGAATGAATTAGAATGGATCGTGCGAATGAATTAGAATGGATCGTATGAATGAATTAGAATGGATCGTACGAATGAACTAAAATGGATACATTCGTGCGAATGAATTAGAATGGATCGTACGAATGAATTAGAATGGATCGTACGAATGAATTAGAATGGATCTTATGAATGAATTAGAATGGATCGTACGAATGAATTAGAATGGATCGTACGAATGAATTAGAAT
Source organism: Chamaelirium japonicum (assembly GCA_947650365.1). NCBI lineage: Eukaryota > Viridiplantae > Streptophyta > Magnoliopsida > Liliales > Melanthiaceae > Chamaelirium > Chamaelirium japonicum. The sequence goes on from CANTAL010000105.1 coordinate 502,555, forward strand.
GGATACATTCGTGCGAATGAATTAGAATGGATCGGACGAATGAATTAGAATGGATCGTACGAATGAATTAGAATAGATCGTACGAATGAATTAGAATGGATCGTACGAATAAATTAGAATGGATACATTCGTCCGAATGAATTAGAATGGATCATACAAATGAGTAAGAATGGATCGCACGAATGAAATAGAATAGATCATATGAGTGAATTAGAATGGATTGTATGAATGAATTAGAATGGATCGTATGAATGAATTAGAATGGATCGTGCGAATGAATTCGAATGGATCGTACGAATTCATTCTAATTCATTCGTACAATCCATTCTAATTCTTTCACACGATCTATTCTAATTCATTCGTAGGATCCATTCTAATTCATTCGTACAATCCATTCTATTTCATTTGTACGATCCATTCTTACTCATTCGTATGATCCATTCTAATTCATTCGTACGATCCATTCTAATTCATTCGTACGATCGATTCTAATTCATTTGCACTATCCATTCTAATTCTTTTGTATGATCCATTCTAATTCATTCGTATGATCCATTCTAATTTATTCGTTCAAATATATCCATTCTAATTCATTCCGTACGATCCATTCAAATTCATTCGTACGATCCATTCTAATTCATTCGTACGAATGTATCCATTCTAATTCATTCGTACGATCCATTCTAATTCATTCGTACGATCCATTCTATTTCATTCGTAAGATCCATTCTAATTCATTCGTACGATCCATTCTAATTCATTCGTACGATCCATTCTTATTCATTCGCACGAATGTATCCATTCTAGTTCATTCGTACGATCCATTCTAATTCGTTCGTACGATCCATTCTAATTCATTCGCACGATCAATTCTAATTCATTCGTACGATCAATTCTAATTCATTCGCACGAATGTATCCATTCTAATTCATTCGTACGATCCATTCTAATTCATTCATACGATCCATTCTAATTCATTCATACAATCCATTCTAATTCCTTCACATGATCCATTCTAATTCATTCGTAGGATCCATTCTAATTAATATGGATCGTGGGAATGAATTAGAATGGATCGTACGAATGAATTAGAATGGATCCACCGAATGAGTTAGAATGGATCATAATTATGAATTAGAATGGATTGTACGAATGAATTAGAATGGATTGTGCGAATGAATTAGAATGGATCGTATGAATGAATAAGAATGGATCGTACGAATGAATTAGAATGGATCGTGCGAATGAATTAGCATGAATCGTACGAATGTATTAGAATGGATCGTACGAATGAATTAGAATGAATCGTACGATCCATTCTAATTCAATCGTCCGATCCATTCTAATTCATTCGCATGAATGTATCCATTCTAATTCATTCGTACAATCCCTTCTATTTCATTCGTACGATCCATTCTTACTCATTCTTATGATCCATACTAATTCATTCGTATGATCCATTCTAATTCATTCGTACGATCCATTCTAATTCATTCGTACGATCCATTCTAATTCATTCGCATGATCCATTCTAATTCATTCATACGATCCATTCTAATTCATTCATACGATCCAATCTAATTCATTCCTACAATCCATTCTAATTCATTCGCCCGATCCATTCTAATTCATTCATACGATCCATTCTATTCGAATGGATCATGCGATCCATTCGAATTCATTCGCACGATCCATTCTAATTCATTCATACGATCCATTCTAATTCATTCATACAATGTATTCTAATTCTTTCGCACGATCCATTCTAATTCATTCATACGATCCATTCTAATTCATTCGTACGATCCATTCAAATTCACTCATACGATCCATTCTAATACATTTATACGATCCATTCTAATTCATTTGCACGAATATATCCATTCTAATTCATTCGTACAATCCATTCTAATTCCTTCGTACGAACCATTCTAATTCCTTCGTACGAACCATTCTAATTCATTCGTACGATCTATTCTAATTCATTCGTATGATCCATTCTAATTCCTTCGTACGATCCATTCTAATTCATTCGTACGATCCATTCTACTTCATTCATACAATCCATTCTAATTCTTTCACACGATCCATTCTAATTCATTCGTACGATCCATTCGTACTATCCGTTCTAATCCACTCATACGATCCATTCTAATTCATTCATACGATCCATTCTAATTCATTTGCACAAAGGTATCCATTCTAATTCATTCGTACGATCCATTCGAATTCATTCACACGAATGTATCCATTCGTACGAATGAATTAGAATAGATTGTACGAATGAATTGGAATGGATCGTACGAATGAATTAGAATGGATCGTACGAAGTAATTAGAATGGATCGTACGAATGAATTAGAATGGATCGTACGAATGAATTAGAATAGATCGTACGAATGAATTAGAATAGATCGTACGAATGAATTAGAATGGATCGTACGAAGGAATTAGAATGGATCGTGCGAATGAATTAGAATGGATCGTACGAATGAATTAGAATGGATCGTACGAATGAACTAGATTGGATACATTCGTGCGAATGAATTAGAATGGATCGTACGAATGAATTAGAATGGATCGTACGAATGAATTAGAATGGATCGTACGAATGGATTAGAATGGATCATACGAATGAATTAGAATGGATCGTGCGAATGAATTAGAATGGATCGAACGAATGAAGTAGAATGGATATATTCGAGCGAATGAATTAGAATAGATCGTAGGAATGAATTAGAATGGATCATACGAATGAATTAGAATGGATCATACGAACGAATTAGAATGGATGGTACGAACGAATTAGAATGGACTATATGAACGAATTAGAATGGATCGTGCGAATGAATTAGAATGGATACATTTGAGCGAATGAATTAGAATGGATCGTACGAATGAATTAGAATAGATCATAGGAATGAATTAGAATGGATCGTGCAAATGAATTAGAATGGATACATTCGTGCGAATGAATTAGAATGGATCGTGCGAATGAATTAGAATGGATCGTACGAATGAATTAGAATGGATATATTTGAACGAATAAATTAGAATGGATCATACGAATGAATTAGAATGGATCGTACGAATGAATTAGAATGGATAGTGCGAATGAATTAGAATGGATCGTACGAATGAATTAGAATTGATACATTCGTGCGAATGAATTAGAATGGATCATACGAATGAGTAAGAATGGATCGTACGAATGAAATAAAATGGATTATACAAATAAATTAGAATGGATACATTCGTGCGAATGAATTAGAATGGATCGTATGTACGAATGAATTAGAAAGGATACATTCGTGCAAAAGAATTAGAATGGATCGTACGAATGAATTAGAATGGATCGTGCGAATCAATTAGAATGGATCGTACGAATGAATTAGAATGGATCGTACGAATGAACTAGAATGGATACATTCGTGCGAATGAATTAGAATGGATCGTACGAATGAATTAGAATGGATCGTACGAATGAATTAGAATGGATCTTACGAATGAATTAGAATGGATCATACGAATAAATTAGAATGGATCGTATGAATGGTTTAGAATGGATACATTCGTGCGAATGAATTAGAATGGATCGGACGAATGAATTAGAATGGATCGTACGAATGAATTAAAATGGATCAAATGAATGAATTAGAATGGTTACATTCATGCGAATGAATTAGAATGGATCGTACGAATGGATTAGAATGGATCGTACGAATGGATTATAATGGATACATTCGTGCGAATGAATTAGAATGGATCATACGAATGAGTAAGAATGGATCGTACGAATGAAATAGAATGGATTGTACGAATGAATTAGAATGGATCGTGCGAATGAATTGGAATGAATCGTACGAATGAATTAGAATGGATCGTGCTAATGAATTAGAATTGATCGTACGAATGAAATAGAATGGATTATACGAATGATTTAGAATGGATCGTACGAATGAATTAGAATGGATCGTACGAATGATTTAGAATGGATACATTCGTGCGAATGAATTAGAATGGATCATACGAATGAGTAAGCATGGATCGTACGAATGAAATAGAATGGATTGTACGAATGAATTAGAATGGATTCGTACGAATGAATTAGAATGGATCATGTGAAAGAATTAGAATGGATTGTATGAATGAATTAGAATAGATCGTATGAATGAATTAGAATGGATCGTACGAATGAATTTGAATGGATCGTACGAATGAATTAGAATGGATACATTCGTGCGAATGAATTAGAATGGATACATTTGTGCGAAAGAATTAGAATAGATCGTATGAATGAATTAGAATGGATCCTATGAATGAATTAGAATGGATCGTGCGAATGAATTAGAATGGATAGTACGAATGAATTAGAATGGATCGTGCTAATGAATTAGAAATTATCGAACGAATGAATTAGCATGGATCGTGCTAATGAATTAGAATGGAACGTACGAATGAATTAGAATGGATCGTGTGAAAGAATTAGAATAGATTGTATGAATAAATTAGAATGAATTCGTACGATCCATTCGAATTCATTCGCACGATCCATTCTAATTCATTCATACGATCCATTCTAATTCATTCATACAATCCATTCTAATTCTTTCACACGATCCATTCTAATTCATTCGTAGGATCTATTCTAATTCATTCGTACAATCTATTCTATTTCATTCGTACAATCCATTCTAATTCCTTCGTACGAACCATTCTAATTCATTAGTACGATCTATTCTAATTCATTCGTACGATCCATTCTAATTCATTCGTACGATCCATTCTAATTCCTTCGTACGATCCATTCTAATTCATTCGTACGATCCATTCTAATTCATTCATACAATCCATTCTAATTCTTTCACACGATCCATTCTAATTCATTCGTACGATCCATTCGTACTATCCGTTCTAATCCACTCATACGATCCATTCTAATTCATTCATACGATCCATTCTAATTCATTTGCACAAAGGTATCCATTCTAATTCATTCGTACGATCCATTCGAATTCATTCACACGAATGTATCCATTCGTACGAATGAATTAGAATAGATTGTACGAATGAATTGGAATGGATCGTACGAATGAATTAGAATGGATCGTACAAAGTAATTAGAATGGATCGTACGAATGAATTAGAATGGATCGTACGAATGAATTAGAATAGATCGTACGAATGAATTAGAATAGATCGTACGAATGAATTAGAATGGATCGTACGAAGGAATTAGAATGGATCGTGCGAATGAATTAGAATGGATCGTACGAATGAATTAGAATGGATCGTACGAATGAACTAGATTGGATACATTCGTGCGAATGAATTAGAATGGATCGTACGAATGAATTAGAATGGATCATACGAATGAATTAGAATGGATCGTACGAATGGATTAGAATGGATCATACGAATGAATTAGAATGGATCGTGCGAATGAATTAGAATGGATCGAACGAATGAAGTAGAATGGATATATTCGAGCGAATGAATTAGAATAGATCGTAGGAATGAATTAGAATGGATCATACGAATGAATTAGAATGGATCATACGAACGAATTAGAATGGATGGTACGAACGAATTAGAATGGACTATATGAACGAATTAGAATGGATCGTGCGAATGAATTAGAATGGATACATTTGAGCGAATGAATTAGAATGGATCGTACGAATGAATTAGAATAGATCATAGGAATGAATTAGAATGGATCGTGCAAATGAATTAGAATGGATACATTCGTGCGAATGAATTAGAATGGATCGTGCGAATGAATTAGAATGGATCGTACGAATGAATTAGAATGGATATATTTGAACGAATAAATTAGAATGGATCATACGAATGAATTAGAATGGATCGTACGAATGAATTAGAATGGATAGTGCGAATGAATTAGAATGGATCGTACGAATGAATTAGAATTGATACATTCGTGCGAATGAATTAGAATGGATCATACGAATGAGTAAGAATGGATCGTACGAATGAAATAAAATGGATTATACAAATAAATTAGAATGGATACATTCGTGCGAATGAATTAGAATGGATCGTATGTACGAATGAATTAGAAAGGATACATTCGTGCAAAAGAATTAGAATGGATCGTACGAATGAATTAGAATGGATCGTGCGAATCAATTAGAATGGATCGTACGAATGAATTAGAATGGATCGTACGAATGAACTAGAATGGATACATTCGTGCGAATGAATTAGAATGGATCATACGAATGAATTAGAATGGATCGTACGAATGAATTAGAATGGATCTTACGAATGAATTAGAATGGATCATACGAATAAATTAGAATGGATCGTATGAATGGTTTAGAATGGATACATTCGTGCGAATGAATTAGAATGGATCGGACGAATGAATTAGAATGGATCGTACGAATGAATTAAAATGGATCAAATGAATGAATTAGAATGGTTACATTCATGCGAATGAATTAGAATGGATCGTACGAATGGATTAGAATGGATCGTACGAATGGATTATAATGGATACATTCGTGCGAATGAATTAGAATGGATCATACGAATGAGTAAGAATGGATCGTACGAATGAAATAGAATGGATTGTACGAATGAATTAGAATGGATCGTGCGAATGAATTGGAATGAATCGTACGAATGAATTAGAATGGATCGTGCTAATGAATTAGAATTGATCGTACGAATGAAATAGAATGGATTATACGAATGATTTAGAATGGATCGTACGAATGAATTAGAATGGATCGTACGAATGATTTAGAATGGATACATTCGTGCGAATGAATTAGAATGGATCATACGAATGAGTAAGCATGGATCGTACGAATGAAATAGAATGGATTGTACGAATGAATTAGAATGGATTCGTACGAATGAATTAGAATGGATCATGTGAAAGAATTAGAATGGATTGTATGAATGAATTAGAATAGATCGTATGAATGAATTAGAATGGATCGTACGAATGAATTAGAATGGATCGTACGAATGAATTAGAATGGATACATTCGTGCGAATGAATTAGAATGGATACATTTGTGCGAAAGAATTAGAATAGATCGTATGAATGAATTAGAATGGATCCTATGAATGAATTAGAATGGATCGTGCGAATGAATTAGAATGGATAGTACGAATGAATTAGAATGGATCGTGCTAATGAATTAGAAATTATCGAACGAATGAATTAGCATGGATCGTGCTAATGAATTAGAATGGAACGTACGAATGAATTAGAATGGATCGTGTGAAAGAATTAGAATGGATTGTATGAATAAATTAGAATGAATTCGTACGATCCATTCGAATTCATTCGCACGATCCATTCTAATTCATTCATACGATCCATTCTAATTCATTCATACAATCCATTCTAATTCTTTCACACGATCCATTCTAATTCATTCGTAGGATCTATTCTAATTCATTCGTACAATCTATTCTATTTCATTCGTACAATCCATTCTAATTCCTTCGTACGAACCATTCTAATTCATTCGTACGATCTATTCTAATTCATTCGTACGATCCATTCTAATTCATTCGTACGATCCATTCTAATTCCTTCGTACGATCCATTCTAATTCATTCGTACGATCCATTCTAATTCATTCATACAATCCATTCTAATTCTTTCACACGATCCATTCTAATTCATTCGTACGATCCATTCGTACTATCCGTTCTAATCCACTCATACGATCCATTCTAATTCATTCATACGATCCATTCTAATTCATTTGCACAAAGGTATCCATTCTAATTCATTCGTACGATCCATTCGAATTCATTCACACGAATGTATCCATTCGTACGAATGAATTAGAATAGATTGTACGAATGAATTGGAATGGATCGTACGAATGAATTAGAATGGATCGTACGAAGTAATTAGAATGGATCGTACGAATGAATTAGAATGGATCGTACGAATGAATTAGAATAGATCGTACGAATGAATTAGAATAGATCGTACGAATAAATTAGAATGGATCGTACGAAGGAATTAGAATGGATCGTGCGAATGAATTAGAATGGATCGTACGAATGAATTAGAATGGATCGTACGAATGAACTAGATTGGATACATTCGTGCGAATGAATTAGAATGGATCGTACGAATGAATTAGAATGGATCATACGAATGAATTAGAATGGATCGTACGAATGGATTAGAATGGATCATACGAATGAATTAGAATGGATCGTGCGAATGAATTAGAATGGATCGAACGAATGAAGTAGAATGGATATATTCGAGCGAATGAATTAGAATAGATCGTAGGAATGAATTAGAATGGATCATACGAATGAATTAGAATGGATCATACGAACGAATTAGAATGGATGGTACGAACGAATTAGAATGGACTATATGAACGAATTAGAATGGATCGTGCGAATGAATTAGAATGGATACATTTGAGCGAATGAATTAGAATGGATCGTACGAATGAATTAGAATAGATCATAGGAATGAATTAGAATGGATCGTGCAAATGAATTAGAATGGATACATTCGTGCGAATGAATTAGAATGGATCGTGCGAATGAATTAGAATGGATCGTACGAATGAATTAGAATGGATATATTTGAACGAATAAATTAGAATGGATCATACGAATGAATTAGAATGGATCGTACGAATGAATTAGAATGGATAGTGCGAATGAATTAGAATGGATCGTACGAATGAATTAGAATTGATACATTCGTGCGAATGAATTAGAATGGATCATACGAATGAGTAAGAATGGATCGTACGAATGAAATAAAATGGATTATACAAATAAATTAGAATGGATACATTCGTGCGAATGAATTAGAATGGATCGTATGTACGAATGAATTAGAAAGGATACATTCGTGCAAAAGAATTAGAATGGATCGTACGAATGAATTAGAATGGATCGTGCGAATCAATTAGAATGGATCGTACGAATGAATTAGAATGGATCGTACGAATGAACTAGAATGGATACATTCGTGCGAATGAATTAGAATGGATCATACGAATGAATTAGAATGGATCGTACGAATGAATTAGAATGGATCTTACGAATGAATTAGAATGGATCATACGAATAAATTAGAATGGATCGTATGAATGGTTTAGAATGGATACATTCGTGCGAATGAATTAGAATGGATCGGACGAATGAATTAGAATGGATCGTACGAATGAATTAAAATGGATCAAATGAATGAATTAGAATGGTTACATTCATGCGAATGAATTAGAATGGATCGTACGAATGGATTAGAATGGATCGTACGAATGGATTATAATGGATACATTCGTGCGAATGAATTAGAATGGATCATACGAATGAGTAAGAATGGATCGTACGAATGAAATAGAATGGATTGTACGAATGAATTAGAATGGATCGTGCGAATGAATTGGAATGAATCGTACGAATGAATTAGAATGGATCGTGCTAATGAATTAGAATTGATCGTACGAATGAAATAGAATGGATTATACGAATGATTTAGAATGGATCGTACGAATGAATTAGAATGGATCGTACGAATGATTTAGAATGGATACATTCGTGCGAATGAATTAGAATGGATCATACGAATGAGTAAGCATGGATCGTACGAATGAAATAGAATGGATTGTACGAATGAATTAGAATGGATTCGTACGAATGAATTAGAATGGATCATGTGAAAGAATTAGAATGGATTGTATGAATGAATTAGAATAGATCGTATGAATGAATTAGAATGGATCGTACGAATGAATTAGAATGGATCGTACGAATGAATTAGAATGGATACATTCGTGCGAATGAATTAGAATGGATACATTTGTGCGAAAGAATTAGAATAGATCGTATGAATGAATTAGAATGGATCCTATGAATGAATTAGAATGGATCGTGCGAATGAATTAGAATGGATAGTACGAATGAATTAGAATGGATCGTGCTAATGAATTAGAAATTATCGAACGAATGAATTAGCATGGATCGTGCTAATGAATTAGAATGGAACGTACGAATGAATTAGAATGGATCGTGTGAAAGAATTAGAATGGATTGTATGAATAAATTAGAATGAATTCGTACGATCCATTCGAATTCATTCGCACGATCCATTCTAATTCATTCATACGATCCATTCTAATTCATTCATACAATCCATTCTAATTCTTTCACACGATCCATTCTAATTCATTCGTAGGATCTATTCTAATTCATTCGTACAATCTATTCTATTTCATTCGTACAATCCATTCTAATTCCTTCGTACGAACCATTCTAATTCATTCGTACGATCTATTCTAATTCATTCGTACGATCCATTCTAATTCATTCGTACGATCCATTCTAATTCCTTCGTACGATCCATTCTAATTCATTCGTACGATCCATTCTAATTCATTCATACAATCCATTCTAATTCTTTCACACGATCCATTCTAATTCATTCGTACGATCCATTCGTACTATCCGTTCTAATCCACTCATACGATCCATTCTAATTCATTCATACGATCCATTCTAATTCATTTGCACAAAGGTATCCATTCTAATTCATTCGTACGATCCATTCGAATTCATTCACACGAATGTATCCATTCGTACGAATGAATTAGAATAGATTGTACGAATGAATTGGAATGGATCGTACGAATGAATTAGAATGGATCGTACGAAGTAATTAGAATGGATCGTACGAATGAATTAGAATGGATCGTACGAATGAATTAGAATAGATCGTACGAATGAATTAGAATAGATCGTACGAATAAATTAGAATGGATCGTACGAAGGAATTAGAATGGATCGTGCGAATGAATTAGAATGGATCGTACGAATGAATTAGAATGGATCGTACGAATGAACTAGATTGGATACATTCGTGCGAATGAATTAGAATGGATCGTACGAATGAATTAGAATGGATCATACGAATGAATTAGAATGGATCGTACGAATGGATTAGAATGGATCATACGAATGAATTAGAATGGATCGTGCGAATGAATTAGAATGGATCGAACGAATGAAGTAGAATGGATATATTCGAGCGAATGAATTAGAATAGATCGTAGGAATGAATTAGAATGGATTATACGAATGAATTAGAATGGATCATACGAACGAATTAGAATGGATAGTACGAATGAATTAGAATGGACTATATGAACGAATTAGAATGGATCGTGCGAATGAATTAGAATGGATACATTTGAGCGAATGAATTAGAATGGATCGTACGAATGAATTAGAATAGATCATAGGAATGAATTAGAATGGATCGTGCAAATGAATTAGAATGGATACATTCGTGCGAATGAATTAGAATGGATCGTGCGAATGAATTAGAATGGATCGTACGAATGAATTAGAATGGATATATTTGAACGAATAAATTAGAATGGATCATACGAATGAATTAGAATGGATCGTACGAATGAATTAGAATGGATAGTGCGAATGAATTAGAATGGATCGTACGAATGAATTAGAATTGATACATTCGTGCGAATGAATTAGAATGGATCATACGAATGAGTAAGAATGGATCGTACGAATGAAATAAAATGGATTATACAAATAAATTAGAATGGATACATTCGTGCGAATGAATTAGAATGGATCATATGTACGAATGAATTAGAAAGGATACATTCGTGCAAAAGAATTAGAATGGATCGTACGAATGAATTAGAATGGATCGTGCGAATCAATTAGAATGGATCGTACGAATGAATTAGAATGGATCGTACGAATGAACAAGAATGGATACATTCGTGCGAATGAATTAGAATGGATCGTACGAATGAATTAGAATGGATCGTACGAATGAATTAGAATGGATCTTACGAATGAATTAGAATGGATCATACGAATAAATTAGAATGGATCGTATGAATGGTTTAGAATGGATACATTCGTGCGAATGAATTAGAATGGATCGGACGAATGAATTAGAATGGATCGTACGAATGAATTAAAATGGATCAAATGAATGAATTAGAATGGTTACATTCATGCGAATGAATTAGAATGGATCGTACGAATGGATTAGAATGGATCGTACGAATGGATTATAATGGATACATTCGTGCGAATGAATTAGAATGTATCATACGAATGAGTAAGAATGGATCGTACGAATGAAATAGAATGGATTGTACGAATGAATTAGAATGGATCGTGCGAATGAATTGGAATGAATCGTACGAATGAATTAGAATGGATCGTGCTAATGAATTAGAATTGATCGTACGAATGAAATAGAATGGATTATACGAATGATTTAGAATGGATCGTACGAATGAATTAGAATGGATCGTACGAATGATTTAGAATGGATACATTCGTGCGAATGAATTAGAATGGATCATACGAATGAGTAAGCATGGATCGTACGAATGAAATAGAATGGATTGTACGAATGAATTAGAATGGATTCGTACGAATGAATTAGAATGGATCATGTGAAAGAATTAGAATGGATTGTATGAATGAATTAGAATAGATCGTATGAATGAATTAGAATGGATCGTACGAATGAATTAGAATGGATCGTACGAATGAATTAGAATGGATACATTCGTGCGAATGAATTAGAATGGATACATTTGTGCGAAAGAATTAGAATAGATCGTATGAATGAATTAGAATGGATCCTATGAATGAATTAGAATGGACCGTGCGAATGAATTAGAATGGATAGTACGAATGAATTAGAATGGATCGTGCTAATGAATTAGAAATTATCGAACGAATGAATTAGCATGGATCGTGCTAATGAATTAGAATGGAACGTACGAATGAATTAGAATGGATCGTGTGAAAGAATTAGAATGGATTGTATGAATAAATTAGAATGAATTCGTACGATCCATTCGAATTCATTCGCACGATCCATTCTAATTCATTCATACGATCCATTCTAATTCATTCATACAATCCATTCTAATTCTTTCACACGATCCATTCTAATTCATTCGTAGGATCTATTCTAATTCATTCGTACAATCTATTCTATTTCATTCGTACGATCCATTCTTACTCATTCGTATGATTCATTCTAATTCATTCGGACGAATGTATCCATTCTAATTTATTCGTACGATCCATTCTAATTCATTCGTACGATCGATTCTAATTCATTCGTACGATCCATTCTAATTCATTCGTCCGATCCATTCTAATTCATTCGTATGAATGTATCCATTCTAATTCATTCGTATGATCCATTCTAATTCATTCGTACGATCCATTCTAATTCATTCGTAAGATCCATTCTAATTCATTCGTACGATCTATTCTAATTCATTCGTACGATCCATTCTAATTCATTCGCACGAATGTATCCATCCTAGTTCATTCGTACAATCCATTCTAATTCATTCATACAATCCATTCTTATTCATTCGCACGAATGTATCCATTCTAATTTAATCGTACGATCAGTTCTAATTCATTCACAAAATCTATTCTAATTCAATTATACGATCCATTCTAATTCATTCACACGAATGTATCCATTCTAATTCATTCATACGATCCATTCTAATTCATTCATACGATCCATTCTAATTCACTCATACGATCCATTCTAATACATTCATACGATCCATTCTAATTCATTTGCACGAATATATCCATTCTAATTCATTCGTACGATCCATTCTAATTCCTTCGTACGATCCATTCTAATTCATTCGTACGATCTATTCTAATTCATTCGTACGATCCATTCTAATTCATTCGTACGATCCATTCTAATTCCTTCGTACGATCCATTCTAATTCAATTGTACGATCCATTCTAATTCATTCATACAATCCATTCTAATTCTTTCACACGATCCATTCTAATTCATTCGTACGATCCATTCTAATTCATTCGTGCAATCCATTCTATTTCATTCGTACGATCCATTCTTACTCATTCGTACGATCCATTATAATTCATTCACACGAATGTATCCATTCGTACGAATGAATTAGAATAGATTGTACGAATGAATTAGAATGGATCGTACGAATGAATTAGAATGGATCGTACGAAGGAATTAGAATGGATCGTACAAATGAATTAGAATGGATCGTACGAATGAATTAGAATAGATCGTACGAATGAATTAGAATGGATCGTACGAAGGAATTAGAATGGATCGTACGAATGAATTAGACTGGATCGTACGAATGAATTTGAATGGATATATTTGTGCGAATGAATCTAAATGGATTGTCTGAATGAATTACAATGGATCATACGAATGAATTAGAATGGATCGTACGAATGAATTAGAATAGCTCATACGAATGAATTAGAATGAATCATATGAATGAATTAGAATGGTTATATTCGTGCGAATGAATTTGAATAGATCGTACGAATGAATTAGAATGGATAGTAAGAATAAATTAGAATGGATCGTGGGAATGAATTAGAATGGATCGTACGAATGAATTAGAATGGATCCACCGAATGAGTTAGAACGGATCATACGAATGAATTAGAATGGATTGTACGAATGAATTAGAATGGATTGTGCGAATGAATTAGAATGGATCGTATGAATGAATAAGAATGGATCGTACGAATGAATTAGAATGGATCGTGCGAATGAATTATCATGAATCGTACGAATGTATTAGAATGGATCGTACGAATGAATTAGAATGAATCATACGATCCATTCTAATTCAATCGTCCGATCCATTCTAATTCATTCACATGAATGTATCCATTCTAATTCATTCGTACAATCCATTCTATTTCATTCGTACGATCCATTCTTACTCATTCGTATGATCCATTCTAATTCATTCGTACGATCCATTCTAATTCATTCGTACGATCCATTCTAATTCATTCGCACGATCCATTCTAATTCATTCATACGATCCATTCTAATTCATTCATACGATCCATTCTAATTCATTCCTACAATCAATTCTATTCATTCGTCCGATCCATTCTAATTCATTCATACGATCCATTCTATTCGAATGGATCATGCGATCCATTCGAATTTATTTGCATGATCCATTCTAATTCATTCATACGATCCATTCTAATTCATTCCTACAATGCATTCTAATTCTTTCGCACGATCCATTCTAATTCATTCATACAATCCATTCTAATTCATTCGTACGGTCCATTCTAATTCACTCATACGATCCATTCTAATACATTCATACGATCCATTCTAATTCATTTGCACGAATATATCCATTCTAATTCATTCGTACGATCCATTCTAATTCCTTCGTACGATCCATTCTAATTCCTTCGTACGATCCATTCTAATTCATTCATACGATCCATTCTAATTCATTCGTACGATCCATTCTAATTCATTCGTACGATCCATTCTAATTCCTTTGTACGATCCATTCTAATTCATTCATACAATCCATTCTAATTCTTTCACACGATCCATTCTAATTCATTCGTACGATCCATTCTAATTCATTCGTGCAATCCATTCTATTTCATTTGTACGATCCATTCTTACTCATTCGTACGATCCATTCTAATTCATTCGTACGATCCATTCTAATTCATTCATACGATCTATTCTAATTCATTCATACATTCCATTCTAATTCTTTCACACGATCCATTCTAATTCATTTGTACGATCCATTCTAATTCATTCGCACAATCTATTCAATTTCATTCGTACGATCCATTCTTACTCATTGGTACGATCCATTCTAATTCATTCGCACGAATGTATCCATTCTAATTCATTCGTACGAATCCATTCTAATTCATTCGTACAATCTATTCTATTTCATTCGTACGATCCATTCTTACTCATTCGTATGATCCATTCTAATTCATTCGGACGAATGTATCCATTCTAATTTATTCGTACGATCTATTCTAATTCATTCGTAAGATCCATTCTAATTCATTCGTACGATCCATTCTAATTCATTCGTACGATCCATTCTAATTCATTCGCACGAATGTATCCATTCTAGTTCATTCGTACGATCCATTCTAATTCATTCGTACGATCCATTCTAATTCATTCGTACGATCCATTCTAATTCATTCGTATGATCCATTCTAATTCATTCATACGATCCATTCTAATTCATTCGTACGATCCATTCTAATTCATTCGCACAAATGTATCCATTCTAATTCATTCGTACGATCCATTCTAATTCATTCGCACGATCCATTCTAATTCATTCGTACGATCCATTCTAATTCTTTCACACTATCCATTCTAATTCATTCGTACGATCCATTGTAATTCATTCGCACGATCCATTCTAATTCTTTCGTCCGATCCATTCTAATTCATTCATACGATCCATTCTAATTCATTCGTACGATCCATTCTAATTCATTCGCACAAATGTATCCATTCTAATTCATTCGTACGATCCATTCTAATTCATTCGCACTATCCATTCTAATTCATTCGTACGATCCATTCTAATTCATTCGTACGATCCATTCTAATTCATTCGTACGATCCATTCTAATTAATTCGTATGATCCATTCTAATTCATTCGTACGATCCATTCAAATTCATTCATACAATCCATTCTAATTCATTCGCACGAATGTATCCATTCTAATTAATTCGTACGATCCATTCTAATTCATTCGTATGATCTATTCTTATTCATTCGCACGATCCAGCCTAATTGATTCGCACGATCCATTCTAATTCATTCATACGATCCATTCTAATTCATTCGTACGATCCATTCTAATTCCTTCGTACGATCCATTCTAATTCATTCGTACGATCTATTCTAATTCATTCGTACGATCCATTCTAATTCATTCGCACGATCCATTCTAATTCATTCATAGGATCCTTTCTAATTCATTCATACGATCTATTCTAATTCTTTCGCACAAATGTATCCATTCTAATTCATTCACACGAATGTATCTATTCTAATTCATTCGTACGATCCATTCTAATTCATTCGTACGATCCATTCTAAATCATTCGTACGATCCATTCTAATTCATTCATACGATCTATTCTAATTCATTCATACAATCCATTCTAATTCTTTCACACGATCCATTCTAATTCATTCGCACGATCCATTCTAATTCATTCGCACGAATGTATCCATTCTAATTCATACGATCGTGTGAATGAATTAGAATGGATACATTCGTGCGAATGAATTAGAATGGATCATACGAATGAGTAAGAATGGATCGTACGAATGAAATAGGATGGATTGTACGAATGAATTAGAATGGATCGTACAAATGAATTAGAATGGATCGTACGAATGAATTAGAATGGATCCTACGAATGAATTAGAATGGATCGTGTGAAAGAATTAGAATGGATTGTATGAATGAATAAGAATAGATCGTACGAATGAATTAGAATGGATCGTACGAATGAATTAGAATGGATCGTACGAATGAATTAGAATGGATACATTCGTGCGAATGAATTACAATGGATACATTCGTGCGAAAGAATTAGAATAGATCGTATGAATGAATTAGAATGGATCCTATGAATGAATTAGAATGGATCGTGCGAATGAATTAGAATGGATCGTACGAATGAATTAGAATAGATCATACGAATGAATTAGAATGGATCGTACGAAGGAATTAGAATGGATCGTACGAATGAATTAGAATTAGAATGGATCGTACGAATGAATTAGAATGGATCTTACGAATGAATTAGAATGGATCGTTCGAATGAATTAGAATGGATCGTACGAATAAATTAGAATGGATACATTCGTCCGAATGAATTAGAATGGATCATACGAATGAGTAAGAATGGATCGTGCGAATGAATTGGAATGGATCGTACTAATGAATTAGAATGGATACATTTGTGCGAATGAATTAGAATGGATCGTACGAATGAATTAGAATGGATCGTATGAATGAATTAGAATGGATCGTACGAATAAATTAGAATGGATCGTGCGAATGAATTAGAATGGATCGTACGAATGAATTAGAATAGATCGTACGAATGAACTAGAATGGATACATTCGTGCGAATGAATTAGAATGGATCGTACGAATGAATTAGAATGGATCGTACGAATGAATTAGAATGGATCTTACGAATGAATTAGAATGGATCGTACGAATGAATTAGAATGGATCGTACGAATGAATTAGAATGGATACATTCGTGCGAATGAATTAGAATGGATCGGACGAATGAATTAGAATGGATCGTACGAATGAATTAGAATGGATCGTACGAATGAATTAGAATGGATCGTGCGAATGAATTAGAATGGATCGTGTGAATGAATTAGAATGGATTGTATGAATGAATTAGAATGGATCGTACGAATGAATTAGAATGGATCTTACGAATGAATTAGAATGGATCGTACGAATGAATTAGAATGGATCGTACGAATTAATTAGAATGGATACATTCGTGCGAATGTATTAGAATGGATCGTGCACGAATGTATCCATTCTAATTCATTCGTACGATCCATTCTAATTCATTAATATGATCCATTCTAATTCATTCGTACGATCCATTCTAATTCATATGCACAAAGGTATCCATTCTAATCCATTCGTAGGATCCATTCTAATCCATTCGTACGATCCATTCTAATTCATTCGTACGATCCATTCTAATTCATTCGCTCGAATGTATCCATTCTAATCCATTCGTACGATCCATTCTAATCCATTCGTACGATCCATTCTAATTCATTCGCATGAATGTAACCATTCTAATTCATTCATTTGATCCATTCTAATTCATTCGTACGATCCATTCTAATTCATTCGTCCGATCCATTCTAATTCATTCGCACAAATGTATCCATTCTAATTCATTCAAACGATCTATTCTAATTCATTCGTACGATCCATTCTAATTCATTCGCACAAATGTATCCATTCTAATTCATTCGTACGATCCATTCTAATTCATTCGCACGATCCATTCTAATTCATTCGTATGATCCATTCTAATTCTTTCACACGATCCATTCTAATTCATTCGTACGATCCATTCTAATACATTCATACAATCCATTCTAATTCATTTGCACGAATATATCCATTCTAATTCATTCGTACGATCCATTCTAATTCCTTCGTACGATCCATTCTAATTCATTCGTACGATCTATTCTAATTCATTTGTACGATCCATTCTAATTCATTCGCACGATCCATTCTAATTCCTTCGTACGATCCATTCTAATTCATTCGTACGATCCATTCTAATTCATTCATACAATCCATTCTAATTCTTTCACAAGATCTATTCTAATTCATTCGTAGGATCCATTCTAATTCATTCGTACAATCTATTCTATTTCATTCGTACGATCCATTCTTACTCATTTGTATGATCCATTCTAATTCATTTGCACGAATATTTCCATTCTAATTCATTCATACGATCCATTCTAATTCCTTCGTACGATCCATTCTAATTTATTCGTACGATCTATTCTAATTCATTCGCACGATCCATTCTAATTCATTCGTACGATCCATTCTAATTCTTTCACATGATCCATTCTAATTCATTCGTACGATCCATTCTAATTCATTCGTGCAATCCATTCTATTTCATTCGTACGATCCATTCTTACTTATTCGTACGATCCATTCTAATTCATTCACACGAATGTATCCATTCGTATGAATGAATTAGAATAGATCGTACGAATGAATTAGAATGGATCGTACGAATGAATTAGAATGAATCGTACGAAGGAATTAGAATGGATCGTACGAATGAATTAGAATAGATCGTACGAATGAATTAGAATGGATCGTACGAAGGAATTAGAATGGATCGTACGAATGAATTAGAATGGATATATTCGTGCAAATGAATTAGAATGGATCGTATGAATGTATTAGAATGGATCGTATGAGTGAATTAGAATGGATCGTACGAATGAATTAGAATGGATTGTATGAATGAATTAGAATGGATAGTACGAATGAATTAGAATGGATCATACGAATTAATTAGAATGGATCGTATGAATGAATTAGAATGGATCGTACGAATGAATTAGAATGGATACATTCGTGCGAATGAATTAGAATGGATTGTGCGAATGAATAAGAACAGATCGTGCGAATGAATTAGAATGGATCGTACAAATGAATTAGAATGGATCGTGCGAATGAATTAGAATGGATCGTACGAATGAATTAGAATGGATACATTTGTACGAATGAATTAGAATGGATCGTACGAATGAATTAGAATGGATAGTATGAATGAATTAGAATGGATCGTACGAATGAATTAGAATGGATCGTGCGAATGAATTAGAATGGATCGTACGAATGAATTAGAATGGATCGTGTGAAAGAATTAGAATGGATCGTACGAATGAATTTGAATGGATCGTGCGAATGAATTAGAATGGATCGTACGAATGAATTAGAATGGATACATTTGTGCGAATGAATTAGAATGGATCGTACGAATGAATTAGAATGGATCGTTTGAATGAATTAGAATGGATCGTACAAATGAATTAGAATGGATCGTGCAAATGAATTAGAATGGATCATACGAATGAATTAGAATGGATCGTACGAATGAACTAGAATGGATACATTCGTGTGAATGAATTAGAATGGATCGTACGAATGAATTAGAATGGATCGTACGAATGAATTAGAATGGATCTTATGAATGAATTAGAATGGATCGTACGAATGAATTAGAATGGATCTTACGAATGAATTAGAATGGATCGTACGAATGAATTAGAATGGATCGTACGAATGAATTAGAATGGATCTTACCAATGAATTAGAATGGATCGTACGAATAAATTAGAATGGATCGTATGAATGGTTTAGAATGGATACATTCGTGCGAATGAATTATAATGGATCGGACGAATGAATTAGAATGGATCGTACGAATGAATTAGAATGGATCAAATGAATGAATTAGAATGGTTACATTCAAGCGAATGAATTAGAATGGATCGTACGAATGGATTAGAATGGATCGTACGAATGGATTAGAATGGATACATTCGTGCGAATGAATTAGAATGGATACATTCGTGCGAAAGAATTAGAATAGATCGTATGAATGAATTAGATTGGATCCTATGAATGAATTAGAATGGATCGTGCGAATGAATTAGAATGGATCGTACGAATTAATTAGAATGGATCGTGCTAATGAATTAGAATTGATCGAACGAATGAATTAGCATGGATCGTGCTAATGAATTAGAATGGAACGTACGAATGAATTAGAATGGATCGGGTGAAAGAATTAGAATGGATTGTATGAATGAATTAGAATGAATTCGTACGATCCATTCGAATTCATTCGCACGATCCATTCTAATTCATTCATACGATCCATTCTAATTCATTCATCCAATCCATTCTAATTATTTCACACGATCCATTCTAATTCATTCGTAGGATCCATTCTAATTCATTCGTACAATCTATTCTATTTCATTCGTACGATCCATTCTTACTCATTTGTATGATCCATTCTAATTCATTCGGACGAATGTATCCACTCTAATTTATTCGTACGATCCATTCTAATTCATTCGTACGATCCATTCTAATTCATTCGTCCGATCCATTCTAATTCATTCGCACGAATGTATCCATTCTAATTCATTCGTACGATCCATTCTAATTCATTCGTAAGATCGTGTATTCGTAAGATCGTGCTAATGAATTAGAATTGATCGAACGAATGAATTAGCATGGATCGTGCATTCGTACGATCAATTCTAATTCATTCGTAAGATCCATTCTAATTCATTCGTACGATCCATTCTAATTCATTCGTACGATCCATTCTAAATCATTCGCATGAATGTAACTATTCTTATTCATTTATTTGATCCATTCTAATTCATTCGTACGATCCATTCTAATTCATTAGCACGATCCATGCTAATTCATTTGTTCGATCAATTCTAATTCAATAGCACGATCCATTCTAATTCATTCGTACGATCCATTCTAATTCATTCGCACGATCCATTCTAATTCATTCATAGGATCCATTCTAATTCATTCATACGATCTATTCTAATTCTTTCGCACGAATGTATCCATTCTAATTCATTCGCACGAATGTATCCATTCTAATTCATTCGTACGATCCATTCTAATTCATTCGCACAATCCATTCTAATTCATTCATACGATCAATTCTAATTCATTCGCACGAATGTATCCATTCTAATTCATTCGTACGATCCATTCTAATTCATTCATAGGATCCATTCTAATTCATTCATACAATCCATTCTAATTCATTCGCACGAATGTATCCATTCTTATTTATTCGTACAATCAGTTCTAATTCATTCACAAAATCTATTCTAATTCATTTATACGATCCATTCTAATTCATTCACACGAATGTATCCATTCTAATTCATTCGTACGATCCATTCTTACTCATTCGTACGATCCATTCTAATTCATTCACACGAATGTATCCATTCGTACGAATGAATCCATTCGTACGAATGAATTAGAAGAGATTGTACGAATGAATTAGAATGGATCGTATGAATGAATTAGAATGGATCGTACGAAGGAATTAGAATGGATCGTACGAATGAATTAGAATGGATCGTACGAATGAATTAGAATAGATCGTACGAATGAATTAGAATGGATCGTACGAAGGAATTAGAATGGATCGTACGAATAAATTAGAATGGATATATTCGTGCAAATGAATTAGAATGGATCATACGAATGAGTAAGAATGGATCGTACGAATGAAATACGTACGAATGAATTAGAATAGATTTTGTGAATGAATTAGAACTGATCATACGAATGAATTAGAATGGATACATTCGTGCGAATGAATTAGAATGGATTGTATGAATGAATTAGAATGGATCCTATGAATGAATTAGAATGGATCGTACGAATGAATTAGAATGGATACATTCGTGCGAATGAATTAGAATTGATCGTACGAATGAATTAGAATGGATCGTACGAATGAAATAGAATGGATTGCACGAATGAATTAGAATGGATCGTACGAATGAATTAGAATGATCGTGTGAAAGAATTAGAATGGATTGTATGAATGAATTAGAATGGATCGTATGAATGAATTAGAATGGATCGTATGAAGGAATTAGAATGGATCGTATGAATGAATTAGAATGGATCGTACAAATGAATTAGAATGGATCGTATGAATGAATTAGAATGGATCGTGCGAATGAATTAGAATGGATCGTACGAATGAATTAGAATGGATCAAATAAATGAATTAGAATGGTTACATTCATGCGAATGAATTAGAATGGATCGTACGAATGGATTAGAATGGATCGTACGAATGGATTAGAATGGATACATTCCAGCGAATGAATTAGAATGGATCGTACGAATGAATTATAATGGATCGTACGAATGGATTAGAATGGATCCTACGAATGGATTAGAATGGATACCTTTGTGCATATGAGTTAGAATGGATCATACGAATGAATTAGAATGGATCATATTAATGAATTAGAATGGATCGTACGAATGAATTAGAATGGATCGTGTGAAAGAATTAGAATGCATTGTATGAATGAATTAGAATGGATTATATGAATGAATTAGAATGGATCGTGCGAATAAATTCGAATGGATCGCATGATCCATTCGAATAGAATGGATCGTATGAATGAATTAGAATGGATCGGGCGAATGAATTAGAATGGATTGTAGGAATGAATTAGAATGGATCGTATGAATGAATTAGAATGGATCGTATGAATGAATTAGAATGGATCGTGCGAATGAATTAGAATGGATCGTACGAATGAATTAGAATGGATCGTACGAATGAATTAGAATAGATCATACGAATGAGTAAGAATGGATCGTACGAATGAAATAGAATGGATTGTACGAATGAATTAGAATGGATACATTCGTGCGAATGAATTAGAATGGATCGTACGAATGAATTAGAATGGATCGTACGAATGAATTAGAATGCATCGTACGAAAGAATTAGAATGGATATATTCGTGCGAATGAATTAGAATGGATCGTACGAATGAATTAGACTGGATCGTACGAATGAATTTGAATGGATACATTTGTGCGAATGAATCTAAATGGATTGTATGAATGAATTACAATGGATCGTACGAATGAATTAGAATGGATCGTACGAATGAATTAGAATGGATCAAATGAATGAATTAGAATGGTTACATTCATGCAAATGAATTAGAATGGATCGTACGAATGGATTAGAATGGATCGTATGAGTGAATTAGAATGGATACGAAGGAATTAGAATGGATCGTACGAAGGAATTAGAATAGATCATAGGAATGAAATAGAATGGATCGTACGAAGGAATTAGAATGGATCGTTCCAAGGAATTAGAATGCATTCGTATGATCCATCTAATTCATTCGGACGAATGTATCCATTCTAATTTATTCGTACGATCCATTCTAATTCATTCGTATGATCCATTCTAATTCATTCGTACGATCCATTCTTACTCATTCGTATGATCCATTCTAATTCATTCGTATGATCCATTCTAATTCATTCGCACGAATGTATCCATTCCATTCGTACGATCCATTCATACGATCCATTCTAATTCATTCATACAATCCATTCTAATTCTTTCACACGATCCATTCTAATTCATTCGTGCGATCCATTCTAATTCATTTGCATGGATCGTGCTAATGAATTAGAATGGAATATACGAATGAATTAGAATGGATCGTAGAATGGATCGTATGAATGAATTAGAATGAATTAGAATGGATCGTACGAATGAATTAGAATGGATCGTACGAATGAATTAGAATAGATCGTATGAATGAATTAGAATGGATCGTGTGAAAGAATTAGAATGGATTGTATGAATGAATTAGAATGGATCGCACGATCCATTCTAATTCATTCATACGATCCATTCTAATTCATTCGCGAATGTATCCATTCTAATTCATTCGTACGATCCATTCTAATTCATTCGTACGATCCATTCTAATTCATTCGTACGATCCATTCTAATTCCTTCGTACGATCCGTTCTAATTCATTCGTAAGATCCATTCTAATTCATTCGTACGATCCATTCTAATTCATTCGTACGAATTCTAATTCATTCTAATCCATTCTAATTCATTCGTACAATCTATTCTAATTCATTCGTGCAATCCATTCTATTTCATTCGTACGATCCATTCTAATTCATTTGTACGATCCATTCTAATTCATTCGTACAATCCATTCTATTTCATTCATACGATCCATTCTTACTCATTCGTATGATCCATTCTATATCATTAGCACGATCCATTCTAATTCATTCGTACGATCCATTCTAATTCATTCGCACGATCCATTCTAATTCATTCGTACGATCCATTCTAATTCTTTCACACGATCCATTCTAATTCATTCGTACGATCCATTCTAATTCATTCATACGATCTATTCTAATTCATTCGTACGATCGATTCTAATTCATTCGTACGATCCATTCTAATTCATTCGCACGATCCATTCTAATTCATTCATAGGATCCATTCTAATTCATTCATACGATCTATTCTAATTATTTCGCACGAATGTATCCATTCTAATTCATTCGCACGAATGTATCCATTCTAATTCATTCGTACGATCTATTCTAATTCATTCGTACGATCCATTCTAATTCATTCGTACGATCCATTCTAATTCCTTCGTACGATCTATTTTAATTCATTCGCACAATCCATTCTAATTCATTCATACAATCCATTCTAATTCATTCGTATGATCCATTCTAACTCATTCGGTGGATCCATTCTAATTCATTCGTACGATCCATTCTAATTCATTCCCACAATCCATTCTAATTTATTCGTACGATCAATTCTAATTCATTCGTACGATCCATTCTAATTCATTCGTACGATCCATTCTAATTCCTTGGTACGATCCATTCTAATTCATTCGCACGAATGTATCCATTCTAGTTCATTCATACGATCCATTCTAATTCATTCGTACGATCCACTCTAATTCATTTGCACGATCCATTATAATTCATTCGTACAATACATTCTATTTCATTCGTACGATCTATTCTTACTCATTCATATGATCCATTATGGATACATTCGTGCGAATGAATTAGAATGGATCATACGAATGAGTAAGAATGGATCGTACGAATGAAATAGAATGGATTGTGCGAATGAATTAGAATGGATCGTAGAAGGGATCAGAATAGATCGTGTGAAAGAATTAGAATGGATCGTATGAATAAATTAGAATGGATTGTGCGAATGAATTCGAATGGATCGTACGAATTCATTCTAATTCATTCATACAATCCATTCTAATTCTTTCAGATGATCTATTCTGATCCATTCTACGATCCATTCTAATTCATTCGCACAATCCATTCTATTTCATTCGTACGATCCATTCTTACTCATTCGTATGATCCATTCTAATTCATTCGCACGAATGTATCCATAATGGATCATACGAATGAGTAAGAATGGATCGTACAAATGAAATAAGTACGAATGAATTAGAATGGATCGTACGAATAAATTAGAATGGATACATTCGTGCGAATGAATTAGAATGGATACATTCGTGCGAAAGAATTAGAATAGATCGTATGAATGAATTAGAATGGATCGTATGAATGAATTAGAATGGATCGTGCGAATGAATTAGAATAGATCGTACGAATGAATTAGAATAGATCGTACGAATGAATTAGAATGGATCGTACGAAGGAATTAGAATGGATCGTACGAATGAATTAGAATGGATATATTCGTGCAAATGAATTAGAATGGATCGTGCGAATGAATTAGAATAGATCTTACGAATGAATTAGAATGGATCGTACGAATGAATTAGAATAGATCTTACGAATGAATTAAAATGGATCGTACGAATGAATTAAAATGGATCGTACGAATGAATTAGAATGGATACATTCGCCGAATGAATTAGAATGGATCGGACGAATGAATTAGAATGGATCGTACGAATGAATTAGAATGGATCAAATGAATGAATTAGAATGGTTACATTCATGCGAATGAATTAGAATGGATCGTACGAATGAATTAGAATGGATCGTATGAATAAATTAGAATGGATGTTACGAATGAATTAGAATGGATCAAATTAATGAATTAGAATGGTTACATTCATGCGAATGAATTAGAATGGATCGTACGAATGGATTAGAATGGATCGTACGAATGGATTAGAATGGATACATT
Organism: Chamaelirium japonicum; assembly: GCA_947650365.1. Lineage (NCBI taxonomy): Eukaryota > Viridiplantae > Streptophyta > Magnoliopsida > Liliales > Melanthiaceae > Chamaelirium > Chamaelirium japonicum. The sequence continues at coordinate 529,832 of CANTAL010000105.1, forward strand.
CGAGCGTACGATCCATTCTAATTCATTCGTGCGATCCATTCTAATTTATTCGCACGAATGTATCCATTCTAATTCATTCGTACGATCCATTCTAATTCATTCGTACGATCCATTCTAATTCATTCATAAGATCCATTCTAATTCATTCGTACGATCCATTCTAATTCATTCGTACGATCCATTCTAATTCATTCGCACGAATGTATCCATTCTAGTTCATTCGTACGATCCATTCTAATTCATTCGTACGATCCATTCTAATTCATTCGCACGATCCATTCTAATTCATTCGTACGATCCATTCTAATTCATTCATACGATCCATTCTAATTCATTCGTACGATCCATTCTAATTCATTCGCACAAATGTATCCATTCTAATTCATTCGTACGATCCATTCTAATTCATTCGCACGATCCATTCTAATTCATTCGTAAAATCCATTCTAATTCATTCGCAAGATCCATTCTAATTCAATCGTACGATCCATTCTAATTCATTCGTACGATCCATTCTAATTCATTCGCACAAATGTATCCATTCTAATTCATTCGTACGATCCATTCTAATTCATTCGTACGATCCATTCTAATTCATTCGTATGATCCATTCTAATAATTCGTACGATCCATTCTAATTCATTCGCACGAATGTATCCATTCTAATTCATTCGTACAATCCATTCTATTTCATTCGTACGATCCATTTTTACTCATTCGTATGATCCATTCTAATACATTCGTACGATTCATGCTAATTCATTCGCACGATCCATTCTAATTCATTCGTACGATCCATTCTTATTCATTCATACGATCCATTCTAATTCATTCGCACAATCCCTTCTAATCCATTCTAATCCATTCTAATTCATTTGTAAGATCCATTCTAATTCATTCGTACGATCCATTCTAATTCATTCATACAATCCATTCTAATTCTTTCACACGATCCATTCTAATTCATTCGTACGATCCATTCTAAATCATTCGTGCAATCCATTCTATTTCATTCGTATGATCAATTCTAATTCATTAGAATGGATCGTACGAATGAATTTGAATGGATCATATTAATGAATTAGAATGGATCGTACGAATGAATTAAAATGGATCGTACGAACAAATTAGAATGGATCGTACGAAGGAATTAGAATGGATCGTACGAATGAATTAGAATGGATATATTCGTGCAAATGAATTTGAATGGATCGTATGAATGAATTAGAATGGATCGTACGAATGAATTAGAATGGATATATTCGTGCAAATGAATTAGAATGGATCGTATGAATGTATTAGAATGGATCGTATGAGTGAATTAGAATGGATCGTACGAATGAATTAGAATGGATCGTACGAATGAATTAGAATGGATCGTGTGAAAGAATTAGAATGGATTGTATGAATGAAATAGAATAGATCGTATGAATGAATTAGAATGGATCGTACGAATGAATTAGAATGGATCGTACGAATGAATTTGAATGGATACATTTGTGCGAATGAATCTAAATGGATTGTATGAATGAATTACAATGGATCGTACGAATGAATTAGAATGGATCGTACGAATGAATTAGAATAGCTCATACGAATGAATTAGAATGAATCATATGAATGAATTAGAATGGTTACATTCGTGCGAATGAATTATAATAGATCGTACGAATGAATTAGAATGGATCGTACGAATAAATTAGAATGGATCGTGGGAATGAATTAGAATGGATCGTACGAATGAATAAGAATGGATCCACCGAATGAGTTAGAATGGATCATACGAATGAATTAGAATGGATTGTACGAATGAATTAGAATGGATTGTGCGAATGAATTAGAATGGATCGTATGAATGAATAAGAATGGATCGTACGAATGAATTAGAATGGATCGTGCGAATGAATTAGCATGAATCGTACGAATGTATTAGAATGGATCGTACGAATGAATTAGAATGAATCGTACGATCCATTCTAATTCAATTGTCCGATCCATTCTAATTCATTCGCATGAATGTATCCATTCTAATTCATTCGTACAATCCATTCTGTTTTATTCGTACGATCCATTCTTACTCATTCGTATGATCCATTCTAATTCATTCGTATGATCCATTCTAATTCATTCGTACGATCCATTCTAATTCATTCATACGATCCATTCTAATTCATTCGCACGATCCATTCCAATTCATTCATACGATCCATTCTAATTCATTCCTACAATCCATTCTAATTCATTCGCTCGATCCATTCTAATTCATTCATACGATCCATTCTATTCGAATGGATCATGCGATCCATTTGAATTCATTCGCACGATCCATTCTAATTCATTCATACGATCCATTCTAATTCATTCATACAATGCATTCTAATTCTTTCGCACGATCCATTCTAATTCATTCATACGATCCATTCTAATTCATTCGTACGATCCATTCTAATTCACTCATACTATCCATTCTAATTCATTTGCACGAATATATCCATTCTAATTCATTCGTACGATCAATTCTAATTCCTTCGTACGATCCATTCTAATTCCTTCGTACGATCCATTCTAATTCCTTCGTATGATCCATTCTATTTCATTCGTATGATCCATTCTAATTCCTTCGTACGATCCATTCTAATTCCTTCGTATCCATTCTAATTCATTCATACAATCCATTGTAATTTATTCGCACGAATGTATCCATTCTAATTCATTTGCACGATCGATTCTAATTCATTCCTATGATCTATTCTAATTCATTCGTACGATCCATTCTAATCCATTATAATCCATTCTTTCATACGATCCATTCTAATTCATATGCACAAAGGTATCCATTCTAATCCATTCTTAGGATCCATTCTAATCCATTCGTACGATACATTCTAATTCATTCGTACGATCCATTCTAATTCATTCGTCCGATCCATTCTAATTCATTCACACAAATGTATCCATTCCAATTCATTCGTACGATCCATTCTAATTCATTCGTACGATCCATTCTAATTCATTCGCACGAATGTACATTCCTGCGAATGAATTAGAATGGATCGTACGAATAGATTAGAATGGATCGTATGAGTGAATTAGAATGGATACGAAGGAATTAGAATGGATCGTACGAAGGAATTAGAATGGATCATACGAATGAAATAGAATGGATCGTACGAATGAAATAGAATGGATCGTACGAAGGAATTAGAATGCATTCGTATGATCCATTCTAATTCATTCGGACGATCCATTCTAATTCATTCATACGATTTATTCTAATTCATTCGCACGAATATATCCATTCTAATTCTTTCGTACGATGCATTCTAATTCATTCGTTCGATCAATTCTAAGTCATTAGCACGATCCATTCTAATTCATTCGTACAATCCATTCTAATTCATTCGCACGATCCATTCTAATTCATTCATAGGATCCATTAGAATTCATTCATACGATCTATTCTAATTCTTTCGCACGAATGTATCCATTCTAATTCATTCGCACGAATGTATCCATTCTAATTCATTCGTACGAATCCATTCTAATTCATTCGTACAATCTATTCTATTTCATTCGTACGATCCACTCTAGTTCATTCGTACGATCCATTCTAATTCATTCGTACGATCCACTCTAATTCATTCATATGATCCATTCTAATTAATTCGTATGATCCATTCTAATTCATTCGTACGATCCATTCTAATTCATTCATACAATCCATTCTAATTCATTCGCACGAATGTATCCATTCTAATTAATTTGTACGATCCATTCTAATTCATTCGTATTATCCATTCTTATTCATTCGCACGATCCAGTCTAATGGATTCGCACGATCCATTCTAATTCATTCACATGAATGTATCCATTCTAATTCATTCATACGATCCATTCTAATTCATTCGTACGATCCATTCTAATTCATTCGCAAAAATGTATCCATTCTAATTCATTCGTACGATCCATTCTAATTCATTCGTACGATCAGTTCTAATTCGTTCACAAAATCTATTCTAATTCATTCATACGATCCATTCTAATTCATTCACACGATCCATTCTAATTCATTCGTACGATCCATTCTAATTCTTTCACACGATCCATTCTAATTCATTCGTACGATCCATTCTAATTCATTCGCACGATCCATTCTAATTCATTCGTAGGATCCATTCTAATTCATTCATACGATTCATTCTAATTCATTCGTACGATCCATTCTAATTCATTCGCACAAAATGTATCCATTCTAATTCATTCGTACGATCCATTCTAATTCATTCGTAAGATCCATTCTAATTCATTCATACGATCCATTCTAATTCATTCGTACGATCCATTCTAATTCATTCGCACGAATATATCCATTCTAGTTCATTCGTACGATCCATTCTAATTCATTCATACGATCCATTCTAATTCATTCGCACGATCCATTCTAATTCATTTGTACGATCCATTCTAATTCATTCATACGATCCATTCTAATTCATTCGTACGATCCATTCTAATTCATTCGCACAAATGTATCCATTCTAATTCATTCTTACGATCCATCCTAATTCATTCGCACGATCCATTCTAATTCATTCGTACGATCCATTCTAATTCTTTCACACAATCCATTCTAATTCATTCGTACGATCCATTCTAATTCATTCGCATGATCCATTCTAATTCATTCGTACGATCCATTCTAATTCATTCATACGATCCATTCTAATTCATTCGTACGATCCATTCTAATTCATTCGCACAAATGTATCCATTTTAATTCATTCGTACGATCCATTCTAATTCATTCGCACGATCCATTCTAATTTATTCGTACGATCCATTCTAATTCATTCGTACGTTCCATTCTAATTCATTCGTATGATCCATTCTAATTCATTCGTACGATCCATTCTAATTCATTCGTACGATCCATTCTAATTCATTCATACAATCCATTCTAATTCATTCGCACGAATGTATCCATTCTAATTAATTCGTACGATCCATTCTAATTCATTCGTATGATCTATTCTTATTCATTCGCATGATCCAGTCTAATTGATTCGCACGATCCATTCTAATTTATTCGCACGAATGTATCCATTCTAATTCATTCGTACGATCCATTCTAATTCATTAATATGATCCATTCTAATTCATTCGTACGATCCATTCTAATTCATATGCACAAAGGTATCCATTCTAATTCATTCGCACGAAAGAATTAGAATGGATTGTATGAAAGAATAGATCGTATGAATGAATTAGAATGGATCGTACGGAATGAATTAGAATGGATTGTATGAATGAATTAGAATGGATCGTACGAATGAGTAAGAATGGATCGTACTAATGAATTAGAATGGATCATACGAATGAATTAGAATGGATCGTACGAATTAATTAGAATGGATCATACGAATGAAATAGAATGGATCATACGAAGGAATTAGAATGGATCGTATGAAGGAATTAGAATTGATCATTTGAAGGAATTAGAATAGATCGTACGAATGAATTAGAATGGATATATTCATGCAAATGAATTAGAATGGATCGTATGAATGAATTAGAATGGATCGTATGAGTGAATTAGAACGGATAGTACGAATGAAGTAGAATGGATCGTATGAATGAATTAGAATGGATACATTCGTGCGAATGAATTAGAATGGATCTTATGAATGAATTAGAATGGATCGTGCGAATGAATTAGAATGGATCGTACGAATGAATTAGAATGGATCGTACGAATGAACTAGAATGGATATATTCGTGCGAATAAATTAGAATGGATCGTACGAATTAGAATGGATCGTACGAATGAATTAGAATGGATCGTACGAATGAATTAGAATGGATACATTCGTGTGAATGAATTAGAATTGATCGTACGAATGAATTAGAATGGATCATGCGAATGAATTAGAATGGATCGTACGAATGAATTAGAATGGATCATACGAATGAACTAGAATAGAATGGATCATACGAATGAATTAGAATGGATCGTACGAATGAATTAGAATGGATACATTCGTGCGAATAAATTAGAATAGATCGGACGAATGAATTAGAATGGATCGTACGAATGAATTAGAATGGATCGTACGAATAAATTAGAATGGATACATTCGTCCGAATGAATTAGAATGGATCATACGAATGAGTAAGAATGGATCATACGAATGAAATAGAATAGATTATACGAATGAATTAGAATGGATCCTACGAATGAATTAGAATGGATCGTGTGAAAGAATTAGAATGGATTGTATGAATGAATTAGAATGGATCGTATGAATGAATTAGAATGGATCGTGCGAATGAATTCGAATGGATCATACGAATTCATTCTAATTCATTCATACAATCCATTCTAATTCTTTCACACGATCTATTCTAATTAATTCGTAGGATCGGACGAATGAATTAGAATGGATCGTACGAATGAATTAGAATGAATTAGAATGGATTGTACGAATGAATTAGAATGGATCGTACGAATGAATTAGAATGGATCGTACGAATAAATTAGAATGGATCGTGGGAATGAATTAGAATGGATCGTACGAATGAATTAGAATGGATCATACGGAATGAATTAGAATGGATTGTATGAATGAATTAGAATGGATACATTCGTGCGAATGAATTAGAATGGATCATACGAATGAGTAAGAATGGATCGTACGAATGAAATAGAATGGATTGTACGAATGAATTAGAATGGATCGTAGAAATGGATTAAAATGGATCGTACGAATGAATTAGAATGGATCGTACGAATGAACTAGAATGGATACATTCGTGCGAATGAATTAGAATGGATCATACGAATGAATTAGAATGGATCATACGAATGAGAAAGAATGGATCATACGAATGAAATAGAATAGATTGTACGAATGAATTAGAATAAATTAGAATGGATTAGAATGGATCGTACGAATGAGTAAGAATGGATCGTATGAATGAAATAGAATGGATTGTGCGAATGAATTAGAATGGATCGTACGAATGAATTAGAATGGATCGTGTGAAAGAATTAGAATGGATTGTATGAATGAATTAGAATAGATCGTGCGAATGAACTAGAATGGATCGTACGAATGATTTAGAATGGATCCTATGAATGAATTAGAATGGATCGTACGAATGATTTAGAATGGATACATTCATGCGAATGAATTAGAATGGATCATACGAATGAGTAAGAATGGATCGTACGAATGAAATAGAATGGATTGTGCGAATGAATTAGAATGGATTCGTACGAATGAATTAGAATGGATCGTACCAATGAGTAAGAATGGATCGTACGAATGAAATAGAATGGATCGTACGAAGGAATCAGAATGGATCGTACGAATGAATTAGAATGGATCGTATGAATGAATTAGAATGGATCGTGTGAATGAATTCGAATGGATCGTACGAATTCATTCTAATTCATTCATACAATCCATTCTAATTCTTTCACACGATCCATTCTAATTCATTCGTACGTTCCATTCTAATTCATTAGCACGATCAATGCTAATTCATTCGTTCGATCAATTCTAATTCATTAGCACGATCCATTCCAATTCATTCGTACGATCCATTCTAATTCATTCGCACAATCCATTCTAATTCATTCATAGGATCCATACTAATTAATTCATATGATCTATTCTAATTCTTTCGCACGAAAGTATCCATTCTAATTCATTCGCACAAATGTATCCATTCTAATTCATTCGTACGATCCATTCTAATTCATTCGTACGATCCATTCTAATTCATTCGTATGATCCATTCTAATTCATTCCTACGATCTATTCTAATTCATTCCCTCGAATATATCCATTCTAATTCATTCGTTCGATCCATTCTAATTCATTCGCACGATCCATTCTAATTCATTCGTATGATCCATTCTAATCCGTTCGTACGATCCATTCTAATTCATTCGTACGATCCATTCAAATTCATTCGTACGATCCATACTAATTCATTCGCACGAATGTATCTATTGTATTTCATTCGTACGATCCATTCTAATTCATTCGTACGATCCATTCTAATTCATTCGCACGATCCATTCTAATTCATTCGTACGATCCATTCTAATTCATTCATACGATCCATTCTAATTCATTCTAGAATGGATACATTCGTGCAAATGAATTAGAATGGATCGTACGAATGAATTAGAATGGATCGTACGAATGAATAAGAATGGATCTTACGAATGAATTAGAATGGATCGTACGAATGAATTAGAATGGATCGTACGAATGAATTAGAATGGATCAAATGAATGAATTAGAATGGATCGTACGAATGAATTAGAATGGATCGTACGAATGAATTAGAATGGATCGTACGAATGAACTAGAATGGATACATTCGTGCAAATGAATTAGAATGGATCGTACGAATGAATTAGAATGGATCGTACGATTCATTCTAATTCATTCGTACGATCCATTCTAATACATTCGTACGATTCATGCTAATTCATTCGCACGATCCATTCTAATTCATTCGTACGATCCATTCTTATTCATTCATACGATCCATTCTAATTCATTCGCACAATCCATTGTAATTCATTCGTACAATCCATTCTAATTCATTCGTATTATCCATTCTAACTCATTCGGTGGATCCATTCTAATTCATTCGTACGATCCATTGTAATTCATTCCCACGATCCATTCTAATTTATTCGTACGATCCATTCTAATTCATTTGTATGATCTATTCTAATTCATTCGCACGAAAGTAACCATTCTAATTCATTCATACGATTCATTCTAATTCATTCGTATGAGCTATTCTAATTCATTCGTACGATCCATTCTAATTCATTCGTACGATCTATTGTAATTCATTCATACAATCCATTTAGATTCATTCGCACAAATGTATCCATTCAAATTCATTCGTACGATCCAGTCTAATTCATTCGTACGATCCATTCTAATTCATTCGCACGAATATATCCATTCTAATTCTTTCGTACGATGCATTCTAATTCATTCGTACGATCCATTCTAATTCATTCATTTGATCCATTCTAATTCATTCGTACGATCCATTCTAATTCATTCGTCCGATCCATTCTAATTCATTCGCACGAATGTATCCATTCTAACTCATTCGTACGATCCATTCTAATTCATTCGTACGATCCATTCTAATTCATTCGTAAAATCCATTCTAATTCATTCGTACGATCCATTCTAATTCATTCGTACGATCCATTCTAATTCATTCGCACGAATGTATCCATTCTAGTTCATTCGTACGATCCATTCTAAATCATTCGTACGATCCATTCTAATTCATTCCGTACGATCCATTCAAAATCATTCGTACGATCGTACGAATAAATTAGAATGAATTAGAATGGACCGTACGAATGAATTAGAATGGATCTTACGAATGAATTAGAATGGAATGTACGAATGAATTAGAATGGATCGTACGAATGAATTAGAATGGATACATTCGTGCGAATGAATTAGAATGGATCGGACGAATGAATTAGAATGGATCGTACGAATGAATTAGAATGGATCATATGAATTCATTAGAATGGTTACATTCATGCGAATGAATTAGAATGGATCGTACGAATGGATTAGAATGGATCGTACGAATGGATTAGAATGGATACATTCGATCAAATGAATTAGAATGGATCGTACGAATTAATTAGAATGGATCGTACGAATAGATTAGAATGGATCCTACGAATGGATTAGAATGGATCGTAGAATGGATCGTACGAATGAATTAGAATGAATTAGAATGGATCGTACGAATGAATTAGAATAGATCATAGGAATGAATTAGAATGGATCGTGCAAATGAATTAGAATGGATACATTCGTACGAATGAATTAGAATGGATCGTACGAATGAATTAGAATGGATCGTACGAATGAATTAGAATGGATCGTACGAATGAATTAGAATGGATCATACGAATGAGTAAGAATGGATCGTACGAATGAAATAGAATGGATTGTACGAATGAATTAGAATGGATCGTATGAATGAATTAGAATGGATCGTGTGAAAGAATTAGAATGGATTGTATGAATGAATTGGAATGGATCATATGAATGAATTAGAATGGATCGTGCGAATGAATTCGAATGGATCATACGAATGAATTAGAATGGATCGTACGAATGAATTAGAATGGATACATTCGTGCGAATGAATTAGAATAGATACATTCGTGCGAAAGAATTAGAATAGATCGTATGAATGAATTAGAATGGATCCTATGAATTAATTAGAATGGATCGTGCGAATGAATTAGAATGGATCGTACGAATGAATTAGAATGGATCGTGCTAATGAATTAGAATTGATCGAAAGAATGAATTAGCATGGATCGTGCTAATGAATTAGAATGGAACGTACGAATGAATTAGAATGGATCGTACGAATGAATTAGAATAGATCGTACGAATGAATTAGAATGGATCGTACGAATGAATTAGAATGGATCGTGTGAAAGAATTAGAATGGATCGTTCGAATGAATTAGAATGGATCGTGCGAATGAATTAGAATGGATCGTACGAATGAATTAGAATGGATCGTGCTAATGAATTAGAATGGATCTTACGAATGAATTAGAATGGATCGTACGAATGAATTAGAATAGCTCTTACGAATGAATTTGAATGGATTGTATGAATGAATTAGAATGGATCGTACGAATGAATTAGAATGGATCGTATGAATGAATTTGAATGGATCGTACGAATGAATTAGAATGGATCAAATGAATGAATTAGAATGGTTACATTCATGCAAATGAATTAGAATGGATCGTACGAATGGATTAGAATGGATCGTACGAATGGATTAGAATGGATACATTCGAGCGTACGATCCATTCTAATTCATTTGTCCGATCCATTCTAATTCATTCGCACGAATATATCCATTCTAATTCATTCGTACGATCCATTCTAATTTATTCGTACGATCCATTCTAATTCATTCGTAAGATCCATTCTAATTCATTCGTATGATCCATTCTAATTCATTCGTACGATCCATTCTAATTCATTCGCACGAATGTATCCATTCTAGTTCATTCGCACGATCCATTCTAATTCATTCGTACGATCCATTCTAATTCATTCGCACGATCCATTCTAATTCATTCGTACGATCCATTCTAATTCATTCATACGATCCATTCTAATTCATTCGTACGATCCATTCTAATTCATTCGCACAAATGTATCCATTCTAATTCATTCGTACGATCCATTCTAATTCATTCGCACGATCCATTCTAATTCATTCGTACGATCCATTCTAATTCTTTCACACGATCCATTCTAATTTATTCGTACAATCCATTCTAATTCATTCGCACGATCCATTCTAATTCATTCGTACGATCCATTCTAATTCATTCAAACGATCCATTCTAATTCATTCGTACGATCCATTCTAATTCATTCGCACAAATGTATCCATTCTAATTCATTCGTACGATCCATTCTAATTCATTCGCATGATCCATTCTAATTCATTCGTACGATCCATTCTAATTTATTCGTATGATCCATTCTAATTCATTCGTACGATCCATTCTAATTCATTCATACAATCCATTCTAATTCATTCGCACGAATGTATCCATTCTAATTAATTCGTACGATCCATTCTAATTCATTCGTATGATCTATTCTTATTCATTCGCACGATCCAGTCTAATTGATTCGCACGATCCATTCTAATTCATTCGCACGAATGTATCCATTCTAATTCATTCGTACGATCCATTCTAATTCATTAATATGATCCATTCTAATTCATTCGTACCATCCATTCTAATTCATATGCACAAAGGTATCCATTCTAATTCATTCGCACGAAAGAATTAGAATGGATTGTTTGAAAGAATAGATCGTATGAATGAATTAGAATGGATCGTACGGAATGAATTAGAATGGATTGTATGAATGAATTAGAATGGATCGTACGAATGACTAATAATGGATCATACGAATGAATTAGAATGGATCATACGAATGAATTAGAATGGATCGTACGAATTAATTAGAATGGATCATACGAATGAAATAGTATGGATCGTACGAAGGAATTAGAATGGATCATACGAAGGAATTAGAATCGATCGTACGAAGGAATTAGAATGGATCGTACGAATGAATTAGAATGGATATATTCGTGCAAATGAATTAGAATGGATCGTATGAATGAATTAGAATGGATCGTATGAGTGAATTAGAATGGATAGTACGAATGAAGTAGAATGGATCGTATGAATGAATTAGAATGGATACATTCGTACGAATGAATTAGAATGGATCGTATGAATGAATAAGAATGGATCGTACGAATGAATTAGAATGGATCGTGCGAACGAATTTGAATGGATCGTACGAATGAATTAGAATGGATCGTACGAATGAACTAGACTGGATACATTCGTGCAAATGAATTAGAATGGATCGTGCGAATGAATTAGAATGGATCGTACGAATGAATTAGAATGGATCGTACGAATGAATTAGAATGGATCGTACGGAATGAATTAGAATGGATATATTTGAACAAATAAATTAGAATGGATCATATGAATGAATTAGAATGGATCTACGAATGAATTAGAATGGATAGTGTGAATGAATTAGAATCGATCTTACGAATGAATTAGAATGGATCGTACGAATGAATTAGAATGGATCATACGAATGAGTAAGAATGGATCGTACGAATGAATTAGAATGGATCGTACGAATGAATTAGAATGGATCGTACGAATAAATTAGAATGGATACATTCGTCCGAATGAATTAGAATGGATCATACGAATGAGTAAGAATGGATCGTACGAATGAAATAGAATAGATTGTACGAATGAATTAGAATGGATCCTACGAATGAATTAGAATGGATCGTGTGAAAGAATTAGAATGGATTGTATGAATGAATTAGAATGGATCGTACGAATGAATTAGAATGGATCGTACGAATGGATTAGAATGGATCGTACGAATGAATTAGAATGGATCGTACGAATGAACTAGAATGGATACATTCGTGCGAATGAATTAGAATGGATCGTACAAATGAATTAGAATAGATCGTATGAATGAATTAGAATGGATCTTACGAATGAATTAGAATAGATCGTACGAATGAATTAGAATGGATCGTACGAATGAATTAGAATAGATCGTACGAATGAATTAGAATGGATCGTACGAAGGAATTAGAATGGATCGTACGAATGAATTAGAATGGATCGTATGAATGAATTAGAATGGATACATTCGTGCGAATGAATTAGAATGGATCGTACGAATGAATTAGAATGGATCGTACGAATGAATTAGAATTGATCGTGTGAAAGAATTAGAATGGATTATATGAATGAATTAGAATGGATCATATGAATGATTTAGAATAGATACATTCGTGCGAATGAATTAGGATGCATCGTACGAATGAATTAGAATGGATCGTACGAATGAATTAGAATGTATCATATGAATGAATTAGAATAGTTACATTCATGCGAATGAATTAGAATGGATCGTACGAATGGATTAGAATAGATCATACGAATGAATTAGAATGGATACATTCGAGCGAATGAATTAGAATGGATCGTACGAATGAATTAGAATGGATCGTACGAATGGATTAGAATGGATCCTACGAATGGATTAGAATGGATACCTTTGTGCATATGAATTAGAATGGATCGTACAAATGAATTAGAATGGATCATATGAATGAATTAGAATGGATCGTGTGAAAGAATTAGAATGGATTGTATGAATGAATTAGAATAGATCGTATGATTGAATTAGAATTGATCGTACGAATGAATTAGAATGGATCGTACGAATGAATTAGAATGGATACATTCGTGCGAATGAATTAGAATAGATCGTATGAATGAATTAGAATGGATCCTATGAATGAATTAGAATGGATCGTGCGAATGAATTAGAATGGATCGTACGAATGAATTAGAATAGATCGTACGAATGAATTAGAATGGATCGTACGAATGGATTAGAATGGATCGTACGAATGGATTAGAATGGATCGTACGAATGAATTAGAATGGATCGTATGAATAAATTAGAATAGATACATTCATCCGAATGAATTAGAATGGATCATACAAATGAGTAAGAATGGATCATACGAATGAAATAGAATAGATTGTACGAATGAATTAGAATGGATCCTACGAATGAATTAGAATGGATCGTGTGAAAGAATTAGAATGGATTGTATGAATGAATTAGAATGGATCGTATGAATGAATTAGAATGGATCGTGTGAATGAATTCGAATGGATCGTACGAATTCATTCTAATTCATTCATTCAATTCCTTTTAATTCTTTCACACGATCCATTCTAATTCATTCGTACGTTCCATTCTAATTCATTAGCACGATCCATGCTAATTCATTCGTTCGATCAATTCTAATTCATTAGCACGATCCATTCTAATTCATTCGTACGATCCATTCTAATTCATTCGCACAAATGTATCTATTCTAATTCATTCGTACGATCCATTCTAATTCATTCGCACGATCCATTCTAATTCATTCGTACGATCCATTCTAATTCTTTCACACGATCCATTCTAATTCATTCGTACGATCCATTCTAATTCATTCGCACGATCCATTCTAATTAATTCATAGGATCCATTCTAATTCATTCATACGATCTATTCTAATTCTTTCGCACGAATGTATCCATTCTAATTCATTCGCACGAATGTATCCATTCTAATTCATTCGTACGATCCATTCTAATTCATTCATACGATCCATTCTAATTCATTCGTACGATCCATTCTAATTCATTCATACGATCTAATCTAATTCATTCATACAATCCATTCTAATTCTTTCACACGATCCATTCTAATTCAATAGATCGTACGAATGAATGAATTAGAATAGATCGTACGAATGAATTAGAATGGATCGTACGAATGAATTAGAATGGATCGTACGAAGGAATTAGAATGGATCGTACGAATGAATTAGAATGGATCGTACGAATGAATTAGAATGGATCGTACGAAGGAATTAGAATGGATCGTACGAATGAATTAGAATGGATCGTATGAATGAATTAGAATAGATCGTACGAATGAATTAGAATGGATCGTACGAAGGAATTAGAATGGATCATACGAATGAATTAGAATGGATATATTCGTGCAAATGAATTAGAATGGATCGTATGAATGTATTAGAATGGATCGTATGAGTGAATTAGAATGGATCGTACGAATGAATTAGAATGGATTGTATGAATGAATTAGAATGGATCGTACGAATGAATTAGAATGGATCATACGAATTAATTAGAATGGATCGTACGAATGAATTAGAATGGATCGTACGAATGAATTAGAATGGATACATTCGTGCGAATGAATTAGAATGGATTGTGCGAATGAATAAGAACAGATCGTGCGAATGAATTAGAATGGATCGTACGAATGAATTAGAATGGATCGTGCGAATGAATTAGAATGGATCGTACGAATGAATTAGAATGGATACATTTGTACGAATGAATTAGAATGGATCGTACGAATGAATTAGAATGGATCGTATGAATAAATTAGAATGGATCGTACGAATGAATTAGATTGGATCGTGCGAATGAATTAGAATGGATCGTACGAATGAATTAGAATGGATCGTGTGAAAGAATTAGAATGGATCGTACGAATGAATTAGAATGGATCGTGCGAATGAATTAGAATGGATCGTACGAATGAATTAGAATGGATACATTTGTGCGAATGAATTAGAATGGATCGTACGAATGAATTAGAATGGATCGTATGAATGAATTAGAATGGATCGTACGAATGAATTAGAATGGATCGTGCGAATGAATTAGAATGGATCATACGAATGAATTAGAATGGATTTACGAATGAACTAGAATGGATACATTCGTGTGAATGAATTAGAATGGATCGTACGAATGAATTAGAATGGATCGTACGAATGAATTAGAATGGATCTTATGAATGAATTAGAATGGATCGTACGAATGAATTAGAATGGATCTTACGAATGAATTAGAATGGATCGTACGAATGAATTAGAATGGATCGTACGAATGAATTAGAATGGATCTTACGAATGAATTAGAATGGATCGTACGAATAAATTAGAATGGATCGATTGAATGGTTTAGAATGGATACATTCGTGCAAATGAATTAGAATGGATCGGACGAATGAATTAGAATGGATCGTACGAATGAATTAGAATGGATCAAATGAATGAATTAGAATGGTTACATTCAAGCGAATGAATTAGAATGGATCGTACGAATGGATTAGAATGGATCGTACGAATGGATTAGAATGGATACATTCGTGCGAATGAATTAGAATGGATACATTCGTGCGAAAGAATTAGAATAGATCGTATGAATGAATTAGAATGGATCCTATGAATGAATTAGAATGGATCGTGCGAATGAATTAGAATGGATCGTACGAATTAATTACAATGGATCGTGCTAATGAATTAGAATTGATCGAACGAATGAATTAGCATGGATCGTGCTAATGAATTAGAAAGGAACGTACGAATGAATTAGAATGGATCGGGTGAAAGAATTAGAATGGATTGTATGAATGAATTAGAATGAATTCGTACGATCCATTCGAATTCATTCGCACGATCCATTCTAATTCATTCATACGATCCATTCTAATTCATTCATACGATCCATTCTAATTATTTCACACGATCCATTCTAATTCATTCGTAGGATCCATTCTAATTCATTCGTACAATCTATTCTATTTCATTCGTACGATCCATTCTTACTCATTCGTATGATCCATTCTAATTCATTCGGACGAATGTATCCACTCTAATTTATTCGTACGATCCATTCTAATTCATTCGTACGATCCATTCTAATTCATTTGTACGATCCATTCTAATTCATTCGTCCGATCCATTCTAATTCATTCGCACGAATGTATCCATTCTAATTCATTCGTACGATCCATTCTAATTCATTCGTAAGATCGTGTATTCGTAAGATCGTGCTAATGAATTAGAATTGATCGAACGAATGAATTAGCATGGATCGTGCATTCGTACGATCAATTCTAATTCATTCGTAAGATCCATTCTAATTCATTCGTACGATCCATTCTAATTCATTCGTACGATACATTCTAAATCATTCGCATGAATGTAACCATTCTAATTCATTCATTTGATCCATTCTAATTCATTCGTACGATCCATTCTAATTCATTAGCACGATCCATGCTAATTCATTTGTTCGATCAATTCTAATTCAATAGCACGATCCATTCTAATTCATTCGTCCGGTCCATTCTAATTCATTCGCACGATCCATTCTAATTCATTCATAGGATCCATTCTAATTCATTCATACGATCTATTCTAATTCTTTCGCACGAATGTATCCATTCTAATTCATTCGCACGAATGTATCCATTCTAATTCATTCGTACGATCCATTCTAATTCATTCGCACAATCCATTCTAATTCATTCGTACGATCAATTCTAATTCATTCGCACGAATGTATCCATTCTAATTCATTCGTACGATCCATTCTAATTCATTCATAGGATCCATTCTAATTCATTCATACAATCCATTCCAATTCATTCGCACGAATGTATCCATTCTTATTTATTCGTACGATCAGTTCTAATTCATTCACAAAATCTATTCTAATTCATTTATACGATCCATTCTAATTCATTCACACGAATGTATCCATTCTAATTCATTCGTATGATCCATTCTTACTCATTCGTACGATCCATTCTAATTCATTCACACGAATGTATCCATTCGTACGAATGAATCCATTCGTATGAATGAATTAGAAGAGATTGTACGAATGAATTAGAATGGATCGTACGAATGAATTAGAATGGATCGTACGAAGGAATTAGAATGGATCGTACGAATGAATTAGAATGGATCGTACGAATGAATTAGAATAGATCGTACGAATGAATTAGAATGGATCGTACGAAGGAATTAGAATGGATCGTACGAATAAATTAGAATGGATATATTCGTGCAAATGAATTAGAATGGATCATACGAATGAGTAAGAATGGATCATACGAATGAAATACGTACGAATGAATTAGAATAGATTTTGTGAATGAATTAGAACTGATCATACGAATGAATTAGAATGGATATATTCGTGCAAATGAATTAGAATGGATTGTATGAATGAATTAGAATGGATCCTATGAATGAATTAGAATGGATCATACGAATGAATTAGAATGGATACATTCGTGCGAATGAATTAGAATTGATCGTACGAATGAATTAGAATGGATCGTACGAATGAAATAGAATGGATTGCACGAATGAATTAGAATGGATCGTACGAATGAATTAGAATGATCGTGTGAAAGAATTAGAATGGATTGTATGAATGAATTAGAATGGATCGTATGAATGAATTAGAATGGATCGTACGAAGGAATTAGAATGGATCGTATGAATGAATTAGAATGGATCGTACAAATGAATTAGAATGGATCGTATGAATGAATTAGAATGGATCGTGCGAATGAATTAGAATGGATCGTACGAATGAATTAGAATGGATCAAATGAATGAATTAGAATGGTTACATTCATGCGAATGAATTAGAATGGATCGTACGAATGGATTAGAATGGATCGTACGAATGGATTAGAATGGATACATTCCAGCGAATGAATTAGAATGGATCGTACGAATGAATTAGAATGGATCGTACGAATGAATTAGAATGGATCCTACGAATAGATTAGAATGGATACCTTTGTGCATATGAATTAGAATGGATCATACGAATGAATTAGAATGGATCATATTAATGAATTAGAATGGATCGTACGAATGAATTAGAATAGATCGTGTGAAAGAATTAGAATGCATTGTATGAATGAATTAGAATGGATCATATGAATGAATTAGAATGGATCGTGCGAATAAATTCGAATGGATCGCATGATCCATTCGAATAGAATGGATCGTATGAATGAATTAGAATGGATCGGGCGAATGAATTAGAATGGATCGTATGAATGAATTAGAATGGATCGTGCGAATGAATTAGAATGGATCGTACGAATGAATTAGAATGGATCGTACGAATGAATTAGAATGGATCATACGAATGAGTAAGAATGGATCGTACGAATGAAATAGAATGGATTGTACGAATGAATTAGAATGGATACATTCGTGCGAATGAATTAGAATGGATCGTACGAATGAATTAGAATGGATCGTACGAATGAATTAGAATGCATCGTACGAAAGAATTAGAATGGATATATTCGTGCGAATGAATTAGAATGGATCGTACGAATGAATTAGACTGGATCGTACGAATGAATTTGAATGGATACATTTGTGCGAATGAATCTAAATGGATTGTATGAATGAATTACAATGGATCGTACGAATGAATTAGAATGGATCGTACGAATGAATTAGAATGGATCAAATGAATGAATTAGAATGGTTACATTCATGCAAATGAATTAGAATGGATCGTACGAATGGATTAGAATGGATCATATGAGTGAATTAGAATGGATACGAAGGAATTAGAATGGATCATACGAAGGAATTAGAATAGATCATAGGAATGAAATAGAATGGATCGTACGAAGGAATTAGAATGGATCGTTCCAAGGAATTAGAATGCATTCGTATGATCCATTCTAATTCATTCGGACGAATGTATCCATTCTAATTTATTCGTACGATCCATTCTAATTCATTCGTATGATCCATTCTAATTCATTCGTACGATCCATTCTTACTCATTCGTATGATCCATTCTAATTCATTCGTATGATCCATTCTAATTCATTCGCACGAATGTATCCATTCCATTCGTACGATCCATTCATACGATCCATTCTAATTCATTCATACAATCCATTCTAATTCTTTCACACGATCCATTCTAATTCATTCGTGCGATCCATTCTAATTCATTTGCATGGATCGTGCTAATGAATTAGAATGGAATATACGAATGAATTAGAATGGATCGTAGAATGGATCGTACGAATGAATGAGAATGAATTAGAATGGATCGTACGAATGAATTAGAATGGATCGTACGAATGAATTAGAATGGATCGTACGAATGAAATAGAATGGATCGTGTGAAAGAATTAGAATGGATTTTATGAATGAATTAGAATGGATCGCACGATCCATTCTAATTCATTCGTACGATCCATTCTAATTCATTCGCGAATGTATCCATTCTAATTCATTCGTATGATCCATTCTAATTCATTCGTACGATCCATTCTAATTCATTCGTACGATCCATTCTAATTCCTTCGTACGATCCGTTCTAATTCATTCGTAAGATCCATTCTAATTCATTCGTACGATCCATTCTAATTCATTCGTACGAATTCTTATTCATTCTAATCCATTCTAATTCATTCGTACAATCTATTCTAATTCATTCGTGCAATCCATTCTATTTCATTCGTACGATCCATTCTAATTCATTTGTACGATCCATTCTAATTCATTCGTACAATCCATTCTATTTCATTCATACGATCCATTCTTACTCATTCGTATGATCCATTCTATATCATTAGCATGATCCATTCTAATTCATTCGTACGATCCATTCTAATTCATTCGCACGATCCATTCTAATTTATTCGTACGATCCATTCTAATTCTTTCACACGATCCATTCTAATTCATTCGTACGATCCATTCTAATTCATTCATACAATCTATTCTAATTCATTCGTACGATCGATTCTAATTCATTCGTACGATCCATTCTAATT
Source organism: Chamaelirium japonicum (assembly GCA_947650365.1). Lineage (NCBI taxonomy): Eukaryota > Viridiplantae > Streptophyta > Magnoliopsida > Liliales > Melanthiaceae > Chamaelirium > Chamaelirium japonicum. Next base: position 550,746 of record CANTAL010000105.1, read on the forward strand.
CATTCGCACGATCCATTCTAATTCATTCATAGGATCCATTCTAATTCATTCATACGATCTATTCTAATTATTTCGCACGAATGTATCCATTCTAATTCATTCGCACAAATGTATCCATTCTAATTCATTCGTACGATCCATTCTAATTCATTCGTAATATCCATTCTAATTCATTCGTACGATCTATTCTAATTCATTCGTACGATCCATTCTAATTCATTCGTACGATCCATTCTAATTCCTTCGTACGATCTATTTTAATTCATTCGCACATTCCATTCTAATTCATTCGTACAATCCATTCTAATTCATTCGTATGATCCATTCTAGCTCATTCGGTGGATCCATTCTAATTCATTCGTACGATCCATTCTAATTCATTCCCACGATCCATTCTAATTTATTCGTACGATCAATTCTAATTCATTCGTACGATCCATTCTAATTCATTCGTACGATCCATTCTAATTCCTTGGTACGATCCATTCTAATTCATTCGCACGAATGTATCCATTCTAGTTCATTCATACGATCCATTCTAATTCATTCGTACGATCCACTCTAATTCATTCGCACGATCCATTATAATTCATTCGTACAATACATTCTATTTCATTCGTACGATCCATTCTTACTCATTCATATGATCCATTATGGATACATTCGTGCGAATGAATTAGAATGGATCATACGAATGAGTAAGAATGGATCGTACGAATGAAATAGAATGGATTGTGCGAATGAATTAGAATGGATCGTAGAAGGGATCAGAATAGATCGTGTGAAAGAATTAGAATGGATCGTATGAATAAATTAGAATGGATTGTGCGACTGAATTCGAATGGATCGTACGAATTCATTCTAATTCATTCATACAATCCATTCTAATTCTTTCAGACGATCTATTCTGATCCATTCTACGATCCATTCTTATTCATTCGCACAATCCATTCTATTTCATTCGTACGATCCATTCTTACTCATTCGTATGATCCATTCTAATTCATTCGCACGAATGTATCCATAATGGATCATACGAATGAGTAAGAATGGATCGTACGAATGAAATACGTACGAATGAATTAGAATGGATCGTACGAATAAACTAGAATGGATCGTACGAATGAAATAGAATAGATTGTACGAATGAATTAGAATGGATTCGTACGAATGAATTAGAATGGATACATTCGTGCGAATAAATTAGAATGGATACATTCGTGCGAAAGAATTAGAATAGATCGTATGAATGAATTAGAATGGATCCTATGAATGAATTAGAATGGATCGTGCGAATGAATTAGAATAGATCGTACGAATGAATTAGAATAGATCGTACGAATGAATTAGAATGGATCGTACGAAGGAATTAGAATGGATCGTATGAATGAATTAGAATGGATATATTCGTGCAAATGAATTAGAATGGATCGTGCGAATGAATTAGAATAGATCGTACGAATGAATTAGAATGGATCGTACGAATGAATTAGAATGGATCTTACGAATGAATTAGAATGGATCGTACGAATGAATTAGAATGGATCGTACGAATGAATTAGAATAGATACATTCGCCGAATGAATTAGAATGGATCGGACGAATGAATTAGAATGGATCGTACGAATGAATTAGAATGGATCAAATGAATGAATTAGAATGGTTACATTCATGCGAATGAATTAGAATGGATCGTACGAATGAATTAGAATGGATCGTATGAATAAATTAGAATGGATGTTACGAATGAATTAGAATGGATCAAATTAATGAATTAGAATGGTTACATTCATGCGAATGAATTAGAATGGATCGTACGAATGGATTAGAATGGATCGTACGAATGGATTAGAATGGATACATTCGAGCGTACGATCCATTCTAATTCATTCGTCCGATCCATTCTAATTCATTCGCACGAATGTATCCATTCTAATTCATTCGTACGATCCATTCTAATTCATTCGTAAGATCCATTCTAATTCATTCGTACGATCCATTCTAATTCATTCGTACGATCCATTCTAATTCATTCGCACGAATGTATCCATTCTAGTTCATTCGTACGATCCATTCTAATTCATTCGTACGATCCATTCTAATTCATTCGCACGATCCATTCTAATTCATTCGTACGATCCATTCTAATTCATTCATACGATCCATTCTAATTCATTCGTACGATCCATTCTAATTCATTCGCACAAATGTATCCATTCTAATTCATTCGTACGATCCATTCTAATTCATTCGAACGATCCATTCTAATTCATTCGTAAAATCCATTCTAATTCATTCGCAAGATCCATTCTAATTCAATCGTACGATCCATTCTAATTCATTCGTACGATCCATTCTAATTCATTCGCACAAATGTATCCATTCTAATTCATTCGTACGATCCATTCTAATTCATTCGTACGATCCATTCTAATTCATTCGTATGATCCATTCTAATAATTCGTACGATCCATTCTAATTCATTCGCACGAATGTATCCATTCTAATTCATTCGTACAATCCATTCTATTTCATTCGTACGATCCATTCTTACTCATTCGTATGATCCATTCTAATACATTCGTACGATTCATGCTAATTCATTCGCACGATCCATTCTAATTCATTCGTACGATCCATTCTTATTCATTCATACGATCCATTCTAATTCATTCGCACAATCCATTCTAATCCATTCTAATCCATTCTAATTCATTTGTAAGATCCATTCTAATTCATTCGTACGATCCATTCTAATTCATTCATACAATCCATTCTAATTCTTTCACACGATCCATTCTAATTCATTCGTACGATCCATTCTAAATCATTCGTGCAATCCATTCTATTTCATTCGTATGATCAATTCTAATTCAATAGAATGGATCGTACGAATGAATTAGAATGGATCATATTAATGAATTAGAATGGATCGTACGAATGAATTAGAATGGATCGTACGAAGGAATTAGAATGGATCGTACGAATGAATTAGAATGGATATATTCGTGCAAATGAATTTGAATGGATCGTATGAATGAATTAGAATGGATCGTACGAATGAATTAGAATGCATATATTCGTGCAAATGAATTAGAATGGATCGTATGAATGTATTAGAATGGATCGTATGAGTGAATTAGAATGGATCGTACGAATGAATTAGAATGGATCGTACGAATGAATTAGAATGGATCGTGTGAAAGAATTAGAATGGATTGTATGAATGAAATAGAATAGATCGTATGAATGAATTAGAATGGATCGTACGAATGAATTAGAATGGATCGTACGAATGAATTTGAATGGATACATTTGTGCGAATGAATCTAAATGGATTGTATGAATGAATTACATTGGATCGTACGAATGAATTAGAATGGATCGTACGAATGAATTAGAATAGCTCATACGAATGAATTAGAATGAATCGTATGAATGAATTAGAATGGTTACATTCGTGCGAATGAATTATAATAGATCGTACGAATGAATTAGAATGGATCGTACGAATAAATTACAATGGATCGTGGGAATGAATTAGAATGGATCGTACGAATGAATAAGAATGGATCCACCGAATGAGTTAGAATGGATCATACGAATGAATTAGAATGGATTGTACGAATGAATTAGAATGGATTGTGCGAATGAATTAGAATGGATCGTATGAATGAATAAGAATGGATCGTACGAATGAATTAGAATGGATCGAGCGAATGAATTAGCATGAATCGTACGAATGTATTAGAATGGATCGTACGAATGAATTAGAATGAATCGTACGATCCATTCTAATTCAATTGTCCGATCCATTCTAATTCATTCGCATGAATGTATCCATTCTAATTCATTCGTACAATCCATTCTATTTTATTCGTACGATCCATTCTTACTCATTCGTATGATCCATTCTAATTCATTCGTATGATCCATTCTAATTCATTCGTACGATCCATTCTAATTCATTCGTACGATCCATTCTAATTCATTCGCACGATCCATTCTAATTCATTCATACGATCCATTCTAATTCATTCATACGATCCATTGTAATTCATTCCTACAATCCATTCTAATTCATTCGCACGATCCATTCTAATTCATTCATACGATCCATTCTATTCGAATGGATCATGCGATCCATTTGAATTCATTCGCACGATCCATTCTAATTCATTCATACGATCCATTCTAATTCATTCATACAATGCATTCTAATTCTTTCGCACGATCCATTCTAATTCATTCATACGATCCATTCTAATTCATTCGTACGATCCATTCTAATTCACTCATACTATCCATTCTAATTCATTTGCACGAATATATCCATTCTAATTAATTCGTACGATCCATTCTAATTCCTTCGTACGATCCATTCTAATTCCTTCGTACGATCCATTCTAATTCCTTCGTATGATCCATTCTATTTCATTCGTATGATCCATTCTAATTCCTTCGTACGATCCATTCTAATTCCTTCGTATCCATTCTAATTCATTCATACAATCCATTGTAATTTATTCGCACGAATGTATCCATTCTAATTCATTTGCACGATCCATTCTAATTCATTCCTATGATCTATTCTAATTCATTCGTACGATCCATTCTAATCCATTATAATCCATACTTTCATACGATCCATTCTAATTCATATGCACAAAGGTATCCATTCTAATCCATTCGTAGGATCCATTCTAATCCATTCGTACGATACATTCTAATTCATTCGTACGATCCATTCTAATTCATTCGTCCGATTCATTCTAATTCATTCGCACAAATGTATCCATTCTAGTTCATTCGTACGATCCATTCTAATTCATTGGTACGATCCATTCTAATTTATTCGTACGATCCATTCTAATTCATTCGCACGAATGTACATTCCTGCGAATGAATTAGAATGGATCGTACGAATGGATTAGAATGGATCGTATGAGTGAATTAGAATGGATACAAAGGAATTAGAATGGATCGTACGAAGGAATTAGAATGGATCATACGAATGAAATAGAATGGATCGTACGAATGAAATAGAATGGATCGTACGAAGGAATTAGAATGCATTCGTATGATCCATTCTAATTCATTCGGACGATCCATTCTAATTTATTCATACGATTTATTCTAATTCATTCGCACGAATATATCCATTCTAATTCTTTCGTACGATGCATTATAATTCATTCGTTCGATCAATTCTAAGTCATTAGCATGATCCATTCTAATTCATTCGTACAATCCATTCTAATTCATTCGCACGATCCATTCTAATTCATTCATATGATCCATTAGAATTCATTCATACGATCTATTCTAATTCTTTCGCACGAATATATCCATTTTAATTCATTCGCACGAATGTATCCATTCTAATTCATTCGTACGAATCCATTCTAATTCATTCGTACAATCTATTCTATTTCATTCGTACGATCCACTCTAGTTCATTCGTACGATCCATTATAATTCATTCGTACGATCCATTCTAATTCATTCGTATGATCCATTCTAATTAATTCGTATGATCCATTCTAATTCATTCGTACGATCCATTCTAATTCATTCATACAATCCATTCTAATTCATTCGCACGAATGTATCCATTCTAATTAATTTGTACGATCCATTCTAATTCATTCGTATTATCCATTCTTATTCATTCGCACGATCCAGTCTAATGGATTCGCACGATCCATTCTAATTCATTCACACGAATGTATCCATTCTAATTCATTCATACGATCCATTCTAATTCATTCGTACGATCCATTCTAATTCATTCGCAAAAATGTATCCATTCTAATTCATTCGTACGATCCATTCTAATTCATTCGTACGATCAGTTCTAATTCATTCACAAAATCTATTCTAATTCATTCATACGATCCATTCTAATTCATTCGCACGATCCATTCTAATTCATTTGTACGATCCATTCTAATTCTTTCACACGATCCATTCTAATTCATTCGTACGATCCATTCTAATTCATTCGCATGATCCATTCTAATTCATTCGTAGGATCCATTCTAATTCATTCATACGATTCATTCTAATTCATTCGTACGATCCATTCTAATTCATTCGCACAAAATGTATCCATTCTAATTCATTCGTACGATCCATTCTAATTCATTCGTAAGATCCATTCTAATTCATTCGTACGATCCATTCTAATTCATTCGCACGAATGTATCCATTCTAGTTCATTCGTACGATCCATTCTAATTCATTCATACGATCCATTCTAATTCATTCGCACGATCCATTCTAATTCATTTGTACGATCCATTCTAATTCATTCATACAATCCATTCTAATTCATTCGTACGATCCATTCTAATTCATTCGCACAAATGTATCCATTCTAATTCATTCTTACGATCCATTCTAATTCATTCGCACGATCCATTCTAATTCATTCGTACGATCCATTCTAATTCTTTCACACGATCCATTCTAATTCATTCGTACGATCCATTCTAATTCATTCGCACGAGCCATTCTAATTCATTCGTACGATCCATTCTAATTCATTCATACGATCCATTCTAATTCATTCGTACGATCCATTCTAATTCATTCGCACAAATGTATCCATTTTAATTCATTCGTACGATCCATTCTAATTCATTCGCACGATCCATTCTAATTCATTCGTACGATCCATTCTAATTCATTCGTACGATCCATTCTAATTCATTCGTATGATCCATTCTAATTCATTCGTACGATCCATTCTAATTCATTCATACAATCCATTCTAATTCATTCGCATGAATGTATCCATTCTAATTAATTCGTACGATCCATTCTAATTCATTCGTATGATCTATTCTTATTCATTCGCACGATCCAGTCTAATTGATTCGCACGATCCATTCTAATTTATTCGCACGAATGTATCCATTCTAATTCATTCGTACGATCCATTCTAATTCATTAATATGATCCATTCTAATTCATTCGTACGATCCATTCTAATTCATATGCACAAAGGTATCCATTCTAATTCATTCGCACGAAAGAATTAGAATGGATTGTATGAAAGAATAGATCGTATGAATGAATTAGAATGGATCGTACGGAATGAATTAGAATGGATTGTATGAATGAATTAGAATGGATCGTACGAATGAGTAAGAATGGATCGTACGAATGAATTAGAATGGATCATACGAATGAATTAGAATGGATCGTACGAATTAATTAGAATGGATCATACGAATGAAATAGAATGGATCGTACGAAGGAATTAGAATGGATCGTACGAAGGAATTAGAATTGATCGTATGAAGGAATTAGAATAGATCGTACGAATGAATTAGAATGGATATATTCATGCAAATGAATTAGAATGGATCGTATGAATGAATTAGAATGGATCGTATGAGTGAATTAGAATGGATAGTACGAATGAAGTAGAATGGATCGTATGAATGAATTAGAATGGATACATTCGTGCGAATAAATTAGAATGGATCTTATGAATGAATTAGAATGGATCGTGCGAATGAATTAGAATGGATCGTACGAATGAATTAGAATGGATCGTACGAATGAACTAGAATGGATACATTCGTGCGAATGAATTAGAATGGATCGTACGAATTAGAATGGATCGTACGAATGAATTAGAATGGATCGTACGAATGAATTAGAATGGATACATTCGTGTGAATGAATTAGAATTGATCGTACGAATGAATTAGAATGGATCATGCGAATGAATTAGAATGGATCGTACGAATGAATTAGAATGGATCATACGAATGAACTAGAATAGAATGGATCATACGAATGAATTAGAATGGATCGTACGAATGAATTAGAATGGATACATTCATGCGAATAAATTAGAATGGATCGGACGAATGAATTAGAATGGATCGTACGAATGAATTAGAATGGATCGTACGAATAAATTAGAATGGATACATTCGTCCGAATGAATTAGAATGGATCATACGAATGAGTAAGAATGGATCATACGAATGAAATAGAATAGATTGTACGAATGAATTAGAATGGATCCTACGAATGAATTAGAATGGATCGTGTGAAAGAATTAGAATGGATTGTATGAATGAATTAGAATGGATCGTATGAATGAATTAGAATGGACCGTGCGAATGAATTCGAATGGATCGTACGAATTCATTCTAATTCATTCATACAATCCATTCTAATTCTTTCACACGATCTATTCTAATTAATTCATAGGATCGGACGAATGAATTAGAATGGATCGTACGAATGAATTAGAATGAATCAGAATGGATCGTACGAATGAATTAGAATGGATCGTACGAATGAATTAGAATGGATCGTACGAATAAATTAGAATGGATCGTGGGAATGAATTAGAATGGATCGTACGAATGAATTAGAATGGATCGTACGGAATGAATTAGAATGGATTGTATCAATAAATTAGAATGGATACATTCGTGCGAATGAATTAGAATGGATCATACGAATGAGTAAGAATGGATCGTACGAATGAAATAGAATGGATTGTACGAATGAATTAGAATGGATCGTAGAAATGGATTAAAATGGATCGTACGAATGAATTAGAATGGATCGTACGAATGAACTAGAATGGATACATTCGTGCGAATGAATTAGAATGGATCATACGAATGAATTAGAATGGATCATACGAATGAGAAAGAATGGATCGTACGAATGAAATAGAATAGATTGTACGAATGAATTAGAATAAATTAGAATGGATTAGAATGGATCGTACGAATGAGTAAGAATGGATCGTATGAATGAAATAGAATGGATTGTGCGAATGAATTAGAATGGATCGTACGAATGAATTAGAATGGATCGTGTGAAAGAATTAGAATGGATTGTATGAATGAATTAGAATAGATCGTGCGAATGAACTAGAATGGATCGTACGAATGATTTAGAATGGATCCTATGAATGAATTAGAATGGATCGTACGAATGATTTAGAATGGATACATTCGTGCGAATGAATTAGAATGAATCATACGAATGAGTAAGAATGGATCGTACGAATGAAATAGAATGGATTGTACGAATGAATTAGAATGGATTCGTAAGAATGAATTAGAATGGATCGTACCAATGAGTAAGAATGGATCGTACGAATGAAATAGAATGGGTCGTACGAAGGAATTAGAATGGATCGTACGAATGAATTAGAATGGATCGTATGAATGAATTAGAATGGATCGTGCGAATGAATTCGAATGGATCGTACGAATTCATTCTAATTCATTCATACAATCCATTCTAATTCTTTCACACGATCCATTCTAATTCATTCGTACGTTCCATTCTAATTCATTAGCACGATCCATGCTAATTAATTCGTTCGATCAATTCTAATTCATTAGCACGATCCATTCTAATTCATTCGTACGATCCATTCTAATTCATTCGCACGATCCATTCTAATTCATTCATAGGATCCATACTAATTAATTCATATGATCTATTCTAATTCTTTCGCACGAAAGTATCCATTCTAATTCATTCGCACGAATGTATCCATTCTAATTCATTCGTACGATCCATTCTAATTCATTCGTACGATCCATTCTAATTCATTCGTATGATCCATTCTAATTCATTCGCACGATCCATTCTAATACATTCATACGATCCATTCTAATTCATTTGCACGTGTGAATGAATTAGAATGGATCGTACGAATGAATTAGAATGGATCGTATGAATGAATAAGAATGGATCGTACGAATGAATTAGAATGGATCGTGCGAATGAATTAGCATGAATCGTACGAATGTATTAGAATGGATCGTATGAATGAATTAGAATGAATCGAACGATCCATTCTAATTCATTCGTACGATCCATTCTAATTCGAATATATCCATTTAATTCATTCATACGATCTATTCTAATTCATTCATACAATCCATTCTAATTCTTTCACACGATCCATTCTAATTCATTCGTACGATCCATTCTAATTCATTCGCACAATCCATTCTATTTCATTCCTATGATCTATTCTAATTCATTCCCTCGAATATATCCATTCTAATTCATTCGTTCGATCCATTCTAATTCATTCGCACGATCCATTCTAATTCATTCGTATGATCCATTCTAATCCGTTCGTACGATCCTTTCTAATTCATTCGTACGATCCATTCAAATTCATTCGTACGATCCATACTAATTCATTCGCACGAATGTATCCATTGTAGTTCATTCGTACGATCCATTCTAATTCATTCGTACGATCCATTCTAATTCATTCGCACGATCCATTCTAATTCATTCGTACGATCCATTCTAATTCATTCATACGATCCATTCTAATTCATTCTAGAATGGATACATTCGTGCAAATGAATTAGAATGGATCGTACGAATGAATTAGAATGGATCGTACGAATGAATAAGAATGGATCTTACGAATGAATTAGAATGGATCGTACGAATGAATTAGAATGGATCGTACGAATGAATTAGAATGGATCAAATGAATGAATTAGAATGGATCGTACGAATGAATTAGAATGGATCGTACGAATGAATTAGAATGGATCGTACGAATGAACTAGAATGGATACATTCGTGCAAATGAATTAGAATGGATCATACGAATGAATTAGAATGGATCGTACGATTCATTCTAATTCATTCGTACGATCCATTCTAATACATTCGTACGATTCATGCTAATTCATTCGCACGATCCATTCTAATTCATTCGTACGATCCATTCTTATTCATTCATACGATCCATTCTAATTCATTCGCACAATCCATTGTAATTCATTCATACAATCCATTCTAATTCATTCGTATGATCCATTCTAACTCATTCGGTGGATCCATTCTAATTCATTCGTACGATCCATTGTAATTCATTCCCACGATCCATTCTAATTTATTCGTACGATCCATTCTAATTCATTCGTACGATCTATTCTAATTCATTCGCACGAAAGTAACCATTCTAATTCATTCATACGATTTATTCTAATTCATTCGTATGAGCTTTTCTAATTCATTCGTACGATCCATTCTAATTCATTCGTACGATCTATTGTAATTCATTCATACAATCCATTTAGATTCATTCGCACAAATGTATCCATTCAAATTCATTCGTACGATCCAGTCTAATTCATTCGTACGATCCATTCTAATTCATTCGCACGAATATATCCATTCTAATTCTTTCGTACGATGCATTCTAATTCATTCGTACGATCCATTCTAATTCATTCATTTGATCCATTCTAATTCATTCGTACGATCCATTCTAATTCATTCGTCCGATCCATTCTAATTCATTCGCACGAATGTATCCATTCTAACTCATTCGTACGATCCATTCTAATTCATTCGTACGATCCATTCTAATTCATTCGTAAAATCCATTCTAATTCATTCATACGATCCATTCTAATTCATTCGTACGATCCATTCTAATTCATTCGCACGAATGTATCCATTCTAGTTCATTCGTACGATCCATTCTAATTTATTCGTACGATCCATTCTAACTCATTCCGTACGATCCATTCGAATTCATTCGTACGATCGTACGAATGAATTAGAATGAATTAGAATGGATCGTACGAATGAATTAGAATGGATCTTACGAATGAATTAGAATAGAACGTACGAATGAATTAGAATGGATCGTACGAATGAATTAGAATGGATACATTCGTGCGAATGAATTAGAATGGATCGGACGAATGAATTAGAATGGATCGTACGAATGAATTAGAATGGATCATATGAATTCATTAGAATGGTTAGATTCATGCGAATGAATTAGAATGGATCGTACGAATGGATTAGAATGGATCGTATGAATGGATTAGAATGGATACATTCGATCAAATGAATTAGAATGGATCGTACGAATTAATTAGAATGGATCGTACGAATGGATTAGAATGGATCCTACGAATGGATTAGAATGGATCGTAGAATGGATCGTACGAATGAATTAGAATGAATTAGAATGGATCGTACGAATGAATTAGAATAGATCATAGGAATGAATTAGAATGGATCGTGCAAATGAATTAGAATGGATACATTCGTACGAATGAATTAGAATGGATCGTACGAATGAATTAGAATGGATCGTACGAATGAATTAGAATGGATCGTACGAATGAATTAAAATGGATCATACGAATGAGTAAGAATGGATCGTACGAATGAAATAGAATGGATCGTACGAATGAATTAGAATGGATCGTACGAATGAATTAGAATGGATCGTGTGAAAGAATTAGAATGGATTGTATGAATGAATTGGAATGGATCATATGAATGAACTAGAATGGATCGTGCGAATGAATTCGAATGGATCATACGAATGAATTAGAATGGATCGTACGAATGAATTAGAATGGATACATTCGTGCGAATGAATTAGAATAGATACATTCGTGCGAAAGAATTAGAATAGATCGTATGAATGAATTAGAATGGATCCTATGAATTAATTAGAATGGATCGTGCGAATGAATTAGAATGGATCGTACGAATGAATTAGAATGGATCGTGCTAATGAATTAGAATTGATCGAAAGAATGAATTAGCATGGATCGTGCTAATGAATTAGAATGGAACGTACGAATGAATTAGAATGGATCGTACGAATGAATTAGAATAGATCGTACGAATGAATTAGAATGGATCGTACGAATGAATTAGAATGGATCGTGTGAAAGAATTAGAATGGATCGTTCGAATGAATTAGAATGGATCGTGCGAATGAATTAGAATGGATCGTACGAATGAATTAGAATGGATCGTGCTAATGAATTAGAATGGATCTTACGAATGAATTAGAATGGATCGTACGAATGAATTAGAATAGCTCTTACGAATGAATTTGAATGGATTGTATGAATGAATTAGAATGGATCGTACGAATGAATTAGAATGGATCGTATGAATGAATTAGAATGGATCGTACGAATGAATTAGAATGGATCAAATGAATGAATTAGAATGGTTACATTCATGCGAATGAATTAGAATGGATCGTACGAATGGATTAGAATGGATTAGAATGGATACATTCGAGCGTACGATCCATTCTAATTCATTTGTCCGATCCATTCTAATTCATTCGCACGAATATATCCATTCTAATTCATTCGTACGATCCATTCTAATTTATTCGTACGATCCATTCTAATTCATTCGTAAGATCCATTCTAATTCATTCGTATGATCCATTCTAATTCATTCGTACGATCCATTCTAATTCATTCGCACGAATGTATCCATTCTAGTTCATTCGTACGATCCATTCTAATTCATTCATACGTTCCATTCTAATTCATTCGCACGATCCATTCTAATTCATTCGTACGATCCATTCTAATTCATTCATACGATCCATTCTAATTCATTCGTACGATCCATTCTAATTCATTCGCACAAATGTATCCATTCTAATTCATTCGTACGATCCATTCTAATTCATTCGCACGATCCATTCTAATTCATTCGTACGATCCATTCTAATTCTTTCACACGATCCATTCTAATTTATTCGTACAATCCATTCTAATTCATTCGCACGATCCATTCTTATTCATTCGTACGATCCATTCTAATTCATTCATACGATCCATTCTAATTCATTCGTACGATCCATTCTAATTCATTCGCACAAATGTATCCATTCTAATTCATTCGTACGATCCATTATAATTCATTCGCACGATCCATTCTAATTCATTCGTACGATCCATTCTAATTCATTCGTACGATCCATTCTAATTTATTCGTATGATCCATTCTAATTAATTCGTATGATCCATTCTAATTCATTCGTACGATCCATTCTAATTCATTCATACAATCCATTCTAATTCATTCGCACGAATGTATCCATTCTAATTAATTCGTACGATCCATTCTAATTCATTCGTATGATCTATTCTTATTCATTCGCACGATCCAGTCTAATTGATTCGCACGATCCATTCTAATTCATTCGCACGAATGTATCCATTCTAATTCATTCGTACGATCCATTCTAATTCATTAATATGATCCATTCTAATTCATTCGTACCATCCATTCTAATTGATATGCACAAAGGTATCCATTCTAATTCATTCGCACGAAACAATTAGAATGGATTGTATGAAAGAATAGATCGTATGAATGAATTAGAATGGATCGTACGGAATGAATTAGAATGGATTGTATGAATGAATTAGAATGGATCGTACGAATGACTAATAACGGATCATACGAATGAATTAGAATGGATCATACGAATGAATTAGAATGGATCGTACGAATTAATTAGAATGGATCATACGAATGAAATAGTATGGATCGTACGAAGGAATTAGAATGGATCATACGAAGGAATAAGAATCGATCGTACGAAGGAATTAGAATGGATAGTACGAATCAATTAGAATGGATATATTCGTGCAAATGAATTAGAATGGATCGTAATAATGTATTAGAATGGATCGTATGAGTGAATTAGAATGGATAGTACGAATGAAGTAGAATGGATCGTATGAATGAATTAGAATGGATACATTCGTGTGAATGAATTAGAATGGATCGTATGAATGAATAAGAATGGATCGTACGAATGAAATAGAATGGATCGTGCGAACGAATTTGAATGGATCGTACGAATAAATTAGAATGGATCGTACGAATGAACTAGAATTGATACATTCGTGCAAATGAATTAGAATGGATCGTACGAATGAATTAGAATGGATCGTACGAATGAACTAGAATGGATCGTACGAATGAATTAGAATGGATCGTACGAATGAATTAGAATGGATCGTATGGAATGAATTAGAATGGATATATTTGAACGAATAAATTAGAATGGATCATATGAATGAATTAGAATGGATCGTACGAATGAATTAGAATGGATCATACGAATGAGTAAGAATGGATCGTCCGAATGAATTAGAATGGATCATACGAATGAGTAAGAATGGATCGTACGAATGAAATAGAATAGATTGTACGAATGAATTAGAATGGATCCTACGAATGAATTAGAATGGATCGTGTGAAAGAATTAGAATGGATTGTATGAATGAATTAGAATGGATCGTATGAATGAATTAGAATGGATCGTACGAATGGATTAGAATGGATCGTACGAATGAATTAGAATGGATCGTACGAATGAACTAGAATGGATACATTCGTGCGAATGAATTAGAATGGATCGTACAAATGAATTAGAATGGATCATACGAATGAATTAGAATGGATCTTACGAATGAATTAGAATGGATCGTACGAATGAATTAGAATGGATCGTACGAATGAATTAGAATAGATCGTACGAATGAATTAGAATGGATCGTACGAATGAATTAGAATGGATCGTATGAATGAATTAGAATGGATACATTCGTGCGAATGAATTAAAATGGATCGTACGAATGAATTAGAATGGATCGTACGAATGAATTAGAATTGATCGTGTGAAAGAATTAGAATGGATTATATGAATGAATTAGAATGGATCATATGAATGAATTAGAATAGATACATTCGTGCGAATGAATTAGAATGCATCGTACGAATGAATTAGAATGGATCGTACGAATGAATTAGAATGTATCATATGAATGAATTAGAATAGTTACATTCATGCGAATGAATTAGAATGGATCATACGAATGGATTAGAATGGATCATACGAATGAATTAGAATGGATACATTCGAGCGAATGAATTAGAATGGATTGTACGAATGAATTAGAATGGATCGTACGAAAGGATTAGAATGGATCCTACGAATGGATTAGAATGGATACCTTTGTGCATATGAATTAGAATGGATCGTACAAATGAATTAGAATGGATCATATGAATGAATTAGAATGGATCGTGTGAAAGAATTAGAATGGATTGTATGAATTAATTAGAATAGATCGTATGATTGAATTAGAATGGATCGTACGAATGAATTAGAATGGATCGTACGAATGAATTAGAATGGATCGTACGAATGAATTAGAATGGATACATTCGTGCGAATGAATTAGAATAGATCGTATGAATGAATTAGAATGGATCCTATGAATGAATTAGAATGGATCGTGCGAATGAATTAGAATGGATCGTACGAATGAATTAGAATGGATCGTACGAATGAATTAGAATGGATCGTACGAATGGATTAGAATGGATCGTACGAATGGATTAGAATGGATCGTACAAATGAATTAGAATGCATCGTACGAATAAATTAGAATAGATACATTCGTCCGAATGAATTAGAATGGATCATACAAATGAGTAAGAATGGATCATACGAATGAAATTGAATAGATTGTACGAATGAATTAGAATGGATCCTTCGAATGAATTAGAATGGATTGTGTGAAAGAATTAGAATGGATTGTATGAATGAATTAGAATGGATCGTATGAATGAATTAGAATGGATCGTGCGAATGAATTCGAATGGATCGTACGAATTCATTCTAATTCATTCATACAATTCCTTCTAATTCTTTCACACGATCCATTCTAATTCATTCGTACGTTCCATTCTAATTCATTAGCACGATCCATGCTAATTCATTCGTTAGATCAATTCTAATTCATTAGCACGATCCATTCTAATTCATTCGTACGATCCATTCTAATTCATTCGCACGATCCATTCTAATTCATTCATAGGATCCATTCTAATTCATTCATACGATCTATTCTAATTCTTTCGCACGAATGTATCCATTCTAATTCATTCGTACGATCCATTCTAATTCATTCGCACAAATGTATCCATTCTAATTCATTCGTACGATCCATTCTAATTCATTCACACGATCCATTCTAATTCATTCGTACGATCCATTCTAATTCTTTCACACGATCTATTCTAATCCATTCTAATTCATTCGTACGAATCCATTCTAATTCATTCGTACAATCTATTCTATTTCATTCGTACGATCCATTCTTACTCATTCGTATGATCCATTCTAATTCATTCGGACGAATGTATCCATTCTAATTCATTCGTACGATCCATTCTAATTCATTCACTCGAATGTATCCATTCTAATCCATTCGTACGATCCATTCTAATCCATTCGTATGATCCATTCTAATTCATTCGCATGAATGTAACCATTCTAATTCATTCATTTGATCCATTCTAATTCATTCGTACGATCCATTATAATTTATTAGCACGATTCATGCTAATTCATTCGTTCGATCAATTCTAATTCATTAGCACGATCCATTCTAATTCATTCGTGCGATCCATTCTAATTCATTCGCACGATCCATTCTAATTCATTCATAGGATCCATTCTAATTCATTCATACGATCTATTCTAATTCTTTCGCACGAATGTATCCATTCTAATTTATTCGCACGAATGTATCGATTCTAATTCATTCGTACGATCCATTCTAATTCATTCGTACGATCCACTCTAGTTCATTCGTACGATCCATTCTAATTCATTCATACGATCTATTCTAATTCATTCATACAATCCATTCTAATTCTTTCACACGATCCATTCTAATTCATTCGTACGATCCATTCTAATTCATTCACACAATCCATTCTATTTCATTCGTACGATCCATTCTTACTCATTCGTATGATCCATTCTAATTCATTCGCACGAATGTATCCATAATGGATCATACGAATGAGTAAGAATGGATCGTACGAATGAAATAGAATTGATTGTGCGAATGAATTAGAATGGACCGTACGAATGAATTAGACGTACGAATGAATTAGAATGGATACATTCGTGAGAATAAATTAGAATGGATCATACGAATGAGTAAGAATGGATCGTCATTCTAATTCATTCTTATGATCCATTCTAATTCATTTGTATCCATTCAATTTCATTCGCACGATCCATTCTAATTCATTCGCGCAATCTATTCTAATTTATTCGTACGATCCATTCTAATTCATTCGTACGATCCATTCTAATTCATTCATACAATCCATTCTAATTTATTCGCACGAATGTATCCATTCTAATTCATTCGTACGATCCATTCTAATTCATTCGCACAATCTATTCTAATTCATTCATATGATCCATTCTAATTCATTCGCACGAATGTATCCATTCTAATTCATTCATACGATCCATTCTACTTCATTCGTACTATCCGTTCTAATTCACTCATATGATCGATTCTAATTCATTCGTATGATCCATTCTAATTCATTTGCACGAATATATCCATTCTAATTCATTCGTATGATCCCGAATTAGAATGGATCGTACGAATGAATTAGAATGGATACCTTTGTGCATATGAATTAGAATGGATCGTACGAATGAATTAGAATGGATCATATTAATGAATTAGAATGGATCGTACGAATGCATTAGAATGGATACATTCGTGCGAATGAATAAGAATGGATCGTATGAATGAATTAGAATAGATTTTGTGAATGAATTAGAACTGATCGTACGAATGAATTAGAATGGATACATTCGTGCGAATGAATTAGAATGGATTGTATGAATGAATTAGAATGGATCCTATGAATGAATTAGAATGGATCGTACGAATGAGTAAGAATGGATTGTACGAATGAATTAGAATAGATTGCGCGAATGAATTAGAATGGATCGTGCGAATGAAATAGAATGGATACAAATAAATTAGAATGGATCATACGAATGAATTAGAATGACGATCCATTCTTACTCATTCGTATGATCCACTCTAATTTATTCGCATGAATGTATCCATTCTAATTTATTCATACGTCTAATTCATTCGTACGGTCCATTCTAATTCATTCGCACAATCCATTCTATTTCATTCGTACGATCCATTCTTACTCATTCGTATGATCTATTATTGATACATTCGTGCGAATAAATTAGAATGGATCATACGAATGAGTAAGAATGGATCGTACGAATGAAATAGAATGGATTGTGCGAATGAATTAGAATGGATCGTACGAATGAATTAGAATGGATCGTGTGAAAGAATTAGAATGGATTGTATGAATGAATTAGAATAGATCGTATGAATGAATTAGAATGGATCGTACGAATGAATTAGAATGGATCGTACGAATGAATTAGAATGGATCGTACGAATGAATTAGAATGGATACATTCGCGAATGAATTAGAATGGATCATACGAATGAATTAGAATGGATCGTACGAATGAATTAGAATGGATCTTACAATTGAATTAGAATGGATCGTACGAATGAATTAGAATGGATCGTACGAATGAATTAGAATGGATACATTTGTGCGAATGAATTAGAATGGATCGTACGAATGAATTAGAATGGATCGTATGAATGAATTAGAATGGATCGTATGAATGAATTAGAATGGATCGTACGAAGGAATTAGAAAGGATCGTACGAAGGAATTAGAATGGATATATTCGTGCAAATGAATTAGAATGGACCGTATGAATGTATTAGGATGGATCGTATGAGTAAATTAGAATGGATCGTGCGAATGAATTAGAATGGATTGTATGAATGAATTAGAATGGATTGTACGAATGAATTAGAATGGATCATACGAATTAATTAGAATGGATCATACGAATGAATTAGAATGGATCGTACGAATGAATTAGAATTAGAATGGATATATTCGTGCGAATGAATTAGAATGGATACATTCGTGCGAAAGAATTAGAATAGATCGTATGAATGAATTAGAATGGATCCTATGAATGAATTAGAATGGATCGTGCGAATGAATTAGAATGGATCGTACGAATGAATTAGAATGGATACATTCGTGCGAATGAATAAGAATGGATCGGACGAATGAATTAGAATGGATCGTACGAATGAATTAGAATGGATCAAATGAATGAATTAGAATGGTTACATTCATGAGAATGAATTAGAATGGATCGTACGAATAGATTAGAATGAATCGTACGAATGGATTAGAATGGATACATTCGCGCGAATGAATTAGAATGGATCGTACGAATGAATTAGAATGGACCGTACGAATGAATTAGAATGGATCGTACGAATGAATTAGAATGGATCGTGTGAAAGAATTAGAATGTATTGTATGAATGAATTAGAATAGATCGTATGAATGAATTAGAATGGATCGTACGAATGAATTAGAATGGATCGTATGAATGAATTAGAATGGATCGTACGAATGAATTAGAATGGATACATTCGTGCGAATGAATTAGAATGGATACATTCGTGCGAAAGAATTAGAATAGATCGTATGAATGAATTAGAATGGATCCTATGAATTAATTAGAATGGATCGTGCAAATGAATTAGAATGGATCGTACGAATGAATTAGAATGGATCATGTGAAAGAATTAGAATGGATCGTACTAATGAATTAGAATGGATCGTGCGAATGAATTAGAATGGATCGTACGAATGAATTAGAATAGATACATTTGTGCGAATGAATTAGAATGGATCGTACGAATGAATTAGAATGGATCGTGCTAATGAATTAGAATTGATCGAACGAATGAATTAGAATGGATACATTCATGCGAATGAATTAGAATGGATCGGACGAATGAATTAGAATGGATTGTACGAATGAGTAAGAATGGATCGTACGAATGAAATAGAATAGATCGTACGAATGAATTAGAATGGATCGTATGAAGGAATTAGAATGGATCGTACGAATGAATTAGAATGGATATATTCGTGCAAATGAATTAGAATGGACCGTATGAATGTATTAGGATGGATCGTATGAGTAAATTAGAATGGATCGTGCGAATGAATTAGAATGGATTGTATGAATGAATTAGAATGGATTGTACGAATGAATTAGAATGGATCATACGAATAAATTAGAATGGATCATACGAATGAATTAGAATGGATCGTACGAATGAATTAGAATTAGAATGGATATATTCGTGCGAATGAATTAGAATGGATACATTCGTGCGAAAGAATTAGAATAGATCGTATGAATGAATTAGAATGGATCCTATGAATGAATTAGAATGGATCGTGCGAATGAATTAGAATGGATCATACGAATGAATTAGAATGGATACATTCGTGCGAATGAATAAGAATGGATCGGACGAATGAATTAGAATGGATCGTACGAATGAATTAGAATGGATCAAATGAATGAATTAGAATGGTTATATTCATGAGAATGATTTAGAATGGATCGTACGAATGGATTAGAATGAATCGTACGAATGGATTAGAATGGATACATTCGCGCGAATGAATTAGAATGGATCGTACGAATGAATTAGAATGGACCGTACGAATGAATTAGAATGGATCGTACGAATGAATTAGAATGGATCGTGTGAAAGAATTAGAATGTATTGTTTGAATGAATTAGAATAGATCGTATGAATGAATTAGAATGGATCGTTCGAATGAATTAGAATGGATCGTATGAATGAATTAGAATGGATCGTAAGAATGAATTAGAATGGATACATTCGTGCGAATGAATTAGAATGGATACATTCGTGCGAAAGAATTAGAATAGATCGTATGAATGAATTAGAATGGATCCTATGAATTAATTAGAATGGATCGTGCAAATGAATTAGAATGGATCGTACGAATGAATTAGAATGGATCATGTGAAAGAATTAGAATGGATCGTACTAATGAATTAGAATGGATCGTGCGAATGAATTAGAATGGATCGTACGAATGAATTAGAATAGATACATTTGTGCGAATGAATTAGAATGGATCGTACGAATGAATTAGAATGGATCGTGCTAATGAATTAGAATTGATCGAACGAATGAATTAGCATGGATCGTCCTAATGAATTAGAATGGATCGTACGAATGAATTAGAATGGATCTAATTCATTAGCACGATCCATGCTAATTCATTCGTTCGATCAATTCTAATTCATTAGCACGATCCATTCTAATTCATTCGTCCGATCCATTCTAATTCATTCGCACGATCCATTCTAATTCATTCATAGGATCCATTCTAATTCAATCATACGATCTATTCTAATTCCTGCGTACGATCTATTCTAATTCCTGCGTACGATCCATTCTAATTCATTCGTACGATCTATTCTAATTCATTCGTACGATCCATTCTAATTCATTCGTACGATCCATTCTAATACCTTCGTACGATCCATTCTAATTCATTCGTACGATCCATTCTAATTCATTCGTACAATCTATTCTAATTCATTCGTACAAATGGATACATTCGTGTGAATGAATTAGAATGGATCGTACGAATGAGTAAGAATGGATCGTACGAATGAAATAGAATGGATTGCACGAATGAATTAGAATGGATCGTACGAATGAATTAGAATGGATCGTGTGAAAGAATTAGAATGGATTGTATGAATGAATTAGAATGGATCGTACGAATGAATTATAATGGATCGTACTAGGATCTATTCTAATTCATTCGTACAATCTATTCTATTTCATTCGTACGATCCATTCTTACTCATTCGTATGATCCATTCTAATTCATTCGGACGAATGTATCTATTCTAATTTATTCGTACGATCCATTGTAATTCATTCGTACGATCCATTCTAATTCATTCGTACGATCTATTCTTACTCATTCGTATGATCCATTCTAATTCATTCGTACGATCCATTCTAATTCATTTGTACGATCGATTCTAATTCATTCGTACTATCCATTCTAATTCACTCATACGATCCATTCTAATTCATTCGTACGATCCATTCTAATTCATTCATACAATCCATTCTAATTCATTCGCACAAATGTATCCATTCTAATTCATTCGTATGATCAGTTCTAATTCACTCACAAAATCTATTCTAATTCATTAATACGATCCATTCTAATTCATTCACACGAATGTATCCATTCTTATTCATTCATACGATCCATTGTAATTCATTCATACGATCCATTCTAATTCACTCATACGATCCATTCTAATACATTCATACGATCCATTCTAATTCATTTGCACGAATATATCCATTCTAATTCATTCGTACGATCCATTCTAATTCCTTCATACGATCCATTCTAATTCATTCGTACGATCTATTCTATTTCATTCGTACGATCCATTCTTACTCATTCGTACGATCCATTCTAATTCATTCGTCCGATCCATTCTAATTCATTCGCATGAATGTATCCATTCTAATTCATTCGTTCGATCAATTCTAATTCATTAGCACGATCCATTCTAATTCATTCGTACGATCCATTCTATTTCATTCGCACGATCCATTCTAATTCATTCATAGGATCTAATCTAATTCATTCATACGATCTATTCTAATTCTTTCGCACGAAAGTATCCATTCTAATTCATTCGCACGAATGTATCCATTCTAATTCATTCGCACGAATGTATCCATTCTAATTCATTCGTACGATCCATTCTGATTCATTCGTACGATCCATTCTAATTCATTCGTACGATCCATTCTAATTCATTCATACGATCGATTCTAATTCATTCGTATGATCCATTCTAATTCATTCGCACGAATGTATCCATTCTAGTTCATTCGTACGATCTATTCTAATTCATTCGCATGGATCGTGCATTCGTACCATCCATTCTAATTCATTCGTAAGATCCATTCTAATTCATTCGTACGATCCATTCTAATTTATTCATACGATCCATTCGAATTCATTCGCACGAATGTATCCATTCTAGTTCATTCGTACGATCCATTCTAATTCATTCATACGATCCATTCTAATTCATTCATACGATCCATTCTAATTCATTCATACAATCCATTCTAATTCTTTCACACGATCTATTCTAATTCATTCGTACGATCCATTCTAATTCATTCGCACAATCCATTCTATTTCATTCGTATGATCCATTCTTACTCATTCATATGATCCATTCTAATTCATTCGCACGAATGTATCCATAATGGATCATACGAATGAGTAAGAATGGATCATACGAATGAAATAGAATGGATTGTGCGAATGAATTAGAATGGACCGTACGAATGAATTAGAATGGATACATTCGTGCGAATGAATTAGAATGGATCGGACGAATGATTTAGAATGGATCGTACGAATGAATTAAATGGATCGTACGAATGAATTAGAATGGATACATTCGTGCGAATGAATTAGAATGGATCGGACGAATGAATTAGAATGGATCGTACGAATAAATTAGAATGGATACATTTGTTCGAATGAGTTAGAATGGATCATACAAATGAGTAAGAATGGATCGTACGAATGAAATAGAATAGATTGTACGAATGAATTAGAATGGATCCTACGAATGAATTAGAATAGATCGTGTGAAAGAATTAGAATGGATTGTATGAATGAATTAGAATGAATTCGTACGATCCATTCGAATTCATTCGCACGATCCATTCTAATTCATTCATACGATCCATTCTAATTCATTCATACAATCCATTCTAATTCATTCACACGATCCATTCTAATTCATTCGTCGGATCCATTCTAATTCATTCGTACAATCTATTCTATTTCATTCGTACGATCTATTCTTACTCATTCGTATGATCCATTCTAATTCATTCGGACGAATGTATCCATTCTAATTCATTCGTACGATCCATTCTAATTCATTCGTACGATCCATTCTAATTCATTCATCCGATCCATTCTAATTCATTCGCACGAATGTATCCATTCTAATTCATTCGTACGATCCATTCTAATTCATTCGTAAGATCCATTCTAATTCATTCGTACGATCCATTCTAATTCATTCGCATGAATGTATCCATTCGAGTTCATTCGTACGATCCATTCTAATTTATTCGTACGTTCCATTCTAATTCATTCGCACGATCCATTCTAATTCATTCGTACGATCCATTCTAATTCATTCATATGATCCATTCTAATTCATTCGTACGATCCATTCTAATTCATTCGCATAAATGTATCCATTCTAATTCATTCGTATGATCCATTCTAATTCATTCGCACGATCCATTCTAATTCATTCGTACGTTCCATTCTAATTCATTCGCACGATCTGTTCTTACTTATTCCCACAATCCATTATAATTCATTCGCACGAATGTATCCATTCTAATTCATTCGTACGATCCATTCTAGTTCATTCGTACGATCCATTCTAATTCATTCGTATGATCCATTCTAATTAATTCGTATGATGCATTCTAATTTATTCGTACGATCCATTCTAATTCATTCATACAATCCATTCTAATTCATTCGCACGAATATATCCATTCTAATTAATTCGTACGATCCATTCTAATTCATTCGTATGATCCATTCTAATTCATTCGCACAATCCATTCTATTTCATTCGTACGATCCATTCTTACTCATTGGTAAGATCCATTCTAATTCATTCGCACGAATGTATCCATTCTAATTCATTTGTACGAATCCATTTTAATTCATTCGTACAATCTATTCTATTTCATTCGTACGATCCATTCTTACTCATTCGGGATACATTCGTGCGAATAAATCTAAATGGATTGTATGAATGAATTACAATGGATCGTACGAATGAATTAGAATGGATCGTACGAATGAATTAGAATAGCTCATACGAATGAATTAGGATGAATCGTATGAATGAATTAGAATGGTTACATTCGTGCGAATGAATTAGAATAGATCATACGGATACATTCATGCGAATGAATTAGAATGGATCGGACGAATGAATTAGAATGGATCGTACGAATGAATTAGAATGGATCGTACGAATGAATTAGAATGGATCGTACGAATAAATTAGAATGGATACATTCGTCCGAATGAATTAGAATGGATAATACGAATGAGTAAGAATGGATCGTACGAATGAAATAGAATAGATTGTACGAAAGAATTAGAATGGATCCTACGAATGAATTAGAATGGATCGTGTGAAAGAATTAGAATGGATTGTATGAATGAATTAGAATGGATCGTATGAATGAATTAGAATGGATCGTGCGAATGAATTAGAATAGATTGTGCGAATGAATTAGAATGCATCGTACGAATGAATTATAATGGATCATACGAATGAGTAAGAATGGATCGTACGAATGAATTAGAATGGATCGTACGAATGAATTAGAATGGATCGTACGAATAAATTAGAATGGATATATTCGTCCAAATGAATTAGAATGGATCATACGAATGAGTAAGAATGGATCGTACGAATGAAATAGAATAGATTGTACGAATGAATTAGAATGGATCCTACGAATGAATTAGAATGGATCGTGTGAAAGAATTAGAATGGATTGTATGAATGAATTAGAATGGATCGTATGAATGAATTAGAATGGATCGTGCGAATGAATTCGAATAGATCGTAAGAATTCATTCTAATTCATTCATACAATCCATTCTAATTCTTTCACACGATCCATTCTAATTCATTCGTACGTCCCATTCTAATTCATTAGCACGATCCATGCTGATCAATTCTAATTCATTAGCACGATCCATTCTAATTTATTCGTACGATCCATTCTAATTCATTTGTATGATCCATTCTAATTCATTCGCACGATCCATTCTAATTCATTCATAGGATCCATTCTAATTCATTCATACGATCTATTCTAATTCTTTCGCACAAATTTATCCATTCTAATTCATTCGCACGAATGTACCCATTCTAATTCATTCGTACGATCCATTCTTATTCATTCGTACGATCCATTCGAATTCATTCGCACGATCCATTCTAATTCATTCATATGATCCATTCTAATTCATTCATACAATCCTTTCTAATTCTTTCACACGATCCATTCTAATTCATTTGTACGATCCATTCTAATTCATTCGTACAATCTATTCTATTTCATTCGTACGATCCATTCTTACTCATTCGTATGATCCATTCTAATTCATTCGTATGATCCATTCTAATTCATTCGTACGATCCATTCTAATTCATTCGTACGATCCATTCTAATTCATTCGTACGATCCATTCTAATTCATTCGCACGAATGTATCCATTCTAGTTCATTCGTACGATCCATTCTAATTCATTCGTACGATCCATTCTAATTCATTCGCACGATCCATTCTAATTCATTCGTACGATCCATTCTAATTCATTCATACGATCCATTCTAATTCATTCGTACGATCCATTCTAATTCATTCGTACAATCTATTCTAATTCATTCGTACGAATGGATACATTCGTGTGAATGAATTAGAATGGATCGTACAAATGAGTAAGAATGGATCGTACGAATGAAATAGAATCGATTGCACAAATGAATTAGAATGGATCGTACGAATGAATTAGAATGGATCGTGTGAAAGAATTAGAATGGATTGTATGAATGAATTAGAATGGATCGTACGAAGGAATTAGAATGGATCGTACGAATGAATTAGAATGGATCGGACGAATGAATTAGAATAGATCGTACGAATGACTTAGAATGGATCGTACGAATGAATTAGAATGGATCGTGTGAAAGATTTAGAATGGATCGTACGAATAAATTAGAATGGATCGTGGGAATGAATTAGAATGGATCGTACGAATGAATTAGAATGGATCGTGCTAATGAATTAGAATTGATCGTCCGAATGAATTAGCATGGATCATGCATTCGTACGATCCATTCTAATTCATTCGTAAGATCCATTCTAATTCATTTGTACGATCCATTCTAATTCATTCGTACAATCCATTCTAATTCATTCTCACGAATGTATCCATTCTAGTTCATTCGTACGATCCATTCTAATTCATTCCTACGATCCATTCTAATTTTTTCATACGATCTATTCTAATTCATTCATACAATCCATTCTAATTCTTTCGCACGATCCATTCTAATTCATTCGTACGATATATTCTAATTCATTCGCACAATCCATTCTATTTTATTCGTACGATCCATTCTTACTCATTCGTATGATCCATTCTAATTCATTCGCACGAATGTATCCATAATGGATCATACGAATGAGTAAGAATGGATCGTACGAATGAAATAGAATGGATTGTGCGAATGAATTAAAATGGACCGTACGAATGAATTAGAATGGATACATTCGTGCGAATGAATTAGAATGGATCGGACGAATGAAATAGAATGGATCGTACGAATGAATTAGAATGGATCCTACGAATGAATTAGAATGGATCGTATGAATGAATTAGAATGGATCATATTAATGAATTAGAATGGATCGTACGAATGAATTAGAATGGATCATACGAATGAATTAGAATGGATCGTATGAATGAATTAGAATAGATTGCGTGAAAGAATTAGAATGGATCGTACGAATGAATTAGAATGGATCGTACGAAGGAATTAGAATGGATCGTACGAATGAATTAGAATGGATCGTACGAAGGAATTAGAATGGATCGTACGAATGAATTAGAATGGATCGTACGATTGAATTAGAATGGATCATACGAATGAGTAAGAATGGATCGTATGAATGAATTAGATTGGATCGTACGATCCATTCTAATTCATTAGCATGGATCGCGCTAATGAATTAGAATGGAATATACGAATAAATTAGAATGGATCATTCTAATTCTAATTCTTTCACACGATCCATTCTAATTCATTCGTACGATCCATTCTAATTCATTCATACAATGCATTCTAGTTCTTTCACACGATCCATTCTAATTCATTCGTACGATCCATTCTAATTTATTCGCACAAATGTATCCATTCTAATTCATTCGTACGATCCATTCTAATCCATTCGTAGGATCTATTCTAATCCATTCGTAGGATCTATTCTAATCCATTCGTACGATCCATTCTAATTCATTCGTAGGATCTATTCTAATTCATTCGCTCGAATGTATCTATTCTAATCCATTCTAATCCATTCGTAGGATCTATTCTAATCCATTCGTAGGATCTATTCTAATCCATTCGTACGATCCATTCTAATTCATTCGTAGGATCTATTCTAATTCATTCGCTCGAATGTATCCATTCTAATCCATTCTAATGCATTCGTAGGATCTATTCTAATCCATTCGTAGGATCTATTCTAATCCATTCGTACGATCCATTCTAATTCATTCGTACGATCCATTCTAATTCATTCGCTCGAATGTATCCATTCTAATCCATTCGTACGATCCATTCTAATCCATTCGTACGATCCATTCTAATTCATTCGCATGAATGTAACCATTCTAATTCATTCATTTGATCCATTCTAATTCATTCGTACGATCTATTCTAATTCATTCGCACGATCCATTCTAATTCATTCATAGGATCGTACGAATGAAATAGAATAGATTGTACGAATGAATTAGAATGGATCATATTAATGAATTATAATGGATCGTACGAATGAATTAGAATGGATACATTCGTGCGAATGAATTAGAAGGGATCGTGCACGAATGTATCCATTCTAATTCATTCGTATGATCCATTCTAATTCATTAATATGATCCATTCTAATTCATTCATACGATCCATTCTAATTCATATGCACAAAGGTATCCATTCTAATCCATTCGTAGGATCCATTCTAATCCATTCGTACGATCCATTCTAATTCATTCGTACGATCCATTCTAATTCATTCGCTCGAATGTATCCATTCTAATCCATTTGTTTGATCCATTCTAATCCATTCGTACGATCCATTCTAATTCATTCGCATGAATGTAACCATTCTAATTCATTCATTTGATCCATTCTAATTCATTCGTACGATCCATTCTAATTCATTCGTCCGATCCATTCTAACTCATTCATTCGTACGATCCATTCTAATTCATTCGTCCGATCCATTCTAATTCATTCGCACGAATGTATCCATTCTAATTCATTCGTACGATCCATTCTAATTCATTCGTAAGATCCATTCTAATTCATTCGTACGATCCATTCTAATTCATTCGTACGATCCATTCTAATTCATTCGCACGAATGTATCCATTCTAGTTCATTCGTATGATCCATTCTAATTAATTCGTACGATCCATTCTAATTCATTCGCACGATCCATTCTAATTCATTAGTACGATCAATTCTAATTCATTCGCACGAATGTATCCATTCTAATTCATTCATACGATCCATTCTAATTCATTCGTACGATCCATTCTAATTCATTCGTACA
The DNA here is from genome assembly GCA_947650365.1 of Chamaelirium japonicum. NCBI lineage: Eukaryota > Viridiplantae > Streptophyta > Magnoliopsida > Liliales > Melanthiaceae > Chamaelirium > Chamaelirium japonicum. Next base: position 580,892 of record CANTAL010000105.1, read on the forward strand.
ATCCATTCTAATTCATTCGTCCGATCCATTCTAATTCATTCGCACGAATGTATCCATTCTAGTTCATTCGTACAATCCATTCTATTTCATTCGTACGATCCATTCTTACTCATTCGTATGATCCATTCTAATTCATTCGGACGAATGTATCCATTCTAATTTATTCGTACGATCCATTCTAATTCATTCGTACGATCCATTCTAATTCATTCGTACGATCCATTCTAATTCATTCGTCCGATCCATTCTAATTCATTCGCACGAATGTATCCATTCTAATTCATTCGTACGATCTATTCTAATTCATTCGTACGATCCATTCTAATTCATTCGTAAGATCCATTCTAATTCATTCGTACGATCCATTCTAATTCATTCGTACGATCCATTCTAATTCATTCGCACGAATGTATCCATTCTAGTTCATTCGTACTATCCATTCTAATTCATTCGTACGATCCATTCTAATTCATTCGCACGATCCATTCTAATTCATTCGTACGATCAATTCTAATTCATTCGCATGAATGTATCCATTCTAATTCATTCGTACGATCCATTCTAATTCATTCGTACGATCCATTCTAATTCATTCACACGATCCATTCTAATTCATTCGTAGGATCCATTCTAATTCATTTGTACAATCTATTCTATTTCATTCGTACGATCAATTCTTACTCATTCGTATGATCCATTCTAATTCATTCGCACGAATGTATCCATTCGAATTCATTCGTACGAATCCATTCTAATTCATTCGTACAATCCATTCTATTTCATTCGTACGATCCATTCGTACTCATTCATACGATCCATTCTAATTCATTCGTAAGATCCATTCTAATTCATTCGTACGATCCATTCTAATTCATTCGCACGATCCTTTCTAATTCATTCATACAATCCATTCTAATTCATTCCGTACGATCTATTCTAATTCATTCGCTCGAATGTATCCATTCTAATTCATTCGTACGATCCATTCTAATCCATTCATACGATCCATTCTAATTCATTCGCATGAATGTAACCATTCTAATTCATTCATTTGATCCATTCTAACTCATTCGTACGATCCATTCTAATTCATTAGCACGATCCATGCTAATTGATTCGTTCGATCAATTCTAATTCATTAGCACGATCCACTCTAATTCATTCGTACGATCAATTCTAATTCATTCGCACGATCCATTCTAATTCATTCATAGGATCCATTCTAATTCATTCATATGATCTATTCTAATTCTTTCGCATGAATGTATCCATTCTAATTCATTCGCATGAATGTATCCATTCTAATTCATTCGTACGAATCCATTCTAATTCATTCGTACAATCTATTCTATTTCATTCGTACGATCCATTCTAGTTCATTCATACGATCCATTCTAATTCATTCGTACGATCCATTCTAATTCGTTCGTACGATCCATTCTAATTAATTCGTATGATCCATTCTAATTCATTCGTACGATCCATTCTAATTCATTCATACAATCCATTCTAATTCATTCGCACGAATGTATCCATTCTAATTAATTCGTACGATCCATTCTAATTCATTCGTATGATCCATTCTTATTCATTCGCACGATCCAGTCTAATGGATTTGCACGATCCATTCTAATTCATTCGCACGAATGTATCCATTCTAATTCATTCATACGATCCATTCTAATTCATTCGTACGATCCATTCTAATTCATTCGCACAAATGTATCCATTCTAATTCATTCGTACGATCCATTCTAATTCATTCGTACGATCAGTTCTAATTCATTCACAAAATCTATTCTAATTCATTCATACGATCCATTCTAATTCATTCGCACGATCCATTCTAATTCATTCGTACGATCCATTCTAATTCTTTCACACGATCCATTCTAATTTATTCGTACGATCCATTCTAATTCATTCGCATGATCCATTCTAATTCATTCGTACGATCCATTCTAATTCATTCATACGATCCATTCTAATTCATTCGTACGATCCATTCTAATTCATTCGCACAAATGTATCCATTCTAATTCATTCGTACGATCCATTCTAATTCATTCGCACGATCCATTCTAATTCATTCGTACGATCCATTCTAATTCATTCGTACGATCCATTATAATTCATTCATATGATCCATTCTAATTAATTCGTATGATCCATTCTAATTCATTCGTACGATCCATTCTAATTCATTCATACAATCCATTCTAATTAATTCGTACGATCCATTCTAATTCATTCGTATGATCTATTCTTATTCATTCGCACGATCCAGTCTAATTGATTCGCACGATCCATTCTAATTCATTCGCACGAATATATCCATTCTAATTTATTCGTACGATCCATTCTAATTCATTAATATGATCCATTTTAATTCATTCGTACGATCCATTCTAATTCGTATGCACAAAGGTATCTATTCTAATTCATTCGCACGAAAGAATAAGAATGGATTGTATGAAAGAATTAGAATGGATTGTATGAATGAATTAGAATGGATCGTACGAATGAATTAGAATGGATCGTACGAATAAATTAGAATGGATACATTCGTCCGAATGAATTAGAATGGATCATACGAATGAGTAAGAATGGATCTTACGAATGAAATAGAATGGATTGTGCGAATGAATTAGAATGGACCGTACGAATGAATTAGAATGGATACATTCGTGCGAATGAATTAGAATTGATCGGACGAATGAATTAGAATGGATCGTACGAATGAATTAGAATGGATCGTACGAATGAATTAGAATGGATCATACGAATAAATTAGAATAGATACATTCGTCCGAATGAATTAGAATGGATCATACGAATGAGTAAGAATGGATCGTACGAATGAAATAAAATAGATTGTACGAATGAATTAGAATGGATCCTACGAATGAATTAGAATGGATCGTGTGAAAGAATTAGAATGGATTGTATGAATGAATTTGAATGGATCGTATGAATGAATTAGAATGGATCATGCGAATGAATTAGAATGGATCGTACGAATAAATTAGAATGGATACATTCGTGCGAATGAATTAGAATGGATCATACGAATGAGTAAGAATGGATCGTACGAATGAAATAGAATGGATTATACAAATGAATTAGAATGGATACATTCGTGCAAATGAATTAGAATGGATCGTACAAATGAATTAGAATGGATCGTGCGAATGAATTAGAATGGATCGTACGAATGAATTAGAATGGATCTTACGAATGAACTAGAATGGATACATTCGTGCGAATGAATTAGAATGGATTGTATGAATGAATTAGAATGGATCGTACGTACGATCCATTCTAATGGATACATTTGTGCGAATGAATCTAAATGGATTGTATGAATAAATTACAATGGATCGTACGAATGAATTAGAATGGATCGTACGAATGAATTAGAATGGATCAAATGAATGAATTAGAATGGTTACATTCATGCGAATGAATTAGAATGGATCATTCGAATGGATTAGAATGGATCGTATGAGTGAATTAGAATGAATACAAAGGAATTAGAATGGATCGTACGAAGGAATTAGAATGGATCATTTGTACGATCCATTCTAATCCATTCGTACAATCCATTCTAATTCATTCATATGATCCATTCTATTTCATTCGCACGATCCATTCTAATTCTTTCATACGATGCATTCTAATTCATTCGTACGATCCATTCTAATTCATTCATTTGATCCATTCTAATTCATTCGTACGATCCATTCTAATTCATTCGTCCGATCCATTCTAATTCATTCGCACGAATGTATCCATTCTAATTTATTCGTACGATCCATTCTAATTCATTCGCACGATCCATTCTAATTCCTTCGTACGATCCATTCTAATTCATTCATACAATCCATTCTAATTCATTCGTACGATCCATTCTAATTCATTCATATGATCCATTCTAATTCACTCATACGATCCATTCTAATACATTCATACGATCCATTCTATTTCATTTTCACGAATATATCCATTCTAATTCATTCGTTCGATCAATTCTAATTCATTAGCACGATCCATTCTAATTCATTCGCACGATCCATTCTAATTCATTCATAGGATCCATTCTAATTCATTCATATGATCTATTCTAATTCTTTCGCACGAATGTATCCATTCTAATTCATTCGCACGAATGTATCCATTCTAATTCATTCGTACGATCCATTCTAATTCATTCGTACGATCTATTCTAATTCATTCGTAAGATCCATTCTAATTCATTCGTACGATCCATTCTAATTCATTCGTACGATGCATTCTAATTCATTCGCACGAATGTATCCATTCTAGTTCATTCGTACGATCCATTCTAATTCATTCGTACGATCCATTCTAATTCATTCGCACGATCCATTCTAATTCATTCGTACGATCCATTCTAATTCATTCATACGATCCATTCTAATTCATTCGTACGATCCATTCTAATTCACTCATACGATCCATTCTAATACATTCATACGATCCATTCTAATTCATTTGCATGAATATATCCATTCTAATTCATTCGTACGATCCATTCTAATTCCTTCGTACGATCCATTCTAATTCATTCGTACGATCCATTCTAATTCATTCGTACGATCCATTCTAATTCAGGGTCGTACGAATGAATTAGAATGGATACATTCGTGCGAATGAATTAGAATTGATCGTACGAATGAATTAGAATGGATCGTGGGAATGAATTAGATTGGATCGTACGAATGAATTAGAATGGATCGTACGAATGAACTAGAATGGATACATTCGTGCGAATGAATTAGAATGGATCGTACGAATGAATTAGAATGGATCGTACGAATGAATTAGAATGGATCTTACGAATGAATTAGAATGGATCGTACGAATGAATTAGAATGGATCATACGAATGAATTAGAATGGATACATTCGGGCGAATGAATTAGAATGGATCGGACGAATGAATTAGAATGGATCGTACGAATAAATTAGAATGGATCAAATGAATGAATTAGAATGGTTACATTCATGCGAATGAATTAGAATGGATCGTACGAATGGATTAGAATGGATCGTACGAATGGATTAGAAAGGATACATTCGAGCGAATGAATTAGAATGGATCGTACGAATGAATTAGAATGGATCGTACGAATGGATTAGAATGGATCCTACGAATGGATTAGAATGGATACCTTTGTGCATATGAATTAGAATGGATCGTACGAATGAATTAGAATGGATCATATTAATGAATTAGAATGGATCGTACGAATGAATTAGAATGGATACATTCGTGCGAATGAATTAGAATGGATCGTGCGAATCAATTAGACTGGATCGTGCGAATGAATAAGAATAGATCATACGAATGAATTAGAATGGATCGTACGAATTAATTAGAATGGATACATTCGTGCGAATGAATTAGAATGGATTGTATGAATGAATTAGAATGGATCGTACGAATGAATTAGAATGGATCATACGAATTACTTAGAATGGATCATACGAATGAATTAGAATGGATCGTACGAATGAATTAGAATGGATCGTACGAATGAATTAGAATGGATACATTCATGCGAATGAATTAGAATGGATTGTGCGAATGAATAAGAACAGATTGTGCGAATGAATTAGAATTGATCGTACGAATGAATTAGAATGGATCGTGCGAATGAATTAGAATGGATCGTACGAATGAATTAGAATAGATACATTTGTGCGAATGAATTAGAATGGATCGTACGAATGAATTAGAATGGATCGTATGAATGAATTAGAATGGATCGTACGAATGAATTAGAATGGATCGTGCGAATGAATTAGAATGGATCGTACGAATGAATTAGAATGGATCGTACGAATGAACTAGAATGGATACATTCGTGCGAATGAATTAGAATGGATCGTACGAATGAATTAGAATGGATCGTACGAATGAATTAGAATGGATCTTACGAATGAATTAGAATAGATCGTACGAATGAATTAGAATGGATCGTTCGAATGAATTAGAATGGATACATTCGTGCGAATGAATTAGAATGGATCGGACGAATGAATTAGAATGGATCGTACGAATGAATTAGAATGGATCGTACGAATGAATTAGAATGGATCGTACGAATAAATTAGAATGGATACATTCGTCCGAATGAATTAGAATGGATCATACGAATGAGTAAGAATGGATCATACGAATGAAATAGAATAGATTGTACGAATGAATTAGAATGGATCCTACGAATGAATTAGAATGGATCGTGTGAAAGAATTAGAATGGATTGTATGAATGAATTAGAATGGATCGTATGAATGAATTAGAATGGATCGTGCGAATGAATTCGAATGGATCGTACGAATTCATTCTAATTCATTCATACAATCCATTCTAATTCTTTCACACGATCAATTCTAATTCATTCGTAGGATCCATTCTAATTCATTCGTACAATCTATTCTATTTCATTCGTACGATCCATTCTTACTCTTTCGTATGATCCATTCTAATTCATTCGGACGAATGTATCCATTCTAATTTATTCGTATGCTCTATTCTAATTCATTTGTACGATCCATTCTAATTCATTCGTACGATCCATTCTAATTCATTCATACGAATGAATAGATCGTACGAATGAACTAGAATGGATACATTCGTGCGAATGAATTAGAATGGATCGTACGAATGCATTCTAATTCATTCGTACGATCCATTCTAATTCATTCATACGAATGAATAGATCGTACGAATGAACTAGAATGGATACATTCGTGCGAATGAATTAGAATGGATCGTACGAATGCATTCTAATTCATTCGTACCATCCATTCTAATTCATTCGCACGATCCATTCTTATTCATTCATAGGATCCATTGTAATTCATTCATACGATCTATTCTAATTCTTTCGCACGAATGTATCCATTCTAATTCATTCGCACGAATGTATCCATTCTAATTCATTAGTACAATCCATTTTAATTCATTCATACGATCCATTCTAATTCATTCGTACGATCCATTCTAATTAATTCGTATGATTCATTCTAATTCATTCGTACAATCCATTCTAATTCATTCATACGATCCATTCTAATTCATTCGTACGATCCATTCTAATTCACTCATACGATCCATTCTAATACATTCATACGATCCATTCTAATTCATTTGCACGAATATATCCATTCTAATTCATTCGTACGATCCATTCTAATTCCTTCGTACGATCCATTCTAATTCATTCGTACGATCTATTCTAATTCATTCGTACGATCCATTCTAATTCATTCGTACGAATAAATTAGAATGGATACATTCGTGCGAATGAATTAGAATGGATACATTCGTGCGAAAGAATTAGAATAGATCGTATGAATGAATTAGAATGGATCCTATGAATGAATTAGAATGGATCGTGCGAATGAATTAGAATGGATCGTACGAATGGATTAGAATGGATCGTATGAGTGAATTAGAATGGATACGAAGGAATTAGAATGGATCGGACGAATGAATTAGAATGGATCGTGCGAATGAATTAGAATGGATACATTCGTGCGAATGAATTAGAATGGATACATTCATGCGAAAGAATTAGAATAGATCGTATGAATGAATTAGAATGGATCCTATGAATGAATTAGAATGGATCGTGCGAATGAATTAGAATGGATCGTACGAATGAATTAGAATGGATCGTGCTAATGAATTAGAATTGATCGAACGAATGAATTAGCATGGATCGTGCTAATGAATTAAAATGGATCGTACGAATGAATTAGAATGGATCGTGTGAAAGAATTAGAATGGATTGTATGAATGAATTAGAATGGATCGTACGAATGAATTAGAATGGATCGTACGAAGGAATTAGAATGGATCGTACGAATGAATTAGAATGGATCGTAGGAATGAATTAGAATAGATCGTACGAATGAATTAGAATGGATCGTACGAATGAATTAGAATGGATCGTATGAATGAATTAGAATGGATACATTCGTGTGAATGAATTAGAATGGATCGTATGAATGAATTAGAATAGATTTTGTGAATGAATTAGAACTGATCGTACGAATGAATTAGAATGGATACATTCGTGCGAATGAATTAGAATGGATTGTATGAATGAATTAGAATGGATCCTATGAATGAATTAGAATGGATCGTACGAATGAATTAGAATCGATACATTTGTGCGAATGAATTAGAATTGATCGTACGAATAAATTAGAATGGATCGTGCAAATGAATTAGAATGGATCGTATGAATGAATTAGAATGGATACATTCGTGCGAATGAATTAGAATGGATATATTCGTGCGAAAGAATTAGAATAGATCGTATGAATGAATTAGAATGGATCCTATGAATGAATAAGAATGGATCGTGCGAATAAATTAGAATGGATCGTACGAATGAATTAGAATGGATCGTGCTAATGAATTAGAACTGATCGAATGAATGAATTAGCATGGATCGTGCTAATGAATTAGAATGGAACGTACGAATGAATTAGAATGGATCGTGTGAAAGAATTAGAATGGATTGTATGAATGAATTAGAATGAATTCGTACGATACATTCGAATTCATTCGCACGATCCATTCTAATTCATTCATACGATCCATTCTAATTCATTCATACAATCCATTCTAATTCTCTCACACGATCCATTCTATTTCATTCGTAGGATCCATTCTAATTCATTTGTACAATCTATTCTATTTCATTCGTACGATCCATTCTTACTCATTCGTATGATCCATTCTAATTCATTCGGATGAATGTATCCATTCAAATTTATTCGTACGATCCATTCTAATTCATTCGTATGATCCATTCTAATTCATTCACTCGAATATATCCATTCTAATCCATTCGTACGATCCATTCTAATCCATTCGTACGATCCATTCTAATTCATTCGCATGAATGTAACCATTCTAATTCATTCATTTGATCCATTCTAATTCGTTCGTACGATCCATTCTAATTCATTAGCATGATCCATGCTAATTCATTCGTTCGATCAATTCTAATTCATTAGCACGATCCATTCTAATTCATCCGTACGATCCATTCTAATTCATTTGTACGATCCATTCTAATTCATTCATAGGATCCATTCTAATTCATTCATATGATCTATTCTAATTCTTTCGCACGAATGTATCCATTCTAATTCATTCGCACGAATGTATCCATTCTAATTCATTCGTACGATCCATTCTAATTCATTCACACGATCCAATCTAATTCATTCGTACGATCAATTCTAATTCATTCGCACGAATGTATCCATTCTAATTCATTCGTACGATCCATTCTAATTCATTCATAGGATCCATTCTAATTCATTCATACAATCCATTCTAATTCATTCGCAGGAATGTATCCATTCTAATTCATTCGTACGATCAGTTCTAATTCATTCACAAAATCTATTCTAATTCATTCATACGATTCATTCTAATTCATTCACACGAATGTATCCATTCTAATTCATTCATACGATCCATTCTAATTCATTCGTACGATCCATTCTAATTCCTTCGTACGATCCATTCTAATTCATTCATACGATCTATTCTAATTCATTCGTACGATCCATTCTAATTCATTCGTACGATCCATTCTAATTCCTTCGTACGATCCATTCTAATTCATTCGTACGATCCATTCTAATTCATTCATACAATCTATTCTAGTTCTTTCACACGATCCATTCTAATTCATTCGTACGATCCATTCTAATTCATTCGTGCAATCCATTCTATTTCATTCGTACGATCCATTCTTACTCATTCGTACGATCCATTCTAATTCATTCACACGAATGTATCCATTCGTACGAATGAATTAGAATAGATTGTACGAATGAATTAGAATGGATCGTACGAATGAATTAGAATGGATCGTACGAAGGAATTAGAATGGATCGTACGAATGAATTAGAATGGATCGTACGAATGAATTATAATAGATCGTACGAATGAATTAGAATGGATCGTACGAAGGAATTAGAATGGATCGTACGAATGAATTAGAATGGATATATTTGTGCAAATGAATTAGAATGGATCGTATGAATGTATTAGAATGGATCGTATGAGTGAATTAGAATGGATCGTACGAATGAATTAGAATGGATCGTATGAATGAATTAGAATGGATACATTTGTGTGAATGAATTAGAATGGATCGTATGAATCAATTAGAATTGATTTTGTGAATGAATTAGAACTGATCGTATGAACGAATTAGAATGGATACATTCGTGCGAATGAATTAGAATGGATTGTATGAATGAATTAGAATGGATCCTATGAATGAATTAGAATGGATCGTACGAATGAATTGGAATGGATACATTCGTGCGAATAAAATAGAATGGATCATACGAATGAGTAAGAATGGATCGTCATTCTAATTCATTCGTATGATCCATTCTAATTCATTTGTATCCATTCTATTTCATTCGCACGATCCATTCTAATTCATTCACGCAATCTATTCTAATTCATTCGTACGATCCATGCTAATTCATTCGTACGATCCATTCTAATTTATTCATACAATCCATTCTAATTTATTCGCACGAATGTATCCATTCTAATTCATTTGCACGATTGATTCTAATTCATTCCTATAATCTATTCTAATTCATTCGTACGATCCATTCTAATTCATTCTAATTCATTCGTACGATCCATTCTAATTCATTCGTATATTCCATTCTAATTCATTAGCACGATCCATGCTAATGAATTAGAATGGATCGTACGATCCAATCTAATTCATTCATACGATCCATTCTTACTCATTCGTATGATCCATTCTAATTCAATCGTACGATCCATTCTAATTCATTCGTACGATCCATTCTCTTTCACATGATCCATTCTAATTCATTCTAATTCATTCTAATTCATTCGTACGATCCATTCTAATTCATTCGTACAATCCATTCTCTTTCACATGTATCCATTCTAATTCATTCGTACGATCCATTCTAATTCATTCGTACGATCCATTCTAATTCATTCGTAGGATCCATTCTAATTCATTCGTACAATCCATTCTAATTCTTTCACACGATCCATTCTAATTCATTCGTACGATCCATTCTAATTCATTCGGACAAATGTATCCATTCTAATTCATTTGTTCGATCCATTCTAATTCATTCGCACGATCCATTCTAATTCATTCGTACGATCCATTCTAATTCTTTAACACGATCCATTCTAATTCATTCGTACGATCCATTCTAATTCATTCGCACGATCCATTCTAATTCATTCGCACGATCCATTCTAATTCATTCGTCCGATCCATTCTAATTCCTTCGTATCCATTCTAATTCACTCATACGATCCATTCTAATCCATTCGTACGATCCATTCTAATTCATTCGCACGATCCATTCTAATTCATTCATAGGATCCATTCTAATTCATTCATACGATCTATTCTAATTCTTTCGCACGAATGTATCCATTCTAATTCATTCGCACGAATGTATCCATTCTAATTCATTCGTACGATCCATTCTAATTCTTTCACACGATCCATTCTAATTCATTCGTAGGATCCATTCTAATTCATTCATACAATGAGTAATCGTACAATGAGTAAGAATGGATCGTACGAATGAAATAGTATGGATTGTACGAATGATTTAGAATGGATACATTCGTGCGAATGAATTAGAATGGATTGTGCGAATGAATTAGAATGGATCGTACGAATGAATTAGAATGGATCATGTGAAAGAATTAGAATGGATTGTATGAATGAATTAGAATAGATCGTATGAATGAATTAGAATGGATCGTATGAGTGAATTAGAATGGATACAAAGGAATTAGAATGGATCGTACGAAGGAATTAGAATGGATCATACTAATGAATTAGAATGGATCGTGCTAATGAATTAGAATTGATCGAACGAATTCATTCTAATTCATTCATACAATCCATTCTAATTCTTTCACACGATCCATTCTAATTCATTCGTACGATCCATTCTTACTCATTGGTACGATCCATTCAAATTCATTCGCACGAATGTATTTATTCTAATTCATTCGTACGAATCCATTCTAATTCATTCGTACGATCCATTTTAATACATTCATACGATCCATTCTAATTCATTTGCACGAATATATCCATTCTAATTCATTCGTACGATCCATTCTAATTCCTTTGTACGATCCATTCTAATTCATTCGTACAATCTATTCTAATTCATTCGTACGATCCATTCTTACTCATTCGTACGATCCATTCTAATTCATTCGTACGATCTATTCTATTCTAGTTCATTCGTACGATCCAATCTAATTCATTCATACGATCCATTCTTACTCATTCGTACGATCCATTCTAATTCATTCGCACGAATGTATCCATTTTAATTCATTTGTATAATCCATACTAATTCATTCGCACGATCCATTCTAATTCATTCGTATGATCCATTCTAATTCATTCGTATGATCCATTCTAATTCATTCGTACGATCCATTCTAATTAATTCGTATAATCCATTCTAATTCATTCGTACGATCCATTCTAATTCATTTGCACGAATATATCCATTATAATTCTAATTCATTAGCATGATCTATTCTAAGTCATTCATACGATCCATTCTAATTCATTCGCACGATTGTATCCATTCTAATTCATTCATACGATCCATTCTAATTCATTAGCACGAATATATCCATTCTAATTCTTTCGCACGATCCATTCTAATTCATTCGTACGATCCATTCTAATTCATTCATACGATCCATTCTAATTCATTCGCACGAATATATCCATTTTAATTCATTAGGACGATCCATTCTAATTCATTCGTATGATCCATTCTAATTCCTTCGTACGATCCATTCTAATTCCTTCGTATCCATTCTAATTCACTCATACGATCCATTCTAATTCATTCATACGATCTATTCTAATTCATTCATACAATCCATTCTAATTCTTTCACACGATCCATTCTAATTCATTCGTACGATCCAGTCTAATTCATTCGCACAATCCATTCTAATTCATTCGCACGAATGTATCCATTCTAAATCATTCGTACAATCTATTCTATTTTATTCGTACGATCCATTCTTACTCATTGTACGAATGAATTAGAATGGATCCTACGAATGAATTAGAATGGATCGTGTGAAAGAATTAGAATGGATCGTACGAATGAATTAGAATGGATACATTCGTGCGAATGAATTAGAATGGATACATTCGTGCGAAAGAATTAGAATAGATCGTAAGAATGAATTAGAATGGATCCTATGAATGAATTAGAATTGATCGTACGAATGAAATAGAATGGATTGCACGAATGATTTAGAATGGATCGTACGAATGAATTAGAATGGATCGTGTGAAAGAATTAGAATGGATTGTATGAATGAATTAGAATGGATCGTACAAATGAATTAGAATGGATCGTACGAAGGAATTAGAATGGATCGTACGAATGTATTAGAATGGATCCTATGAATGAATTAGAATGGATCATACGAATGAATTAGAATGGATCGTACGAATGAATTAGAATGGATTGTGCTAATGAATTAGAATTGATCGAACGAACGAATTAGCATGGATCGTGCTAATGAATTAGAATGGATCGTGCGAATGAATTAGAATGGATCGTACGAATGAATTAGAATGGATCGTACGAATGAACTAGAATGGATACATTCGTGCGAATGAATTAGAATGGATCGTACGAATGAATTAGAATGGATCGTACGAATGAATTAGAATGGATCGTACGAATGAACTAGAATGGATTCGTACGAATGAATTAGAATGGATACATTCGTGCGTACGAATGAATTAGAATGGATTGTACGAATGAATTAGAATCGATTGTATGAATGAATTAGAATGGATCGTACGAATGAATTAGAATGGATCGTACGAATGAATTAGAATGGATACATTCGTGCGAATGAATTAGAATGGATCATACGAATGAATTAGAATGGATCGTGCGAATGAATTAGAATGGATCGTACGAATGAATTAGAATGGATTCGTACGAATGAATTAGAATGGATACATTCGTGCGTACGAATGAATTAGAATGGATCGTACGAATGAATTAGAATAGATTGTATGAATGAATTAGAATGGATCGTACGAATGAATTAGAATAGATCATAAGAATTAATTAGAATGGATCATACGAATGAATTAGAATGGATCGTACGAATGAATTAGAATGGATCGTACGAATGAATTAGAATAGATACATTCGTGCGTATGAATTAGAATGGATTGTGCGAATGAATTAGAATGGATCGTACGAATGAATTAGAATGGATCATATTAATGAATTAGAATGGATCGTATGAATGAATTAGAATGGATACATTCGTGCGAATGAATTAGAATGGATCGTGCACGAATGTATCCGTTCTAATTCATTCGTACGATCCATTCTAATTCATTAATATGATCCATTCTAAATCATTCATACAATCCATTCTATTCATATGCACAAAGGTATCCATTCTAATCCATTCGTAGGATCCATTCTAATCCATTCGTAAGATCCATTCTAATCCATTCGTACGATCCATTCTAATTCATTCGCATGAATGTAACCATTCTAATTCATTCATTTGATCCATTCTAATTCATTCGTACGATCCATTCTAATTCATTCGTCCGATCCATTCTAATTCATTCGCACAAATGTATCCATTCTAATTCATTCATACGATCCATTCTAATTCATTCGTACGATCCATTCTAATTCATTCGTAAGATCCATTCTAATTCATTCGTACGATCCATTCTAATTCATTCGTCCGATCCATTCTAATTCATTCGCACAAATGTATCCATTCTAATTCATTCGTACGATCCATTCTAATTCATTCGTACGATCCATTCTAATTCATTCGTACGATCCATTCTAATTCAATCGCACGATCCATTCTAATTCATTCGTACGATCAATTCTAATTCATTCGCACGAATGTATCCATTCTAATTCATTCATACGATCCATTCTAATTCATTCGTATGATCCATTCTAATTCATTCGTACGATCCATTCTAATTTATTCGTCCGATCCATTCTAATTCATTTGCACGAATGTATCCTTTCTAGTTCATTCGTACGATCCATTCTATTTCATTCGTACGATCCATTCTTACTCATTCGTATGATCCATTCTAATTTATTCGGACGAATGTATCCATTCTAATTTATTCGTACGATCCATTCTAATTCATTCGTACGATCCATTCTAATTCATTCGTACGATCCATTCTAATTCATTCGTCCGATCCATTCTAATTCATTCGCACGAATGTATCCATTCTAATTCATTCGTACGATCCATTCTAATTCATTCGTACGATCCATTCTAATTCATTCGTAAGATCCATTCTAATTCATTCGTACGATCCATTCTAATTCATTCGTACGATCCATTCTAATTCATTCGCACGAATGTATCCATTCTAGTTCATTCGTACGATCCATTCTAATTCATTTGTACGATCCATTCTAATTCATTCATACAATCCATTCTAATTCTTTCACACGATCCATTCTAATTCATTCGTAGGATCCATTCTAATTCATTCGTACAATCTATTCTATTTCATTCGTACGATCCATTCTTACTCATTCGTATGATCCATTCTAATTCATTCGCACGAATGTATCCATTCTAATTCATTCGTACGAATCCATTCTAATTCATTCGTACAATCCATTCTATTTGATTCGTACGATCCATTCTTACTCATTCGTACGATCCATTCTAATTCATTCGTAAGATCTATTCTAATTCATTCGTACGATCCATTCTAATTCATTCGCACGATCCATTCTAATTCATTCATACAATCCATTCTAATTCATTCCGTACGATCCATTCTAATTCATTCGCTCGAATGTATCCATTCTAATCCATTTGTACGATCCATTCTAATCCATTCGTACGATCCATTCTAATTCATTCGCATGAATGTAACCATTCTAATTCATTCATTTGATCCATTCTAATTCATTCGTACGATCCATTCTAATTCATTAGCACAATCCATGCTAATTCATTCGTTCGATCAATTCTAATTCATTAGCACGATCCATTCTAATTCATTCGTACGATCCATTCTAATTCATTCGCACGATTCATTCTAATTCATTCATAGGATCCATTCTAATTCATTCATACGATCTATTCTAATTATTTCGCACGAATGTATCCATTCTAATTCATTCGCACGAATGTATCCATTCTAATTCATTCGTACGAATCCATTCTAATTCATTCGTACAATCTATTCTATTTCATTCGTACGATCCATTCTACTTCATTCGTACGATCCATTCTAATTCATTCGAACGATCCATTCTAATTCATTCGTGTGATCCATTCTAATTAATTCGTATGATCCATTCTAATTCATTCGTACGATCCATTCTAATTCATTCATACAATCCATTCTAATTCATTCGCACGAATGTATCCATTCTAATTCATTCGTACGATCCATTCTAATTCATTCGTACGATCAGTTCTAATTTATTCACAAAATCTATTCTAATTCATTCATACGATCCATTCTAATTCATTCGAACGATCCATTCTAATTCATTCGTACGATCCATTCTAATTCTTTCACACGATCCATTCTAATTCATTCGTACGATCCATTCTAATTCATTCGTACGATCCATTCTAATTCATTCGCACAAATGTATCCAATCTAATTCATTCATACGATCCATTCTTACTCATTCGTATGATCCATTCTATTTCATTCGTACGATCTATTCTAATTCATTCGTACGATCCATTCTAATTCATTCGTACGATCCATTCTAATTCCTTCTTACGATCCATTCTATTTCATTCGTACGATCTATTCTAATTCATTCATACAATCCATTCTAATTCTTTCACATGATCCATTCTAATTCATTCGTACGATCCATTCTAATTCATTCGTGCAATCCATTCTATTTCATTCGTACGATCCTTTCTTACTCATTCGTACGATCCATTCTAATTCATTCACACGAATGTATCCATTCGTACGAATGAATTAGAATAGATTGTACGAATGAATTAGAATGGATCGTACGAATGAATTAGAATGGATCGTACGAAGGAATTAGAATGGATCGTACGAATGAATTAGAATGGATCGTACGAAGGAATTAGAATGGATCGTACGAATGAATTAGAATGGATCGTACGAATGAATTTGAATGGATACATTTGTGCGAATGAATCTAAATGGATTGTATGAATGAATTACAATGGATCGTACGAATGAATTAGAATGGATAGTACGAATGAATTAGAATAGCTTATACGAATGAATTAGAATGAATCGTATGAATGAATTAGAATGGTTACATTCGTGCGAATGAATTAGAATAGATCGTACGAATGAATTAGAATGGATCGTACGAATAAATTAGAATGGATCGTGGGAATGAATTAGAATGGATCGTACGAATGAATTAGAATGGATCCACCGAATGAGTTAGAATGGATCATACGAATGAATTAGAATGGATTGTACGAATGAATTAGAATGGATTGTGCGAATGAATTAGAATGGATCGTATGAATGAATAAGAATGGATCGTATGAATGAATTAGAATGGATCGTGCGAATGAATTAGCATGAATCATACGAATGTATTAGAATGGATCGTACGAATGAATTAGAATGAATCGTACGATCAATTCTAATTCAATCGTCCGATCCATTCTAATTCATTCGCATGAATGTATCCATTCTAATTCATTCGTACAATCCATTCTATTTCATTCGTACGATCCAGTCTTACTCATTCGTATGATCCATTCTAATTCATTCGTATGATCCATTCTAATTCATTCGTATGATCCATTCTAATTCAATCGTACGATCCATTCTAATTCATTCGCACGATCCATTCTAATTCATTCATACGATCCATTCTAATTCATTTCTACGATCCATTCTAATTCATTCGCCCGATCCATTCTAATTCATTCATACGATCCATTCTATTCGAATGGATCATGCGATCCATTCGAATTCATTCGCACGATCCATTCTAATTCATTCGCACGAATGTATCCATTCTAATTCATTCGCACGAATGTATCCATTCTAATTCATTCATACAATCCATTCTAATTCATTCCGTACGATCCATTCTAATTCATTCGTACGATCGTACGAACGAATTAGAATGGATCGTACGAATGAATTAGAATAGATTGTGCGAATGAATTAGAATGGATCATATGAATGAATTAGAATGGATCGTACGTATGAATTAGAATGGATCATACGATTGAATTCATTCGTACAATCCATTCTAATTCTTTCACACGATCCATTCTAATTCATTCGTACGATCCATTCTAATTCATTCGTACGATCTATTCTAATTCATTCCCACGATCCATTCTAATTCATTCGTACGATCCATTCTAATTCCTTCGTACGATCCATTCTAATTCATTCATACAATCCATTCTAATTCTTTCACACGATCCAATCTAATTCATTCGTACGATCCATTCTAATTCATTCGTGCAATCTATTCTATTTCATTCGTACGATCCATTCTTACTCATTCGTACGATCCATTCTAATTCATTCACACGAGTGTATCCATTCGTACGAATGAATTAGAATAGATTGTACGAATGAATTAGAATGGATCGTAAGAATGAATTAGAATGGATCGTATGAATGAATTAGAATGGATCGTACGAATGAATTAGAATGGATCGTGCGAATGAATTAGAATGGATCGTACGAATGAATTAGAATGGATCGTACGAATGAACTAGAATGGATACATTCGTGCGAATGAATTAGAATGGATCGTACGAATGAATTAGAATGGATCGTACGAATGAATTAGAATGGATCATACGAATGAGTAAGAATGGATCGTACGAATTAAATAGAATGGATTGTACGAATGAATTAGAATGGATCGTACGAATGAATTAGAATGGATCCTGTGAAAGAATTAGAATAGATTGTATGAATGAATTAGAATGGATCATATGAA